>JBBGZY010000571.1:3000000-3524918 GCA_037952925.1 Lithobates clamitans
TAAATGATTGCAATTTGTAGATGTCATGTACACTTAAGATTTTATTATTGACCTTTGCTTCTCTTTTAGCTCTTTCCTCTTTCTCAGTAATCAAAGCCTAATGTACTATATGGCAGAGAACAAATCTATTTATGTAAATGAGGACTGAAAGAACTTCATTGGATTCTACCATGCTATTGCTTGGTGCATGCAGGAAAAGATACATAGTAGATGAGCAATGAGAGTGTTATTCGGTGCACTGTAAAAGATTGCTTTGATCATGTTACACATGCTTCAAAAGGGAAACCTATAAACTGCACAAAAAGTGTGATTTATCAATGCCTATCCACGGCTTCCAAACCAATCCATTTCTTTTTGGTCTCCTAGAGAAAAACTGTGTTACAACTGTCTTTCAGACACAACATGTTGAAGCAGCATTTTTTTTAAATAAACATTATGAAAAAAGATGGGGGGATGTCATATTCCTTGAATATATTTACATTCAGAAATTACTGCTGAGGGCACTTGAGATATGCTTAGTACGGCAAAACATCATAAATGCCACACAGTCTATCAACATAAATGTCATTTGTTATGGGCTAAATGTAGTATGAAAAATGTTGGTGCAGATTAATTTATGATATGTTTTTTAGTAATCAAATGTACAAATGGCAAAGTATCACACCACCACCAATAATGTCAGGAAGCTACGTGTAAGCCAATAAGTCTTATGTCTGTGAAAATATTTTCAAAGACCCCAGTGAAGAACCAAGAACAAGCCTTCCCTAATGGCTGTACACTCTAAAGTTCATACCATTTTATCATTATGTTTCAGGAAGACAGCTCAGGGGAGCCGATCTTTGCAGAAGAACTTTAATAAACCTAGTAAAAATGCATATTCATGTTTAAGTGTCAACATTGATTTTCATTAATATTACGTTCACCAGATTACTTGAAATCACAGGAAATGCAAATAGCCTGAGTTTTTGTATTAAAATAGTTCTGGTAGGCAGCAACATTTAAAAATCGAAATTGCATTTTGGTGAAACCTAATAATACACATCTCAAGCCAAATATGAAAAAAGTGTACCTATTTTTTATGAACATCATTTATCATATCTCTTGCATCCATGTACAGTGAGAACAACTACATTATGCATGTATTTATACCTAGCAAAGTCATTACATAGAAACATACATGCTTGCATGAGTCAAGCTGAGGGACAACAAGGAACACTTTTCCTGTGTTTTTCCCCAGTATCTCTGATTTTATTCCATACCTTTAAGAGAAGGGATAGAGCAGGGTGTTCAACACAATTATCTCTACATGATTTCTTATGCTTTGCTGTATTAAATCTTAGAAACAGAAGGAAGCTGAAATGTTCACAAATAATCAGCTCATAAACGCTTGAATGTAGAAAGTACAAAAAGTATGCAGAGCATGACATGGTCATGAGAGTCCACGATAAATGCAAAATACAAAGGGTTAGAAGCTTTAAATTAGAAAAAAATATCTAATTATCAAACCCACTGGGGGTTACAAATAATGAGCCACTTTTTCTATTGTCCTTATTCAGGAGAAAGAAGGGTTTAGTATTTGCTTGAAAGTCTAAAACTTGAATATATATTTTTTTTTAAATTATCCCTAATAACAGAAATGCGAGGAAAATGTTAGATTCTCAAAGTATTTCTAAACCCAAGAAAAAAACATTTATTGTACTGCAATGTACAATTTCTTAGAGTCGTTGGCTGAATTAATTTTCTTTTTTATACACTTTCTGCAAGTACAGAAAAATTACTTGTTAGTCCACTGCCCTAGAAACTTTCTATACAGTATATTGAACTTAAATCTCACACAATGTTATCAGCCTTCCCAGCTCTCTTCTACGAATTACAGAACATTTCCCACTATGTTATGGTGATCAGGAGAGGGTGAGGTGTTTGTATTCCAATTTTGGAGAGAAGCCTAACGTGACAATGCCACAACTCAACACGTTGTAGATAGAGTACAGCGAGTAAACGTTGTCACCCTAGGACAGGAGTGTGTGACAGACAGGATCACTAGCTGGAACTAAGGCAAAACAATGCCTAAAAAAACGAATGTAGCCACCACATCTAAGGACTGGTAAACTAAAATATATAATTAGTTCTTTTTTGGAGCTTAGATTTTAAAGTTAAATTTTGCCCAAACTATGCACATTACAATATTTATATACCCTTAAACTAAATCACTTTAACCACCTGCCGACCGCTCACAGTAAATATACTGCAAGCAGAAAGCAGGCGCAGGCACTATCACATATGTACCTGTATGCCCAGCCTTTCTTCCGATTATGTGCCACACATGCGAGCACCCCCTGCCAACCTGTGCTGTGATGGGACACAGTACAAGTTTCGCAGCAGATTTCAGCCAATGGTTTTGGCTGAAATTAGCTGTTCGGCTGTGTCTAATCACACACAGAGTTCTGAGTTTACAAACATTAAAAAATGATGTTAAGACTTTACTCGCATTTTCTTTTTTTTCAATTTCTTTGCAAACTATATACAGTATCTCACAAAAGCGACTACACCCCTCACATTTTTGTAAATATTTTATTATAGCTTTTCATGTGACAACACTGAAGAAATTACACTTTGTTACAATGTAAAGTAGTGAGTGTACAGCTTGTATAACAGTATACAACAAAATGATCCAGCGCTCAATGGGTTAATAGAAAAAGTCACACAACAGGCAGTGGAACATAAACACGAACAGTTTACTCAATGATATACATGAAGTCCAAACCTGTTATCAAAGCAAAAGGAGTGGGGAGTGTTAAAAAGTAAATGGCTTATGGTGTCACTGGAGGTCCTCAGAGCAACGAAGGGCTGGCGGCATCTGGGTGTAGAGAAAACCCTCGTAGTAGTGTAAATTTGCTGTCCATTCAAAATAAAATAACTCAACAATTACTCAATTAATGTCTAAACCACTGGAAACAAAAGTGAGCACACCCCTAAGTGAAAATGTCGAAATTGGGCCAAATTAGCCATTTTCCCTCCCTGGTGTCATGTGACTCCTTATGCAGCGTACACACGAGCGGACTTTTCTACAGGACTGGTACGACGGACCGAGTCCAGCGGACAATCCGATCGTGTTTGGGCTTCATTGGACCTTCAGCGGACTTTTCCAGTCGAAAATCTGACTGACTTTAGATTTGAAAAATGCTTCAAATCTTTCTAACCGAGTCGAGTCCGGTCGAAAAATCCGCTCGTCTGTATGCTAGAACGACGGACGAAAACCCACGCTAGGGCAGCTATTGGCTACTGGCTATGAACTTCCTTATTTTAGTCCAGTCGTACGTCATCACGTACGAATCCGTCGGACTTTGGTGTGATCGTGTGTAGGCAAGTCCATTCATTCTAAAGTCCGACGAAAGTCCACCGGAATGGCCGTCGGACTTTTGTTGCCAAAAAAATTCTGCTCGTGTGTACACACAGTCGGATTTTCCGACGGAAAATGTGTGATAGGACCTTGTTGTCGGAAATTCCGACCGTGTGTAGGCTCCATCACACATTTTCCATCGGATTTTCCGACACACAAAGTTTGAGAGCACGCTATAACATTTTCCGACAACAAAATCTGTTGTCGGAAATTCCGATCGTGTGTACACAAATCCGACGGACAAAATGCCACACATGCTCAGAATAAATAAAGAGATGAAAGCTATTGGCCACTGCCCCGTTTATAGTCCCGACGTACGTGTTTTACGTCACCGCGTTCAGAATGATCGGATTTTCCGACAACTTTGTGTGACCGTGTGTATGCAAGACAAGTTTGAGCCAACATCCATCGGAAAAAATCCTATAATTTTGTTGTCGGAATGTTCAAACAAAGTCCCACCGTGTGTACGGGGCATTAGTGTTACAATGTCTCAGGTGTGAATGGGGAGCAGATGTGTTAAATTTGGTGTTATCACTCTCACTCTTTCATACTGGTCACTGGAAGTTCAACATGGCACCTCAAGACAAAGAACTCTGAGGTTTTGAAAAAAAGAATTGTTGCTCTACATAAAGATGACCTAGGCTATAAGAAGATTGGCAAGGTGCTGAAACTGAGCTGCAGCATGGTGCCCAAGACCATACAGCGGTGTAACAGGACAGGATCCACTCAGAACAGGCCTTGCCATGCTCGACTAAAGAAGTTGAGTGCACATGCTCAGCGTCATATCCAGAGGTTGTCTTTGGGAAATAGATGCATGACTGCTTCCAGCATTGCTGCAGAGGTTAAAAGGGTGGGGGATCAGCCTGAAAGTGCTCAGACCATACACCGCACACTGCATAAAATTGGTCTGCATGGCTGTTGTCCCAGAAGAAAGCATCTTCTAAAGATGATGCACAAGAAAGGCAGCAAACAGTTTGCTGAAGACAAGCATACTAAGGACATGGATTACTGGAACCATGTCCTGTGGTCTGATGAGAAACTTATTTGGTTCAGATGGTGTCAAGCGTGTGTGGCGGCAACCAGGTGAGGAGTACAAAGACAAGTGTGTCTTGCTTACAATCAAGCATGGTGGTGGCAGTGTCATGGTCTGGGGCTGCATGAGTGTTGCTGGCACTGGGGAGCTACAGTTCATTGAGGGAACCATGAATGCCAACATGTACTGTGACATATTGAAGCAGAGCATGATCCCCTCCCTCGAAGACTGGGCCGCAGGGCAGTATTCCAACGACCTCAAACACACCTCCAAGACGACCACTGCCTTGCTAAAGAAGCTGAGGGTAAAGGTGATGGACTGGCCGAGCATGTCTCCAGACCTAAAATCTATTGAGAATCTGTGGGGCATCCTCAAATGGAAGGTGGAGGAGCGCAAGGTCTTTAACACCCATCAGCTCAATGATGTCGTAATGGAGGAGTGGAAAAGGACTCCAGTGGCAACTTGTGAGGCAACCTGTGAAGCTCTGGTAAAGTCCATGCCGAAGAGGGTTAAGGCGGTGCTTGAAAATAATGGTGGCCACACAAAATATTGACACTTTGGGCCCAATTCGGACATTTTCACTTAGGGATGTACTCACTTTTGTTGCCAGTGGTTTAGACATTAATGGCTGTGTGTTGAGTTATTTTGAGAGGACAGCAAATCTACACTGTTATACAAGCTGTACACTCACTACTTTACATTGTAGCAGTGTAATTTCTTCAGTGTTGTCACATGAAAAGATATAATAAAATATTTACAAAAATGTGAGGGGTTTACTCACTTTTGTGAGATACTGTATCACCAGGCTCCTGACACAAAAGGCCCTGGTGCTGCTCTTTATAAAGTGGTTAGCTTTCATAAGCTTATGCACCAGACTGCTGGTCATCATCTATATAAACAAACCTAAGCCATTATTTAGCTGCAAAATATATCAGGATTATTTACATGCTTCAGAAAAAGTGCTTCAGAACTCATTGGACGGCTCTTCACAGTGCAGAAGGACAATGACCCGAAGAATACTGCGAAAGCAACCAAAGAGTTTTTTAAGGGAAAGAAGTGGAATGTTATGCAATGGCCAAGTCAATCACCTGACCTGAATCTGATTGAGCATGCATTTCACTTGCTGAAGACAAAACTGAAGGGAAAATGCCCCAAGAACAAGCAGGAACTGAAGACAATTGCAGTAGAGGCCTGGCAGAGCATCACCAGGGATGAAATCCAGCATCTGGTGATGTCTATGCGTTCCAGACTTCAGGCTGTATTTGACTGCAAAGGATTTGCAACCAAGTATTAAAATTGAAAGTTTGATGGATGACTGTTAATCTATCACATTACTTTTGGTCCCTTAAAAAGTGGGAGGCACATATACAAACTGTTGTAATTCCTACACCGTCCACCTGATTTGGATGTAAATACCCTCAAATTAAAGCTGAAAGTCTGCAGTTAAAGCACATCTTGTTCGTTTCATTTCAAATCCATTGTGGTGGTGTATAGAGCCAAAAAGATTAGAATTGTGTCGATGTCCCAATATTTATGGACCTGAGTGTAGTTGCAACAACTTCCAGAGTGACACATGCTTTGAGGATTCAAATGATAACTAAGTGTAATATACACTCACCGGCCACTTTATTAGGTACACCTTGCTAGTATCGGGTTGGACTGCCTTTTGCCTTCAGTTATGCCTTAATTGTTTGCAGCATAGATTTAACAAGGTGTTTCCTCAGAGATTTTGGTCCACATAATAGCATCATGCAGTTGCTGCAGATTTGTTGGCTGCACATCCATAATATGAATCTCCCGTTCCACCACATCCCAAAGGGGCTCTATTGGATTGAGATCTGGTGACTTGAGGCCTTTGGAGTACAATGAACTCATTGTCATGTTCAAGTAACCAGTTTGAGATGATTTGAGCTTTGTGACATGGTGCATTATCCTCCTGGAAGAAGCCATCAGAAGATGAATAGACATAGTCAGCAACAGAACTCAGGTAGTTGGTGGCATTTAAACGATGCTCAGTTGGTACTAAGGGGCACCAAATTCTGACCCTACCATCTGAATGTCACTGCCGAAATCGAGACTCATCAGACAAGGCAACATTTTTACAATCTTCTATTGTCCAATGTTGGTGAACCTGTGTGTAGCCTCGTTTCCTGTTCTTTCCTGTTCTTAGCTGGCAGGAGTGGCACCCATGTGTGGTCTTCTGCTGCTGTAGCCCATCTGCTTCAAGGTTCAATGTGTTGTACATTTATAAATGGTATTCTGTATACTTTAGTTGTAATGCCACGTACACAGGGTCGGATTTTCCGACGGGAAATATTCGATGGGAGCTTGTTGTCAGAAATTCTGACCGTGTGTAGGCTCCATCGGACATTTTCCGTTGGAATTTCCGACAAACAAAATTTGAGATCTGGATCTCAAATTTTCCGACAACAAAATCCGTTGTCGTAAATTCCGATCGTGTGTACACAATTCCAACGCTCAAAGTTCAACGCATGCTCAGAATCAAGCAGAAGAGCCACACTGGCTATTGAACTTAATTTTTCTCAGCTCGTCGTACGTGTTGTCACCCCGTTCTTGACGTTTGGAATTTCCGACAAGATTTGTGTGACTGTGTGTATGCAAGACAAGTTTTGCAGCGTACACACGAACTGACTTTTTGACCGGACTGGTCCGACGGACCGAGTCCAGCGGACAATCGATCGTGTGTGGGCTTCATCGGACCTTCAGCGGACTTTTCCAGTCGAAAATCTGACGGACTTTAGATTTGGAACATGCTTCAAATCTTTACGTTGTAACTCCGCCAGACCCAGAAATCCACTCGTCTGTATGCTAGTCCAAAGGACAAAAACCGACGCTAGGGCAGCCATTGGCTACTGGCTAACAACTTCCTTATTTTAGTCCGGTGTACGTCATCACGTACGAATCCATCGGACTTTGGTGTGATCGTGTGTAGGCAAGTCCGTTCGCTAAAAAGTCCATCGGAAGTCCGTCAAAAGTCCGTTGAAAGTCCGTCAGAAAGTCGGTCGGACCAGTCCGGTCGAAAAGTCAGCCCGTGTGTACTCGGCTTTTGAGTCAACATCTGTCGGAAAAAAAACATGGATTTTGTTGTCGGAATGTGCGATCGTGTGTACGCGGCATAACAAGTGGTTATTTGAGTTACTGTGCCTTTCTATCTTCTCAAACCAGTCTGTCCATTCTCCTCTGACCTCTTTCACTGTTTCTCAGTTAAGTCCAAGAGTCTGTTGAATCCATGTCTATTCAGACATGGTCACACATCCAGTGTCATTCTGACACACTACCTAAGCAGCACTGCCCTAGACAGAACCCCTATTTATTTGTCACCTCTTCCAATTCTGGCCCAAACATGTCTTACTAAATGGGCTACTACTGGACTACCTAAATAGGTCACCTGTTCCAAACTTTCAGGAACCCTTTCTTTGACAAAACTGGCTCCCCCAGTGCCACCTAAAACATCTATACTCACATTCTAGTGCTCCTGTAACACCTGTTAAGAGTATCATATTAAACAGTCAAAGGGGCATTCCATAATGGTGACAACCTCATCTCCTCCTGGTATAAAAGTAGTTTCTTAACCACTTCAGCCCCGGAAGATTTGGCTGCTGAAAGACCAGGCCATTTTTTGCCATTTGGCACTGCGTTGCTTTAACTGACAATTGCGCGGTCGATTGATGCTGCACCCAAACAAAATTGACATGCTTTTTTTCCCACAAATAGAGCTTTCTTTTGGTGATATTTGATCGCCTCTGTAGTTTTTATTTTTTGCGCTATAAACGAAAAAAGCGACAATTTTGGAAAAAAAAACACATTTTGTACTTTTTACTATAATAAATATCCCCATTTTTTTTAAAAAAAAGCATTTTTTTTCTCTGTTTATGCCTATATGTATACTACATATTTTTGGTAAAAATAAAAAAAAATCGCAATAAGCATATATTGATTGTTTTGCGCAAAAGCTATAGAGTCTACAAAATAGGGGATAGATTTATAGCATTTTTGTTATTTTTTTTTTTACTAGTAATGGCGGCCATCTGCAATTTTTATCGGGCCTGCGACATTATGGCGGACACATCGGATACTTTTGACACATTTTTGGGACCATTGGCATTTATACAGCGATCAGTGCTATAAAAATGCACTGATTACTGTAAAAATGTCACTAGCAGGGAAGGGGTTAACACTAGGGGCGATCAGGGAGTTAATTGTGTTCCCTGCTACGTGTTTCTAACTGAAGGGGGAGGGGACTGACTAGAGGAAGTGACGGATCGTGGTTCCTAGCTAATAGGAACACACGATCTGTCACTCCTCTCAGAACAGAACAAGGGAAGTGTGTGTTTACACACACTCGTCCCTGTTCTGTCTCTCATGCTCACGATCGCTCATGGCAGGCGGTCATCGCAACCAACGACCACGAGCATCGGTACCCCCACTGTGCAGCGGGCACGCGAGTGTATCCGGCAGCACGCGCGCCTGCAATCCCTAGCCGATGTACAGCTACGATGGTTCGCGGGATTGTACTGACCGGCCACAGTAAAAATCTAGTCGGCAAGCGGTTAAATATCTGCACTTCTACAGTTCAGTTTTTTTTTTGTAGACTTTACTAATAGCCATGCACATTTTCATCTAGATCTGATATGCATCTTAACTATAGTAGCAAAGTATCAAACTAAATTTGTCAGCCAAATGTTGAGCCTACCAAATATGATAGCAATGCCCTCATTACTGCAGTCCCTAAAACAGTTGTGTGAGGTATGCTGTACAGTCAATCCCATACCAGATGAAAACTGTGAAGCACATTTAAAGAAGTTTCAATGATAGAAGTTTGGTGGCACCCCCTGCTCATTATCGCACAGCAATGCCCGTATGTATGGATTTAGACAACTGATTCCCTCTGTGACAAAAAGCTAAGTGTAGTGTCACTCAAAGGTTGATACATTACAGAATATGAAAATTACGTGTCTCCACCTTGAAATGATCTAGAAGCAAACCAATATCAAAAGCATGGTAGATTGAGGGTTTGAGAGTGGGGATAAATAATCTTAAAGAAACACTGCCACATACCGAAATCAATACCTCTCCTGCCCTCACACTTCAGAACACCACACTGATCACTACAACTTGTCCCCTGGCATCTGCTGGTAAACCAACACTTCTTGGAATGTCAGTTTCCATGGTCTTATGCAGCTCTTACTGGTTCATCCAGCTGACCTCACATCATTGCATTTTCCTTGTTTTTAACAAATTTGCAAAACCAGGTCCATGACCATCACAGAGCGTCCTTTGTCTTATGAGCAAAAGCAGTATTAGGTTAAAGTTTAAGATCCTAAAATTTTCTTTAGGAGATAGCAAGAGGAATCCATTTGATTAACAACTGTACATTTTTTGTAGTTTAAATTCCAGGTTAGCCTTAAAGTGGATATAAACTCTCACTTATACCCAGTGAAGTAAACAACCTCAGATGAGACACAGAGATGAAACAAATCTCCCTACATAAGTTTTACATGTATATCTGCTGTCTCAGCTTTATAACGTCTTTAGAATGCGCACATCATGTTAGAAACTCTCGAACATTGTAAAAGTTCGGACCGGAACTGCAAACCCTATTAAAGTCTATGGGACCCGAACTTGAACAATCAAAAGTGCCCATTTTGAAGGCTTATATGCCAGGTACTGCTCTAGGGGACATGTATCAATGCAAAAAGTTTAAAAAAAGATTGTTTTTAAAGGAGCAGTGATTTTAATGATGCTTAAAGTGAAACAATAAAAATGAAAAATTCCTTTAAATATGGTGCCTGGGGGGGGGGTCCGCTTAGTCCGACTGTAAAGTGGCGCATCTGTACCGTGTATAGAACCTGCTGCAGCAAAACTAACATATATAAAAGGAAAAAAATTACATTTAAATTGATTTTCCCTGCAAGCTTTCTTTGTTTTGTAAACAATGGCTTGGGGAGCCAGTCTATATGATGAGGCCACAATTTAGTGCACTCAGAACAAGAGCAGAGATTTTTTAGAAACATTCTGGTGTCTCTTTTACAGACTTTGGATGGAAATAACACATTTTTGCACCACAGTGAGCAAGCCTTATGTGAAGAACCAAATTATAGCACACTGAGGCCAAGATTAACATTTTTTTTTAGATAAAGTCTGGTGTCTCTTTCACGGACTTTGGATAAAAGCAACAGGTATGCAAAAATTGGGCTTTGGGTGTTGTAATTGGGCTTTGAGCAGGAGTTGTAATACCAGCGATGCAGCCTCTGGGTCAGAGAAATTTGACTGCTATACTCTACAGCTGGTGGTGTGCTGCTGACAGACATGTTGCAAGGACCTGTGACAACCTTTGCTATACTATCATCCCTGTCAGTGGTGGCTGCTGAGAGGTCATGAGATATAGCAGGGGTAGAAATGAGGGGTGAGGGGGAGAAGAACTGTGTCCCTTGTGTGTGTCTTTCAGGTGCTCTTTCTAAAGGGCTGAGTGGTGGGAGGTTAAATGCCTTGTCAAGCATGTGGTACCAAATGGCTGGTGTTTTTGCCTGCTTGTGGCAGAAATAGCAAATTACAACAGTGAGATCAGCTGCACATGTGCTAAAAAAGCCCACACAGCTGAGCTGTGAGAAGTGGGCCGAGAGATAACAGCTACACAATCTGATGGAATGAATAGCTGCCTCTGGAGGACATCCTGCCTCGTTGAGGTTGTGCCTCCCCCTCACTTTCCTCCTCTGCTCTATCCAGCACCCAAGTCACGTCAGTGACCTCAACATAATCATCATCATCCCCTCCATCCTCATCATCACTGGAGCCAACTTGGTAATACGCTGTGGCTGGGGGAACATGACTGCCAATTTGTTGTTTATCAGTGTTCTCCCCTCTCTGTATGCTCATGTTACTACCTTCCTTGACCTCATAACCAAAATTAGAACCAAGTAATGTTTGTGCATCATCAAGAAGCAAGTGGCTGATACAGTGTTCAAATAATTCAGCTGACTCCTCAATTCATGATGCTGGGGCTAGGCAGGAATAGCTGTGGATAAGGAGGCAGAATAAGCCGCTCTGGCAGCTGCAGTGGACTGTGCACTAGTCTCAGCTTGGGTGATCGAGGATGAGGATGGTTTAGTAAACCAGTTCACCACCTCCTTAGCATGCTGTGGCTGTATAGCACGGGCAACATCACTAAACAAAGAAAGAAGTGCCCTGCCTGAGGACAGCCCCTGTCCACTTTTGCCTGTGGAAACAGATGCTGCTGGCCCCTCATAGTGACATGGGAACATCTGCCTCTCCTTATTTGCCTCCCAGACATAAAGGGGAGCTTATTATCCAAATAAATAGATACTGGGAAATGTGTAATTGGATGCAGTTTATTGAATAAAAAGTGGTGTTTGGTGCACTTTAAATTGAGGAGTGACGCTGACAGATATGTGAAAATTACATAAAAATTAAAAGGGGGGAAAAACTGTGGCTGACAATTTAAAGAAAGAGGACAGGCAGGCACGGGACTAAAAAAACAAAAAACAAAACACAGCAACCAAAAAAAAAAGGGTATACAGCACTAAATGTTATGTAATGCTGTGTTAAACACTGCACTACAGTAACACTACACTCACACTAAACTGACACTAAACTATACTAACACTATACTCACACTACACTAGACTATACTCACACTACACTAACACTGCACTGACACACTGCACTAACACTCATCATGACTTTGTCCAATCATGGCTCTGACTGTGCTCTGTGCCCTGATTGACAAATCTTTGCACTTGACCAGTGGTCAGGTGCATTGCTTCATCCAATTAGGGGCCTAGAATGCACTGTGCAGTGTGCACAACATTGTGGGGTACTCGGCGAGGTAACATCCCGCCAAGCGCCCCGCAAATTCGAGTGTTCGCCGAATGGGCAAACAGGGGATGTTCGGGCCGAACTTTTGCATGGCTCCAACTGTTTTCCCAACTTAGTCCCTGAGGTAAGTGTGACCTAATGCGCAATTATGCTATGCATATTTGCACATTTTGACAAATGTTGCTACAGCTTCCCCTCCATTTAAAGCATTATTAAAGCATCAGTATTTCCTAGCTTAACACATTGAGCACAAGAAATTAAACATTGTCCACAAAAATATTTGTTAAAATGGTTTTCCCCAGCACTTGCAGTTTTCAATGCTACTGGCTCCTACTCTCTAGTGCTGCTTCCCTGAACTTCCAGGCTTCACAGGGAAAAAAATAACATTGGACGGTGAAGTCTCCATTCAGTCATTTAGATTGTAAAAGGGAGGGGGGGAGGAGGGAATTTCAGGAAAGTACCTTGCCATCCTAGGCTACTGGGCTGTGTGTTTCTATTGATGCACAAGTGTAAGGAGACACAACTCTAGTCCCTGAATGCAAGGGTGACTCCATAGGATGTTGCAAGAGAAAGGAACCACACTGAAACAGCTGCTGAAAGTGCTTAAAAACCTCTGGGTTTAACATCAACGTTCCTCTTAATTTTTTCATTCAATTTTTTTTTTTCAAAACAGAGTATACTGGCAATCAAATATCCATAGTACTGATATTGCGTCACACAAGAATATAACATTTAGTTACATTAGTGTGACATCAATGATAAACAATGAAACAAACCAAATTCTCAGCACTACCTTTCTCTGTGGTAATGCCAATAGCCCAAAGGTATTGACCATAAATTATTATGGTGTACTGTCCATAAAAAATCCAGGATATTAGATGACAAAAAGTAGCTTGGGAAGGTTTAAAAATAGGTAGCTGTACTCCAAGAGGGATGCAAGGCTGCGTGTACCCAAAAGGGCTGGGAAGCCCACGCTGCAAAAGAAGAGGGAAAGGGGAAAGAAGCACCAAGCAAACTCTTGGTGTGGTACATTTTTAATAATGAAAAAATAAAATATATTGGCTGAGGAAGAAGGCGTTTCTTGCCTCCGAAACATGTCCCGATTGTCTATTCCCCTCCAGGTTGACAGACTGTGTTCCTGGCTTTCACATCTCGCTCCCCAGCATCCTCTGACATCCTCCTTCACTGGAGCTGCCTCAGTGGCATTGACTGACAGCCCCTTTGCAGGCAGGACACTTTCTCCGGTTTCACACTTACAATGAAACAACTGCCTGCAAGGATATAGATGGCAACTGAATCAGGAAATCACACATTTTATAAACCTAAACACCTAGGGATAGCAAGGTGTAAGCAACAGAGTGACAGAGAAAGGGAGCAGGAAAGTGAGTTACTCAGAGCAAAGGTGAGTTATATCAGGCTCAATGGGCAAACAGTATCAACATCACAGGTCTATCAGGAGATGATCAAAATCCACTGGCAGGTAGTGTAAAACCCACAGGTCCTACATTTTTTTTTAAATTCCGCTGTCAATTTTTTCTATGAAGTCTGTTGTTACCTACTGACAATTAGCCAGGCTTTCACTATAGCTTGCTTGGTTGATATCAAAATACATGTAATTAGTTTGAATTGATGCTTCAAGAGGCCAAACAGTTTGACGTAGGTCTTTGACTGGCAGCATGGGAGTAGGGATGGGGGTGCCTAACAATGTGGCTAACATGTCATATACTTGCTTCCATAATACCTGAGCTGTGGGCAAATTCACCATACATGCATGTAGGTTTCTAAATCCAAGCAACCATGGAAACAATGCCCTGTGTTGCCTGACTTTACCAGACTCAATACAGTCTCACACCATCTGTTCTAATATGGTCGAAGAAATAGGGAATTTTAAATCTACTCCAATGTATAAATGTTGCAGGTTGCTCAAGGCCAGGGTAGAAAGAGGGATTGCTGGGAAAGGACATTAAGGGTAGATCAAGTGATAAAAGACCTCCTGAGTATCTGAGGTCATTCCACATCTTCAAGAAGTGGACTGTAACTGAGTTCCGTAGAAAGAATCTATCTTTCAGCAGGAGTCACAGCAAATTATCTGTCCCTACGATGTCACAGTCTTTTACTTCAAGCTATATAAATATAGTGATATGTTTCAGTGCCAGCATTGTAATTAGAGAGGCTGGTTGGGTGGTTAAAAGTACAGTATTTCTGTAGATGAGGGACTCCCAGTCCACCATGGAGCCTAGACTAGAATAGGATGAGCCTGGCAAGTCTAGGTCTGTGGTATTTCCATAAGAAGTGTGAGTTCTGGCGATTTACAGTGCAGAGAAGATATAAAGGCATTCAAATAAGTAACACAGGAAGAAGGTATGGTGACTTCAGTAAGTAGGTAATTTTAATTACCCCAATAACGCTCAGCAAGGAAAGAGGGTCACCATTCTGC
The DNA here is from genome assembly GCA_037952925.1 of Lithobates clamitans. NCBI lineage: Eukaryota > Metazoa > Chordata > Amphibia > Anura > Ranidae > Lithobates > Lithobates clamitans. The sequence continues at coordinate 3,014,728 of JBBGZY010000571.1, forward strand.
TGTGAAATATTATATCAAAAATTTTAATTATATGCCCCTGTTAAATAGGGGCAGAACAATTGGGCCTTGGGTGATGATGGTGGTGCCACAACACTGTAACCCCTCACAGATACTCTTGTTGGGTGCAGGAACAGGCCCTACTGTGAAATATTATATCAACAATTTTATTACATACCCCTGTTAAACAGGGGCAGAAAAATTGGGCCTTGGGTGGTGGTGGTGGTGCCTAAACCAAATATATTGTTGGAAGCTAGCATCAAGATTGAGGAGGAATAGGATAGTCACCATAGGCAGTCTTCAAGGGATCCCAGATCCATAGCAAATTCAATCAGTTACATCAGCATCAAGTGCTTGATAGCTGCTGATCCAAGACTGATTCATTTTATTAATGTGAGCCTAACAATGGAGTCTGTGGACAGCCGCACTCTTTGATCCATTACAAACCCTCCAGCAGCACTAATTGTGCATTCAGAAAGCACACTGGATGCAAGACAGGCCAGTAGCACAATTGCATATTGAGCAAGTTCTGGCCAGTGGTCCATCCTCAAGACCCAGTAACCCAGTGGATGTTCTGTTGGAAAGGTCTCCAAGTCTACTCTTGCCCCTAGATATTCCTGCACCATTTAATGCAGACGCTGGCGATGGTTGCTTGAACCAATCAGACCTTGGTGCTGAGGACTGAAAAGTTTTTTAAAGGCATCGGTCATCCGGCCACCTTCTCCACCACTCTTCCTCTGACTGAACAAAGCCTCAGCAACACGTTGTCCAGCACCAGGAAAGGGTAACTTCCCAGGGTCTGGAAATGCCTTACACAAACTCGGCTCCCTCTGCAGATGAAGGATGAGTTCTGCAATTTTAATCTTATAACGTGGATCAAGAAGGGTTTCCAGCCAGTAATGATCCCTCTCCTTGATACCACAAATCCTAGGGTCCTTTCACAGGCTTTGCAGAATCAGGGAGGCAATGCAGCGTACGTTTGCAGAGGCATTTGATTCTGAGTCCTCTAGGTCACAAAGGATCACATTATCCATAACTACCTCCTCCCAGCCACGTACAACTCCTTGGGTTTCTGTAGAGTGTTATCCTCTACATCCATGCTGATACAATCCTCCTCCTCTTCTTTCTGTATGCTTGGCCAGCCCGCAGGAATGCTATCTGGATAAAGGGGGCCTTGAGAGGAAAGGAAGTCCTCCTCTTCCTCCCGCTGTTCTGCCTCAAGTGCCCTGTCCACGTTTCCATGAAACGTGTGCTCCAGCAAGAAGACTAGAGGGACAGTGTCACTGATGCATGCATTGTCGCTGCTCACCATCCTTGTGGCCTCTTCAAATGGTGACAGGATAGTGCATGCATCCTTGATCAGTAGCCACTGGTGTGGTTAAAAGAAGCCAAGCTCCCCTGACCCTGTCCTGGTGCCATACTCGCACAAGTACTCATTGATGGCCCTCTGCTGTGTGTGCAGCCACTGCAGCATTGCCAACATTGAGTTCCACCTGGTGGGCATGTCACAAATAAGGTGGTTGGTGGGCAAGTTGCAATCCCTTTGAATGTCAGCCAGCCGAGCACTGGCATTGTATGACTGGCGGAAATGACCACAGACCTTTCTGGCCTGCCTCAGGAGATTTAGTAAGCCTGGTCAGGAACCACTGCACCACCAAATTCAGGACGTGTGCACTGTTGGTTCAGAGGACAAATCCGCAGAAGAGGCCATAGAGGAAGAAGAAGATGAGGGGGTGGAGGAGAGAGCTGTGGCAGAATCGCCACTAGCATTTTGGAGGTATGGTGGCGTAACAAGCTCCAACAACATTGAACCCTGTCCTTAATCCTTCCCAGCTACCAGCCCATGCCTGCTGGACCATGAGTCAGCGGTAATATGAACCTTACTGTTGACCACCCTGTCCAACGAGACCAAAACTTTGCCTTCCACATGGCGGTAGAGAGCCGGAATGGCCTTCTGTGAAAAGAAATTTTGGCATTTTGGAACCTGCCACTGAGGTACAGCACATTCCACAAATTCACGAAAGGGGGCAGAGTCTACCAGCTGAAAAGGCAGAAGTTTCAGTGCTAGCAATTTGGCCAAGCTAGCATTTAGACGCTGAGCATGTGGATGGCTGGGACCGAATTCCTTTTTACAGTTCAGCAACCAGGGTAGGGAAATTTGCATGCTAAAATCAATTGGTGGTGTACTGCTAGCAGAGTGGCTGCAAGTACTTGGGACACCTATTGCTATACCTTCATCCCCCACAGTGCAGGTTTTTGTGAGAACTGGAGTTATAGTAAAGTTGGAGATCCCAGATGAAGAGCAAGGAGAAGTCCACCTTTTTTCTATGATGTAGGTCTTTCAAGTGCTGTTGCCAATGGACTGCATGGCAGGTCATCATGTGTCTGGTCATGCATGTGGTGCCCAAGCGGCTGCTGTTCTGGCCGCGTTTGATCCGCTTCAGATGTAGGATGCAAACAGCAATGGTGCGATCTGCTGCACACGTGTCGAAAAAGGCCCACACCAAGGAACTTTTAATAGACAGCGGAGAGTTAGCAGCGCCCTACACCTGCGGAGCTCTACGGTGTGATGTCTCATTGGAGCCATGCCTCCTCCTCCTCCTCACTATCCTCCTTTCTTCTCTCAGGCACCCAAGTACAGTCAGTGACCTCATCATCCCCCCTCCCCATCACTGGAGCAAACTTGGCAGTATGCTTCTGCTGGGGGAACATGACTGCCAGTTTCTTGTTCTTCTGTGGCACCCCCTCTCTCTAGGTTCATGTTACACCCTTCCTCAACCTGTTAACCAACATTGAAGCCTTCAAATTGCTGCGCATCCTGCAGCAGCATATAACCAACACTGTAGTCGAATAATTCTGGGGACTTCTCTGTGCATGATGGTGGGGCTATGGAAGGAGTGACTGTGGACAAGGAGTCAGTGGAATAGGCCACTTTGGCAGCATTGGAAGGCAAACTACTCTGAGCCTGGGTGACAGAAGATGAGGAGGATAAGGACAGCTTTGTTATCCACTCCACCCCCTCTTCTGCATGTTGTGGCTCAATAATACTGCCAGCAGCAGCAAAAAAGGACAAGCGTGCCCCACGACCACCTGCAGAGGATGCACCATGTCCACTACCACCCCTGTTAACTGTGGACACAGAAGCTGCTTACCCTCTTTTAGTGGACTGTGAGTGTCTGCCTCTCCTTGGTGGCCTTTCGGACATGATGTATTTTTTGTTTTGAAACACCAAACTATACTGCATTAAATACTGTGTACACCGCCTGAAGTGTATTAGAAAGTATACACCACCGAATGCACTGTATATATAGGCTACACTGAATGCTAAATATATAGTTCTATATACAGTATCTCACAAAAGTGAGTACACCCCTCACATTTTTGTAAATATTTTATTATATCTTTTCACGTGACAACACTGAAGAAATGACACTTTGCTACAATGTAAAGTAGTGAGTGTACCACTTGTATAACACTGTAAATTTGTTGTCCCTTCAAAATAAAATAACTCAACAATTACTCAATTACTTAATGTCTAAACCACTGGAAACAAAGGTGAGTACACCCTTAAGTGAAAATGCCCAAATTGGGCCAAATTAACCATTTTTCCTCCCTGGTGTCATGTGACTCGTTAGTATTACAAGGTCTTAGGTGTGAATGGGGAGCAGGTGTGTTAAATTTGGTTTTATCACTCTCACTCTCTCATACTGGTGACTAGAAGTTCAACATGGTACTTCATGAGAAAGAACTTTCTGAGGATCTAAAAAAAGAATTGTTGCTCTACATAAAGATTGCCTAGGCTATAAAAAGATTGCCAAGACCGTGAAACCGTGAGACCACCTCTTTTCTAGCCCATAAAGGGTGGCTGGCTGCCCACACCAGTGTTAAAAAAAAAGAAAAAAACGCGCCTCGCGACGGAGAAACTGGGTGGGAATCCTCCGGCTGGCATGGGGAGGATCCAGGAAAGGAAAATTATGGTAAGTATGGACAAAAATTTTCCTTATTCCTGGACCTCCCCATGTCAGCCTACTATGGGATGTACCAAGCAATATAAAGAAGGGAGGGAAGACAAAAAATAAGCCAAACCCTCAATGCAATGCTATTCAAAATTTTTAATGGGCAACAGCCGCCGTAATACTGTAGAGCCAAATGTTTCCTCAGGTGGACAAGCCATATTAAGCTTGTAATGCCTAATAAAAAAGGTGTTGGGCACGCTCCAGCTTGCTGCTCCACAAACTACCTCAGGGGCGACCTTCGCGTATGCCCAGGATGCTGCCATACCCCTCGTCGAATGTGCTTTGATCTCTGAAGGAGAAGGAAGGCCCAGCGTTTTGTATGCAATATACATGGTCTTGACAAACCAGGAAGACCCAACTCTGGATGTTTCTGGCATACCCTTTTTAGGCCCCATTGGGAAAACCTACAGCTGATCTTGTTTGCCAAAGCTTTTAGTCCATTTCAGGTAGGTTGAAACCGCAGAGACCAGGTCTAACCTACTCCACTCATCATCAGCTGTATCCGCCGGAAAGGCTGGAAGAAAGACCTCCCAGTTCATACGAAATTATGTGGCTACCTTAGGTAGAAAGCTCGGTATCTGCCTAAGGACTACCTTGTCTGGGAGCACCAAACAATATGGTTCTTTAGATGAGAAGGCGCACAACTCCGAGTCTCTTCTGGCCGAGGCCACGGCTAGTAAAAAACAAAACTGTTAAAAGAAATAATGAACAAGAGAAAGCTTGATCAAACTGAGGAACCAGCAATGTTCCCAAGACTAGTGTTAAGTCCTCTTTTGGAAAAAACGATTTCAATGGAGGTCTGATTTCTATGGCTGTAGCTAAAAGATCAGATCACCAACGGATGTAGAGCATATCTTGTACACGACATAGCCGACAAGGCAGGGATTTGACCCTTCAGGGAATTATAAGCTAATCCTTGGAGACTATTCTGCCGAAACTCCAAAATGTTAGATACTGAAGGGGATCCAAGGTCCCAACCCCTTTCCATAGTATTTCAGATTCGGTGATAGGTTACATTCGTTCTGTCGATCCTGTAATAATGTCATTAACTTTATCCTCCTGCAGTTCGGGTGTCAGGCCCCACTCTGCAGAAGGAGATTTTGACAAGGAGGCAGAGGGATTGGTGAACCCAACTTTATCCTCCAAGCCAGAGGGAACCACAGCTCACTGAGCCTGTAAGGTAGGCCTACTATTGCTGTGACCCTTTCTCACTGAATCTTCAGCAGGAAGTGGATAGAAGCAGCAGGAACACATTCACCAAGGGGAAGTCCCAAGACCTGGACAGAGCACCCTGACCCAATGCCTGTGGATGCTAGGTCCGGGTCAAGAAGCAAAGCAGTTGACAATTCTCCAATGCCATAAGATCTATCGAAGGCGTCCCCCAGATCCTGAAGATCTTGCGTAGGTACTTGGGGTTGAAGCCCCATCTGTTGTGATCCCCAAAGCCTCGACTCAAGCGATCTGCTAAAACATTGCCAGGCCCTGGGAGTTAAGATGCTGTAAAAGAGCCGAGATTCTTCTCTGTGCAGAGGAAGACTGACATGCCACCTGAAGGCGAGGGTGACCTCTTGTGCCTCCTTGATGAGACACATAAGCCACCGAAGTTTTGTTGTCCAAAAGACTCTTGACAGCTCGATCTCGCAACATAGGTTGGAACACTAAGAGTGCGTCTGACAGCAGCGTCTGACAGCACCCAGGAAATTTGAACTCTTCGCCCCACAAAGGTACCATTGGACTTGAACCTGCTGTCCCAGACAGTGTGCCCTGCAGCCTGCCAGACTGGCATTGGTCGACACCACCATTGGTTCTGAGGTCTTTAACGGAACTCCACTGGAAAGATTGCGAGCTACTGACCACCAACCAGGGACCAGATTATCCGAATTGGCAGATGATCCCACTGAAGAAGAAAGTTGCATTGAAACCTCCTTCTGCGTCACCTGACCCACGGGACCACTGGATCTGTGGCTGATAAAACCCCCAGATACTGCATGGATTCCTTCAGCATCATAGAAGGCCTGGCCATCACTGCTTAGTCTGAGACTGGATCCCCTGGACCTTCCTCTGAGGAAGAAAAACACGACCCCGATCCGTGTTGAATTGTACTCCCGAATACTCCAACATTTGGGTCAGATGCATCTGGCTCTTCCAAAAGTTGATAAACCAACCAAAAGGAGTTAGTGTTTTGCAGGTGAATTCACATGAACTAGAAGGAGCTCATTTGACAGACCCAGAAGTAGCATGTCATCTAGATAATGAAATATTTGCACTCCCTTGACCCTGAGAGTCGCAACGGCAGCAGACAGTAGCTTTAAAAATCGTTCTCGAAGTCGTGCAGAAACCGAATGGGAGAGATTAAAAATGAAAGCCTTCCACGGAAGGCCTGAGAAAGCTATGGTGAGATGAGTCTAGAGATATGAAGATACGCATCCGCCAGATCAATGGAAACCATCCAGTCTCCTGACTCCACAACCGAAACGATCGTTTCCAATGACTTCATTTTGAATGGTGGAACCTTCATGTAAGAATTCAGGACTTTGAGGTCAAAAACTGGTCCGAAATCCCCTGAAGCCTCTGGGACCAAAAACAGAGGGGGAACAAACTCTTTGACCCAATTCATGTCTTGGAACCGGAAGGATGGCCCTTGCTGTCAACAGCTCCCCTATATATCCTTGCAAACATTGCCTCCTTTCCAAATCTGTAGGAAGTCCAGTTTCTATGAACAAGGTCTGAGGGGGCCTTGTTCTGAACTCGAGACGATGACGTGATCGAAATGACGGCTACAATCCAGGCATCATGTCATTTGTCCGCCCAAGCACCCCTGAATTGTGCTAGTCTTGCTCCTACTTGAGAGGGTTAAGCGGAGACAGCTTCAGAAGGACTTATTTGAAGCCTTAGGCTCTGTCCCCACTACTGCGATTTGTTGTGCGACCTGACACAAGCGAAGTCGCATGACAAGTCAAAACCCATGTATTCCAATGTTCCCCATTCTAATTGGTGCGACTTAAGTCGCAGCGACTCCAAAAAAGGTTTTTTGCACTACTTTGTTCCCACATCTGTGCGATTTGTTCTAACATGGTTTTCACAGGTCGAATGATATCACATCACAAATCGCACAGCAAAGTCGCAGTGTAAATCGCGTGACTCTGGGGATGCAGCAGTGGAAACAGCCCCAGGAGTTTTGTTGGCCCTGGGCTTGGAAGGTTGAACCAGCTCCTCTCCACTGTCTGAAAAACTGTCTGTAAGCCCTGGCCTCTCTGAATCCTTCTTTGGATCTCTTGTTAAACTGAAAGGGCTGCTGTGTCTTAAAGAGCCATTATCTTTGCTGTCATCTTGACCTGGTCGACAGCCCCAACTCTACAGCAGTCTGCAAGGAGAAGAACTGCCACTTCCCAGACTTTCATCCAAACATCCATCCACCAGCGCCGCTACCCACACTCTAAGGCTGGATTCACACCCATGCACTTTCAGCGCATTTCACAGAATCGCACCACAGAACGTGTTCCATAGGAGACCATGATAAACGGACGGTAGTGCAAATCCGCAAAAAGCACCAAAAAACGCACAGGTGCGAACCCAGCCCAAGTGCTGCTACCACCGGTCTGCAGGCTGCTGTCTAAACTATATGACCTTTTAGGTCTGCATTTACTTTGCGATCCATAGGATTCCTAAAAGAGACCAAATACTCCAGCGGAAGCGTAATGTGGCGGGCGAATATACGTATTGAAGCATCCACCTTAGGCGTAGTGTCCCAAGGGGTACAGCTTTGATACACCATTATGCACATTGAGCTTCTTCTCAGGCCCCCCCACTCATCGTCAATTACTTTTTTAATTTCAGAAATGAAATGGGAAGGAGGGTAACGATCTATTTAAATATGGGTAGTATCTTTGCTGTTTATTTGGAAGCGAAAATTCTTTCCTAAACAGCCTCCACCAAGGGGTGAACCAGTGCAAAAATCAAACGTATGCCATTCTGAGACCATCTCAGCCTCCGATGGATCCTAATCGCTATCGACTTCAGAGTTAAAACGCACTGAAAACACATGATCTGAATCTGCAGATTGTCAAGAATGAGTATAGCCTCAATTAGACCGATGATAGAATCCAGGTAACTGTGCCATCATCCCTATTGGACAATTGAAAAGAAATATAGGGGTGGAGGCATGGAGGCAGTTGCTGCCACTTGCCTAACCACGCATGCACGCCTACTAGTAGAGAATGGGACTATCTCGGCACCTATCATAAAATAGGGTTGAACAGAAGTATATAAAAGTATAAACTTTAATAATTACAAAACAACTATACAAAGTAATACATAAGAAACATATTAAAAGAAATTGGATACACCGCACTTAACACAAACATAAATGGATAAAACCGTAGAGTGGAGAGGGGTGTCTAAGGTTGTTTCCTCAACCGGTTTTGCGGTTAAAACCGCTTCTTCAGGAGGGATAGGTCTACAAATAATAATTTTTATTTAGACAAAAGGAGTTAACAGCAAAAAAATTCATAAACACCAAGGAATATAATAATGTTAGCAAATAGAAGGCTGGCTCACCGACTCAAACAGATTCACTGGGATAGTGGGACCCCATACAAAAGCCCCCTCCCGGCAGACACGGGGGATTGTGGACAAATTCTGGTTAGATAAATGATATGTATAAGTATGTAAATATTAAAATGTTAAAAAGGTGCTCACCCGGGTGAATAGAGAGCTGGGGAGGAAGGATAAGGGGGGGGAGAGAAGGTAGGAAGGAGAGACCAGGGCAAAGTAGGAAAAAACAGGGGGAAAAAGAAGGGGGAAAGGAGGGGAGAGGGGGGAAGAGGGAGGGAAAGGGGAAGGGAAAAAGGGGGGGAGGTGGAAGGGGAGGAACTTGTTGACGCATTTTTGATGCCTCATGTACGTAGCCTTCCGTCCTCCATTAGGGACACTACCGATTTGCTGCAGCGCCTTGAGGGAATCCAGATCCCTCTGGACGCCTTGCTCGTGGCAGTTGATATTGAGGCACTTTACTCCAGTATCCCCCACGAGCAGGGCGTACAGATGGCTGGTTCCTTTCTCTTTGAGCAGGATACTACCACATGGCCTCTCAACCAATTCATTCTTACATTATTACACTTTATCCTAACGAAAAATTATTTTACCTTTAATAACCAATTGTTTTTACAAATTCAAGGAGTGGTCATGGGGATCTCCTGTGCTCCAGCTTATGCAAACCTCTATCTCGGTGGTTGGGAAAGACGTATCCACTCGGATGATATACAGAATATCTTGATAACATCTTACTTTGGTATCGTTTCATTGACGATTTATTCCTAATATGGACAGGAACGAAAGAGAAGCTTTTAAAGTTCCTCCAAGAGTTGGATGATAACGACCTCAACCTCAAATTCACCTTCAAAATCGACTCCGATCAGATTTCATTTCTAGATCTTAATATTATTAAACAACAAGATGGCATCCTTGGTACGGATTTATACCGTAAACCTACTGCTGGTAACACTCTACTGTTTGCTACCAGCGCTCATCCTAGCTCCTTAGTGCGTAGCATACCGTATGCACAATATCTGCGGTTACGCAGAAATTGCACGCTGGAAAACGATTTTTTGGATCCAGGCCAAGGCGTTATGTCAACGTCTCTTACTGTGAGGATACTCCTCCACCAACCTTAGAAAGGCATTCAATAGGGCCCTGTCACATCGCCGCAATTCTTTATTACTTAATCGTAAAAAACCCTCCCCCTCTAATGATCCCGTGAGGCTCATCACCACATATTCAGCACACCACAATGTACTTCGAAAAATATTCTATCTAACAATTGGCACTACTTGACGGAACATCATATCCTGGGCAAACATGTGCGGTCTGCCCCCGAGGTGGTGTTCCGCAGGGCATGTTCCCTGCGGGACCAACTCACTTCCAGCCACTATACTTTTGAAAAACCTCAGAGGTTAGGACTTAGGGGTACTTATAGATGTAGGGACTGCCCCCACTGTCCCTGGGTTCGCGAGGTGAAACGGTTCATCCTACCCAATGGGGAGCCTTTTGTCCCGCGAACATTTGCAGATTGTAACACTAGAGGTGTGGCTTATTTGATGTTGCGTACCTGTAAAGCCTTCTATGTTGGAAAGACTATTCGAGAATTAAGACAGAGGATTGGCGACCACCTCTACTACTCAGCAAATGGCAAATTGACAACAATTGGTAGACATATTGGATTATACCATAGATTTGACAACTCTGTTGTCCAATTTGTGGTCCTTGAGGTGGTGCAGCCTAATCCCAGGGGAGGTGACTTGGACCGTGCTATCCTTCAAAGGGAAACCTTATGGATAGAACAGCTCAATGCCACTTGCCCTCCTGGCCTCAATGAAACAATATCCTACAAATCATTTTTGTGACTTTTTGGTCCCCCCCCTCCTTCCCCCCCCCATTTCTCCCCATTCCCCTTCCCCTCCCTTTCTTCCCTTTTCTTCCCTCCCACCCTTTTTTTTCCCCTTTAGCACACTGTGCCCATGTATTGCCCTAGGGCTTTTCATTTTTGACAATGATCCTTCTGTATTTTTTAATTGGTGACATGTCTGGTGTGCTTTACTACCAGAATTCTATATATTTTATTATTGGTTATTTTGTAATTGTTCTGTATACCATGTTTACATATATTTGTATAACTTTGCTGTGAAGAAGACTCGCTCATTTTTCCCCCCTCCCCCTTCATCTTTCCCTCCTCCCCTCCCTCCCTCTCAGCGGTTCTGGCGTTGTGCTATCCCTGCTTTCTCTCCTCACGGTGGACATGTGTTCACCCTGGCAGGTCATACCTGCTTGCACTGCATGGTCTTGGATCTTAACGATCCTCTGGACAGCAGCGCGCGCTTGCGCAGTAGCACGGCTCCGTGCACCTGCGCAGTGCGGGTGAACAGACCCGGTTACGTCAGACGCCGCCAGCACGGCGTCGGTCTGACTTCCGGGTTGGGGAGCTCATTAAGCCGCCCCATTCGGGACCTCTTTCTGAGCCTGAACGGACGGCGTGGCTGTGGCTGCCTTTCGAAATTACCTTCCCCCTCAAGGTCGGTATGCTTTAAGCTGTGCATCTTCACTCACCCCTGCCTGTCTTTACCCCCTCTATTTTCTACTCTGCATGCTGACAGCTTATCACTATGCTCTATTGTCCCTCTATGCCAGTACCGGTTTCTATATACTCACCTGTAGGGATGAGCTTCAAGTTCGAGTCGAACTCATTGGCTGTTCGCAAGTTCGCCGAACAGCAAACAATTTGGGGTGTTCGCGGCAAATTCGAATGTCGCGGAACACCCTTTAAAAGTCTATGGGAGAAATCAAAAGTGCTAATTTTAAAGGCTTATATGCAAGTTATTGTCATAAAAAGTGTTTGGGGACCTGGGTCCTGCCCCAGGGGACATGTATTAATGCAAAAAAAAGTTTTAAAAAAGGCCGTTTTTTCAGGAGCAGTGATTTTAATAATGCTTAAAGTCAAACAATAAAAGTGTAAAAGTGTAAATGACGTGGGAGTCCCCCTAAATTCCATACCAGGCCCTTCAGGTCTGGTATGGATATTAAGGGGAACCCCGGCCAAAATTTTAAAAAAAAATGACGTGGGGTTCCCCCTAAATTCCATACCAGACCCTTCAGGTCTGGTATGGATTTTAAGGGGAACCCTGCGCCAAAAAAAAAAAAAACGGCGTGGGGTCCCCCCAAAAATCCATACTAGACCCTTATCCGAGCACTCAACATGGCAGGCCACAGGAAAAGAGGGGGGGACGAGAGTGCACCCCCCCTCCTGAACCGTACCAGGCCACATGCGCTCAACATTGGGAGGGTGCTTTGGGGTAGCCCCCCAAAACACCTTGTCCCCATGTTGATGAGGACAAGGGCCTCATCCACACAACCCTGGCCGGTGGTTGTGGGGGTCTGCGGGCGGGGGGCTTATTGGAATCTGGAAGCCCCCTTTAACAAGGGGACCCCCAGATCCCGCCCCCCCCTGTGTGAAATGGTAAGGGGGTACTTACCCCTACCATTTCACTAAAAAACTGTCAAAAATGTTAAAAATGACAAGAGTCAGTTTTTTACAATTCCTTTATTTAAATGCTTCTTCTTTCTGCTACCTTCCTTCATCTTCTGGTTCTTCTGGTTCTTCCTCCGGCGTTCTCATCCAGCATCTCCTCCGCGGCATCTTCTATCTTCTTCTCCTCGGGCCGCTGCGCACCCATGGCATGGGGGAGGCTCCCGCTCTTCTCTTCATCTTCTTCTTCTTCTCTTCTTCCTTCTTCTCTTTTTCTCTTCTTCTCTTCTTCATTTTCTTCTCCGGGCCGCTCCGCATCCATGCTGGCATGGAGGGAAGCTCCCGCTGTGTGACGGCGTGTCCTTGTCTGACGGTTCTTAAATAATGGGGGGCGGGGCCACCCGGTGACCCTGCCCCCTCTGACGCACGGGACATGACGGGACTTCCCTGTGGCATTTCCCGTGACGTCACAGGGAAGTCCCGTCAAGTCACCGTGCGTCAGAGGGGGCGGGGTCACCGGGTGGCCCCGCCCCCCATTATTTAAGAACCGTCAGACGAGGAGACGCCGTCACACAGCGGGAGCCTCCCTCCATGCCAGCATGGGTGCGGAGCGGCCCGGAGAAGAAAATGAAGAAGAGAAGAAGAGAAGAAAAGAAGAAGAGACGAGCGGGAGCCTCCCTCCATGCCATGGGTGCAGAGCGGCCCAAGGAGAAGAAGATAGAAGACGCCGCGGAGGAGATGCTGGACGAGAACGCCGGTGGAAGAACCAGTAGAGCCAGAAGATCCAGAAGAAGAAGATGAAGGAAGATAGAAGAAAGAAGAAGCATTTAAATAAAGGAATTGTCACAAAACTGTCTCTTGTCATTTTTAACATTTTTGACAGTTTTTTATTGAAATGGTAGGGGTAAGTACCCCCTTACCATTTCACACAGGGGGTGGCCGGGATCTGGGGGTCCCCTTGTTAAAGGGGGCTTCCAGATTCCAATAAGCCCCCCGCCCGCAGACCCCCACAACCACCGGCCAGGGTTGTGGGGATGAGGCCCTTGTCCTCATCAACATGAGCACCCTCCCAATGTTGAGGGCATGTGGCCTGGTATGGTTCAGGAGGGGGGGGCGCACTCTTGTCCCCCCCTCTTTTCCTGCGGCCTGCCAGGTTGCGTGCTCGGATAAGGGTCTAGTATGGATTTTTGGGGGGACCCCACGCCGTTTTTGGGGTTTTTTGGCGCGGGGTTCCCCTTAAAACCCATACCAGACCTGAAAGGTCTGGTATGGAATTTAGGGGAAACCCCACGTCATTTTTTTTAAAAATTTGGCCAGGGTTCCCCTTAATATCCATACCAGACCTGAAGGGCCTGGTATGGAATTTAGGGGGACTCCCACGTCATTTTTTTATTTTTTTTTGGTTCGGGGTTTCCCTGTGGGGAATTCCCATGCCATTTTTATCAATGAACTTCTATGTGTATTGTCGGCAATGCAGTAGCCGCGGGTAGTTTTAAATGGGTTTTTTCCTTGGAAATGTCATTTTGCTGTCAGACTGTTCTAAACACGGGAAACATGCGCCCCTTTACAGGCATACTATAGACACCCCCCAGCTACGAAATTTAAAGGGATATTACACTTTTATTGTTTGACTTTAAGCATTATTAAAATCACTGCTCCTGAAAAAACGGCCGTTTTTAAAACTTTTTTTTGCATTGATCCATGTCCCCTGGGGCAGGACCCAGGTCCCCAAACACTTTTTATGACAATAACTTGCCTATAAGCCTTTAAAATTAGCACTTTTGATTATTCATGTTCGTGTCCCATAGACTTTAACGGTGTTTGCGTGTTCGAACTAACTTTTTTCCTGTTCGCATGTTCTGGTGCGAACCGAACAGGGGGGTGTTCGGCTCATCCCTACTCACCTGTCTCCTTTTGGGGCATCAGCTTCCTTTGGGGACAGGTCTGTGTTCCTTCTCTCCCCTCATGCATTTTCTTTATATCTTCTTTGCTCCTTGTCGATTCACTCTTCCTGCCTACCGACCCCTTGAGGTTTTGAGGTATTGCTTGACTGCATCCTTGAAATCCGGTTACTTTTTTCTTATCCCTTGGGACCACTCTCAACGTTTCACTATTATCTTATGATACCTTGATACAGGCAGCCCATGCATTATTATTATTGATTAACCACCCCTGGTAAGTGTTTATCTTCCAGAGTAACTGTTTTTCATTATTTTTGGTTTTGCTTTATCACTTATGCTTATGGTGGATTGGAGTCATCCCCCTGTTTTTCCCCTCTACCCTCCCCCCCTCCCCTCCCCTCCCCTCTTCCTACCTTTTTCCCTTACCCCCCCTTTCTCCCCACTTCTCCCCCCTCCCCCCCTCCCCTTTTTCCCTCCCGCTTTCCTTCCCCCCGCCTTTTTTTCTCTCCCCCTTACTCCGCCCTCCTTCCTGGACCCACCCCCCACCCTTTCTCTCTCTTTTCCTCCCCTTCTTTCCCCCTCCTTTTTCCCCCTATTTTTTCCTATTTTGCCCTGGTCTCTCCTTCCTACCTTATCCTTCCCCCCCTTATCCTTCCTCCCCAGCTCTCTATTCACCCGGGTGAGCACCTTTTTAACATTATTAATAGTTACATACTTATAGATATCATTTATCTAACCAGAATTTGTCCACATTCCCCCGCCGGGGGGGGGCTTTTGTATGGAGTCCCACTATCCCAGTGAATCCGTTTGAGTCGGTGAGCCAGCCTTCTATTTGCTAACATTATTATATTCCTTGGTGCTTATGAATTTTTTTGCTGTTAACTCTACTTTTGTCTAAATAAAAAATATTATTTGTAGACCTATCCCTCCTGAAGAAGCGATTTTAACTGCGAAACTGGTTGAGGAAACAACCTTAGACACCCCTCTCCACAAGAAACTCTACAGTTTTATCTGTTTATGTTTATGTCTGTGTTAAGTGCGGTGTATCCAATTTCTTTTAATATGTTTCTTATGTATTACTTTGTATAGCTGTTTTGCAATTATTAAAGTTTATACTTTTATATATGTCTGTTCAACCCTATTTTATGATAAGTGCCGAGATAGTCCCAATCTCTACTAGTAGGCATGCATGCGTGGTTAGGCAAGTGGCAGCAACTGCCTCCACGCCTCCACCCCTATATTTCTTTTCAGTTGTCCAATAGGGATGATGACACTGTTAGTTGGATTCTATCATCGGTCTAATTGAGGCTATACTCATTCTTGACAATATACACAGGGTGGATAATACACCCATTTTTTGTTGCACCTCTCGATGGACGGCAACATCGATTGATGGTCCTCTCCTTTTGGGGTTATCAGCTTCCTTTGGGGACAGGTCTGTGTTCCTTCTCTCCCCTCATGCATTTTCTTTATATCTTCTTTGCTCCTTGTCGATTCACTCTTCCTGCCTACCGACCCCTTGAGGTTTTGAGGTATTGCTTGACTGCATCCTTGAAATCCGGTTACTTTTTTCTTATCCCTTGGGACCACTCTCAACGTTTCACTATTATCTTATGATACCTTGATACAGGCAGCCCATGCATTATTATTATTGATTAACCACCCCTGGTAAGTGTTTATCTTCCAGAGTAACTGTTTTTCATTATTTTTGGTTTTGCTTTATCACTTATGCTTATGGTGGATTGGAGTCATCCCCCTGTTTTTCCCCTCTACCCTCCCCCCCTCCCCTCCCCTCTTCCTACCTTTTTCCCTTACCCCCCCTTTCTCCCCACTTCTCCCCCCTCCCCCCCTCCCCTTTTTCCCTCCCGCTTTCCTTCCCCCCGCCTTTTTTTCTCTCCCCCTTACTCCGCCCTCCTTCCTGGACCCACCCCCCACCCTTTCTCTCTCTTTTCCTCCCCTTCTTTCCCCCTCCTTTTTCCCCCTATTTTTTCCTATTTTGCCCTGGTCTCTCCTTCCTACCTTATCCTTCCCCCCCTTATCCTTCCTCCCCGGCTCTCTATTCACCCGGGTGAGCACCTTTTTAACATTAATAATAGTTACATACTTATAGATATCATTTATCTAACCAGAATTTGTCCACATTCCCCCGCCGGGGGGGGGCTTTTGTATGGAGTCCCACTATCCCAGTGAATCCGTTTGAGTCGGTGAGCCAGCCTTCTATTTGCTAACATTATTATATTCCTTGGTGCTTATGAATTTTTTTGCTGTTAACTCTACTTTTGTCTAAATAAAAAATATTATTTGTAGACCTATCCCTCCTGAAGAAGCGATTTTAACTGCGAAACTGGTTGAGGAAACAACCTTAGACACCCCTCTCCACAAGAAACTCTACAGTTTTATCTGTTTATGTTTATGTCTGTGTTAAGTGCGGTGTATCCAATTTCTTTTAATATGTTTCTTATGTATTACTTTGTATAGCTGTTTTGCAATTATTAAAGTTTATACTTTTATATATGTCTGTTCAACCCTATTTTATGATAAGTGCCGAGATAGTCCCAATCTCTACTAGTAGGCATGCATGCGTGGTTAGGCAAGTGGCAGCAACTGCCTCCACGCCTCCACCCCTATATTTCTTTTCAGTTGTCCAATAGGGATGATGACACTGTTAGTTGGATTCTATCATCGGTCTAATTGAGGCTATACTCATTCTTGACAATATACACAGGGTGGATAATACACCCATTTTTTGTTGCACCTCTCGATGGACGGCAACATCGATTGATGGTCCTCTCCCCCCTTTTGAGTGCCTCTATTTTTACCTTGTTTTCTTTTGTTTTTGATTAACCATTTATAATTTTGTTTGTCACCTTAATACACCAGGACCGTTTGTTCTTAGATGAATTAGCCATGGACGTTCTCAGCACAGATTGGATAGGCTTTATGACCAACCTTAAAATGGCATGTTTAAATGACCATAGGACTGAAGATGACATCAAAACTTTCTTTGTTAAAAAGTTCAATCTACTGAAAAGTAAGTCGCACCTGCATTGGCATATCGAATACTTTAAAATGTATGTTACTGAAAACACCTGTGCCCTTGGCCTAAGATGCCAAATTTTCCCCACTATAAAAGACCCATCGGTCGATTTTAAAAAAATGTGGGAGAATATCCTAACTAAATGTAGTCTTGATCTAATAAATCTACTCATTATTCAGTACACTCAGGATATGACTACTCTTGACAGTGACATTGAACCTCTTAACTCTGACTACTCTCATCTAGCTGACAACACAGTATTTAAAACTAAATGTAAAGAGCTTGAAGAGCGTTTAGAGACAATGAACAAAGACATCATTGTCAAGAAACAAACTAAATTTAACAAAGATAGGATAGCCTTCACTGAGGGCCTCGCTTACCGTTGGTTCGGTAGAAATCCAAGCAGAATGGGTCCCCCCAAAACAAGCACTACTAGGAATTCTACGATGGACACCAAGTCTGATTCATCTCTCTCCTCCACTCTTTCCCTTCAGAGCAATATTCGCTCGAACGCTACACCAGCTAACACTTCCTCGCGGAAAAGACTACGCTTTGGTGGTGGTACTCCACCTACTAACTTTAAAAAGGATAAGAAAGGCCCCAAAGGTCCCAAATCTGTACGTGCCCCCCTACACAAACTACAACCGACACTACTACTCCCCTTGAAGGGGCTGTAGGACACTCCACACTACATGGCACCATCCCAAGTTCTTGGTTCAGCCTTGATGACCAATAAGTATACTAAGATCAACGAAGATCTAATTTTTTTAGACCTAAAGAAGCAACAGGGCAACCTAGACACTTATGTCCTGAAACCCACACAACCTTGACAAAACACGTCCCATGTGACACCAACCTCAACATTATAAATGTGTTCCGTTTTTCTTAATAATCACAACTGATACCAACCTATTACCCAATCGCATGTGTCGTCCTTTGCACAGAAACTCCAGACTCTTTGCACTGAGGCCTTCTATTCAGGCCTCATTGACAAAGACACGCTGGAGTTCCTTACTCCCAAATTTCCCCGTGTCCCCACCTTTTATTCCCTTCCTAAGACTCACAAAAATATCTGTACCCCTCCAGGAAGGCCGAATGTCTTGGGGATAGGGTCCCTAACCAATAACGCCAGTAAATTCGTTGGTGCATTTTTGATGCCTCATGTACGTAGCCTTCCGTCCTCCATTAGGGACACTACCGATTTGCTGCAGCGCATTGAGGGAATCCAGATCCCTCCGGACGACTTGCTCGTGGCAGTTGATATTGAGGCACTTTACTCCAGTATCCCCCACGAGCAGGGCGTACGGACGGCTGGTTCCTTTCTCTTTGAGCAGGATACTACCACATGGCCTCTCAACCAATTCGTTCTTACATTATTACACTTTATCTTAACGAAAAATTATTTTACCTTTAATAACCAATTGTTTTTACAAATTCAAGGAGTGGCCATGGGGACCTCCTGTGCTCCAGCTTACGCAAACCTCTATCTCGGTGGTTGGGAAAGACGTATCCACTCGGATGATAGATATACAGAATATCTTGATAACATCTTACTTTGGTATCGTTTCATTGAAGATTAACTCCTAATATGGACAGGAACGAAAGAGAAGCTTTTAAAGTCCAAGAGTTGGATGATAACGACCTCAACCTCAAATTCACCTTCAAAATCGACTCCAATCAGATTTCATTTCTAGATCTTAATATTATTAAACAACAAGATGGCATCCTTGGTACAGATTTATACCGTAAACCTACTGCTGGACACACTTCTCTGTTTGCTACCAGCGCTCATCCTACCTCCTTAGTGCGTAGCATACCGTATGCACAATATCTGCGGTTACGCAGAAATTGCACACTTGAAAGCGATTTTAGGATCCAGGCCAAGGCGTTACGTCAACGTCTCTTACTGCGAGGATACTCCTCCACCAACCTTAGAAAGGCATTCAATAGGGCCCTGTCACATCCCCGCAATTCTTTATTATTTAATCGTAAAAAACCCTCCCCTCTAATGATCCCATGAGGCTCATCACCACATATTCAGCACACCACAATGTACTTCGAAATATTCTATCTAACAATTGGCACTACTTGACGGAACATCATATCCTGGGCAAACATGTGCGGTCTGCCCCCGAGGTGGTGTTCCACAGGGCATGTTCCCTGCGGGACCAACTCACTTCCAGCCACTATACTTTTGAAAAACCTCCGAGGTTAGGACCTAGGGGTACTTATAGATGTGAGGACTGCCCCCGCTGTCCCTGGGTTCGCGAGGTGAAACGGTTCATCCTACCTAATGGGGAGCCTTTTGTCCCGCGAACATTTGCAGATTGTAACACTAGAGGTGTGGTTTATTTGATGTTGTGTACCTGTAAAACCTTCTATGTTGGAAAGACTATTCGAGAAAACGGAAAATTGACAACAATTGGTAGACATATTGGATTATACCATAGATTTGACAGCTCTGTTGTCCAATTTGTGGTCCTAGAGGTGGTGCAGCTTAATCCCAGGGGAGGTGACTGGGACCGTGCTATCCTTCAAAGGGAAACCTTATGGATAGAACGGCTCAATGCCACTTGCCCTCCTGGCCTCAATGAAACAATATCCTACAAATCATTTTTGTGACTTTTTGGTCCCCCCCTCCTTTCCCTTTCCCCCCCTTTTTCCCCCCTCCCCCCCTTTCTCCCCTTTCCCCTTCCCCTTCCCCTCCCTTTCTTCCGTTTTCTTCCCTCCCCCCCTTTTTTCCCCCTTTAGCACATTGTGCCCATGTATTGCTCTAGGGCTTTTCATTTTTGACAATGATCCTTCTGTATTTTTTAATTGGTGACGTGTCTGGTGTGCTTTACTCCCAGAATTCTATATATTTTATTATTGGTTATTTTGTAATTGTTCTGTATACCATATTTACATATATTTGTATAACTTTGCTGTGAAGAAGACTCGCTCATTTTTCCCCCCACCCCCTTCCCCATTCCCTCCTCCCCGCCCTCCCTCTCAGCGGTTCTGGCGTTGTGCTATCCCTGCCTTCTCTCCTCCCGGCAGACATGTGTTCACCCTGGCAGGTCATATCTGCTTGCACAAAATGGTCTTGGATCTTATCGATCCTCTGGACGGCAGCGTGCGCTTGCGCAGTAGCACGGCTCCGTGAACAGACCCGGTTACGTCAGACGCCGCCAGCACAGTGTCGGTCTGACTTCCGGGTTGGGGAGCTCATTAAGCGGCCCCATTCGGGACCGCTTTCTGAGCCTGAACGGATGGTGTGGCTGGGCTGCCTTTCGAAATCACCTCCCCCCTCAAGGTCGGTATGCCTTAGGCTGTGAATCTTCACTCACCCCTGCTTGTCTTTACCCCTCTATTTTCCACTCTGCATGCTGACAGCTTATCACTATGCTCTATTGTTCCTCTATGCCAGTACCGGTTTCTATATACTCACCTGTCTCCTTTTGGGGTTATCAGCTTCCTTTGGGGACAGGTCTGTGTTCCTTCTCTCCCCTCATGCTTTTTCTTTATATCTTCTTTGCTCCTTGTCGATTCACTCTTGCTGCCTACCAACCCCTTGAGGTTTTGAGGTACTGATCCTAAATTCCTTGCATTTTATAGATCTGGCTTTCAATTGAGGGTCCCAACTGGTATTGCTTGACTGCATCCTTGAAATCTGGTTACCTTTTTCTTATCCCTTGGGACCACTTCACTATAACCGTTTCACTATTATCTTATGATACCTTGATACAGGCAACCCATGCATTATTATTATTGTTCTCTCTTCCAGAGTAACTGTTTTTCATTATTTTTGGTTTTGCTTTATCACTTATGCTTATAGTGGATTAGAGTCATCCCCCTGTTTTTCCCCTCTACCCCCCTCCCCTCCCCCCTTCCTACCTTTTTCCCTTCCCCCCTTTCTCCCCCTTTTCTCCCCACTTCTCCCCCCTTTCCCCCCTCCCCTCCCCTTTTTCCCTCCCGCTTTCCTTCTCCTCCCCTTCCCCCCCTTTTTTTCTCTCCCCCCTCCCCCCCTTACTCCACCCTCCTTCCTGGACCCACCCCCCACCCTTTCCATCCCTTTTCCTCCCCTTCTACCTCCCCTCTTTTTCCCTTCCCCTTTCCCCCCCTCTTTCCCCCCCCCCTCCCCTCCTTTCCCCCTTCTTTTTCCCCCTATTTTTTCCTACTTTGCCCTGGTCTCTCCTTCCTACCTTCTCCTTCCCCCCCATCCTTCCTCCCCAGCTCTCTATTCACCCGGGTGAGCACCTTTTTAACATTTTTAATAGTTACATACTTATAGATATAATTTATCTAACCAGAATTTGTCCACAATCCCCCTTGTCCGCCGGGGGAGGGCTTTTGTATGGGGTCCCACTATCCCAGTGAATCCATTTGATTTGGTGAGCCAGCCTTCTATTTGCTAACATTATTATATTCCTTGGTATTTATGAATTTGTTTGCTGTTAACTCTACTTTTGTCTAAATAAAAATTATTATTTGTAGACCTATCCCTCCTGAAGAAGCGGTTTTAACCGCAAAACCGGTTGAGGAAACAACCTTAGACACCCCTCTCCACAAGAAACTCTACGGTTTTACCCATTTATGTTTATGTTTGTGTTAGGTGCGGTGTATCCAATTTCTTTTAATATGTTTCTTATGTATTACTTTGTATAGTTGTTTTGTAATTATTAAAGTTTATACTTTTATATACTTCTGTTCAACCCTATTGTATGATAAGTGCCGAGATAGTCCCAATCTCTACTAGTAGGCATGCATGCGTGGTTATGCAAGTGGCAGCAACTGCCTCCACGCCTCCACCCCTATATTTCTTTTCAACTGAATCTGCAGATGGTGAAGATACAGCAGGATGAGCAGGATTCCTTGAAACACTCTTTAACCCTTCCTTGACTGCGTACTTAATGTAGGATTTAACCTGGCGTGCTTTCGCATCATTGTCCTGAGCCGTCTGATGTCTTGACCTCTCTTGGCTTGGGTCCAAGCGGCTAAAGTGAGGTAAGAGCGAGGGAGATCTGGAATCCTGTGACAACAGGCATCTATCCAGCTGCATGCGACTCTGCGATTTGTCATGTCTAGTCCCTTCTTTACTCTTTTGAGGCTGGAATGCTGATTTGGAACCTCTTTGCGGGAGTTTATCTCGCAGTGGGCCCATCTCTCTGTAAAACACAGAGGATGTGCTCTCTTTCCAAAAATAAATAAATAAATAACTACAATTAAAATAAACTTCTCCATCCAAATCTTCGTGCTTAAGGCAGCTAGGCAGGCAGGCAGGCAGGCATAATTTCCCAGTCCTAGAAGGTACAGGATAATAAAAATACTCTGACAGACAAGTAAATACAGCAGAAAGTACCTGGAAGGAAGCTTACCAGAGCAGAGAAGCAGATTGACCAGCTGGAGGCTGAGATTAGTCTAGGAGGACAGAATCAGCAATCAGCAGTGAGCATTCTGGTGTTTGCTAGACAACCCAAAGAGGAAGCTACCTCTGACCTCACCTGCACAACTCTGAGCTTCCTGAAAGGAGTACATGTGGAGGAGGTGAACTACAAGACCCAGCGAACCAAACCATGAACACACAAAAACATGGAAGAAGAGAGTGCCAGCACCTGCCTAAAGAAAGGTATTTACAGTCATTTATACTGCCAGTGACCTTTGCCAGTAATACACAGTCATTTATACTGTACCATACAATCCCAGCACCATGGTAACCCACCTCCTAAGGAGATTTACAGCCTATATGGGGGGGTCTTCTGAATCGGGAGAGGCTGAACCCGACATGATGGATGGATGGAGAAAAAATAAATAAATAAATAAATTAAATAAATAAAAATAAACTTTAAAAGGCGTCCGGAGCGAGGACAAAAAAAGAACACTGGTGTGGGCAGCCAGCTGCCCTTTATGGGCTAGAAAAGAGGTGGTCCTGGAGGGGTCAGAGGGGGCGGAGCTGACCTATAGTAGGCTGACATGGGGAGGATCCAGGAAATTATATATATATATATATATATATATATATATATATATATATATATATATATATTAAAACAAAAGAGGGGGGATAGGGTTGGGACTTTGAGTGAGGCCTGTTGGTGTATATAAATATAAGTATATCACATGAAAATAACCTGAGTGTCACAGACCCCTGAGGGTAGTTCATGATATTGATATTTGGAGAGCATAATTAGACAATACAGTAAGGCATTTATGATATAAAAATACAATCATAAAAATTCAACATAAGTTGATATAATCATAATACATTTATTAATACAAAATTAATCACTAAAACATGATTTGTGACAATTAGGGATGAGCTTCGAGTTCGAGTCGAACTCATGTTCGACTTGAACATTGGCTGTTCGCAAGTTCGCCGAACAGAGAACAATTTGGGGTGTTCGCGGCAAATTCGAATGCCGCAAAACACCCTTTAAAAGTCTATGGGAGAAATCAAAAGTGCTAATTTTAAAGGCTAATGTGCAAGTTATTGTCATAAAAAGTGTTTGGGGACCTGGGTCCTGCCCCAGGGGACATGGATCAATGCAAAAAAAGTTTTAAAAACTGACGTTTTTTCAGGAGCAGTGATTTTAATAATGCTTAAAGTCAAACAATAAAAGTGTAATATCCCTTTAAATTTCGTATCTGGGGGGTGTCTATAGTATGCCTGTAAAGGGTCGCATGTTTCCTGTGTTTAGAACAGTCTGACAGCAAAATGACATTTTGTAGGAAAAAACCCATTTAAAACTACCCGCGGCTATTGCATTGCCGACAATACACATAGAAGTTCATTGATAAAAACGGCATGGGAATTCCCCAAAGGGGAACCCCGAACCAAAATTTAAAAAAAAAATGACGTGGGAGTCCCCCTAAATTCCATACCAGGCCCTTCAGGTCTGGTATGGATATTAAGGGGAACCCCGGCCAAAATGTAAAATAAAAATGATGTGGGGGTCCCCCTAAATTCCATACCAGACCCTTCAGGTCTGGTATGGATTTTAAGGGGAACCCCGTGCCAAAAAAAAAAAAAACGGCGTGGGGTCCCCCCAAAAATCCATACCAGACCCTTATCCGAGCACGCAACCTGGCAGGCTGCAGGAAAAGAGGGGGGATGAGAGTGCGGCCCCCCCTCCTGAACCGTACCAGGCCACATGCCCTCAACATTGAGGGTGCTTTGGGGTAGCCCCCCAAAACACCTTGTCCCCATGTTGATGAGGACAAGGGCCTCATCCCCACAACCCTGGCCGGTGGTTGTGGGGGTCTGCGGGCGGGGGGCTTATCAGAATCTGGAAGCCCCCTTTAACAAGGGGACCCCCAGATCCCACCCCCCCTGTGTGAAATGGTAAGGGGGTACTTACCGCTACCATTTCACTAAAAAAACTGTCAAAAATGTTAAAAATGACAAGAGACAGTTTTTGACAATTCCTTTATTTAAATGCTTCTTCTTTCTTCTATCTTCCTTCATCTTCTGGTTCTTCTGGTTCTTCTGGCTCTTCTGGTTCTTCCTCCGGTGTTCTCGTCCAGCATCTCCTCTGCGGTGTCTTCTATCTTCTTCTCCTCGGGCTGCTCCGCACCCATGGCATGGGGGGGAGGCTCTTGCTCTTCTCTTCTTCTTTTCTTCTCTTCTTCATTTTCTTCTCCGGGCCGCTCTGCACCCATGCTGGCATGGAGGGAGGCTCCCGCTGTGTGATGGCGCTCCTCGTCTGACAGTTCTTAAATAACGGGGGTCGGGGCCACCCAGTGACCCCGCCCCCCTCTGACGCACGGGACATGACGGGACTTCCCTGTAGCATTCCTCGTGACGTCACAGGTAAGTTCCGTCAAGTCACCATGCGTCAGAGGGGGCGGGGTCACCGGGTGGCCCCGCCCCCGTTATTTAAGAACTGTCAGACGAGGAGCGCCGTCACACAGCAGGAGCCTCCCTCCATGCCAGCATGGATGCGGAGCGGCCCAGAGAAGAAAATGAAGAAGAGAAGAGGAGAAGAAGGAAGAAGAGAAGAAGATGAAGAGAAGAGCAGGAGCCTCCCCCCATGCCATGGGTGCGGAGCGGCCCGAGGAGAAGAAGATAGAAGACACCGCGGAGGAGATGCTGGACGAGAATGCCGGAGGAAGAACCAGAAGAGCCAGAAGAACCAGAAGAACCAGAAGATGAAGGAAGATAGAAGAAAGAAGAAGCATTTAAATTTTGGAATTGTCAAAAACTGTCTCTTGTCATTTTTAACATTTTTGACAGTTTTTTAGTGAAATGGTAGGGGTAAGTACCCCCTTACCATTTCACATAGGGGGGGGCCGGGATCTGGGGGTCCCCTTGTTAAAGGGGCTTCCAGATTCCGATAAGCGCCCCGCCCGCAGACCCCCACAACCACCGGCCAGGGTTGTGGGGATGAGGCCCTTGTCCTCATCAACATGGGGACAAGGTGTTTTGGGGGGCTACCCCAAAGCACCCTTCCAATGTTGAGGGCACGTGGCCTGGTACGGTTCAGGAGGGGGGGCGCACTCTCGTCCCCCCCTCTTTTCCTGCGGCCTGCCAGGTTGCGTGCTCGGATAAGGGTCTGGTGTGGATTTTTGGGGGGACCCCACGCCATTTTTTTTTGGCGCGGGGTTCCCCTTAAAATCCATACCAGACCTGAAGGGCCTGGTATGGAATTTAGGGGGACTCCCACGTCATTTTTTTTTTAATTTTGGTTCGGGGTTCCCCTTTGGGGAATTCCAATGCCGTTTTTATCAATGAACTTCTGTGTGTATTGTCGGCAATGCAATAGCCGCGGGTAGTTTTAAATGGGTTTTTTCCTTCAAAATGTCATTTTGCTGTCAGACTGTTCTAAACACAGGAAACATGCGCCCCTTTACAGGCATACTATAGACACCCCCCAGGTACGAAATTTAAAGGGATATTACACTTTTATTGTTTGACTTTAAGCATTATTAAAATCACTGCTCCTGAAAAAACGGCCGTTTTTAAAACTTTTTTTTGCATTGATCCATGTCCCCTGGGGCAGGACCCAGGTCCACAAACACTTTTTTTGACAATAACTTGCATATTAGCCTTTAAAATTAGCACTTTTGATTATTCATGTTCGTGTCCCATAGACTTTAACGGTGTTCGCGTGTTTGAACGAACTTTTTTCCTGTTTGCATGTTCTGGTGCGAACCAAACAGGGGGGTGTTCGGCTCATCCCTAGTGACAATCAGTAAAATTCATTGTGGCAAATAAATACAATTCAAAACATATTTGATGTATACATAATTCACATGATTATTACAAACAAAGAACATGATTGGTTTTAGGTTGTTGGAGCAACCGTCGCTTGCCACCCCTAGATGAACACTGTACGCGTTTCATGGCCTTATGCCAATCGTCAAGAGTTGGATGCATGCGTTGTACTATAAAGTAAAGAGATATGGAATAATTTTAAGGCTAATCTAGGTCTTTGACCCTAAAGGTAAAAGATAAGGGTAATAGCTTTATTACTTACAAAAAAGGCACATAGATAGAGAACAGCTCCAGGGGTGGCATAGAGCGGGGTTCTGGCAGAAGCAGTCTCACCCGGGACTGAGTCGGGGTATAAACAGATGAAGTCCAGGGGGGATACACAGTCACAGGGGCGGGTCGACAATCACTAAGTACGTATGTATGATGCATGCAGGATGCAAGGTTGGAGTTGGGTAAAATCTATATGGCAAGGAAGAGATTAGGAGAAAGAAAAAAATAATAAGAAAGTGGAGGGACGAGGGGAGATGACAGAGAAAGGAGAGGTGAAAGGGTGTGTATAATGAGAAAATATTAAAAGGTATGGATAGGTGGGAGAGTGAATAAATGAATACATGAAGTGCCTGTAAGGTGTGTGAGAATAAAAAATGAACAAGTGTAATTGAATGCAGTTTATATGCACACCCAGAAATAGGTGTGATTGTTAAAGATAACCTGATGGTAGTAATAATAATAAAAAATAAAAAATCTGTGTAGTGAAAAAAACTAAATTAAATTAAAAATATGAATAAATGTAACTATGAAAAGTGTGAATGTAATTCCCTGTGAGTGTATGGATGTATGTTAGTGTGTGGATGTATGTTCAATATAGGTGTATATTATATATGTGTATTGAAATCCGTATGTTGAATGATATGTATGAATGAATGTGAGTGTGTGTGTGTGCATGTGTGTGTCAGTGTGGGAGAAAATATGTGGAAGAGCGAAGGGGAGGAAAGGTAGACAAAATCCTCAGATACCTGTATGAATGGATGAAATTAAGAACAGTTTGCTCCTCAGGTTAGATTGACACAGAGTGAGACGTTGGTCCGCTCCCGGCTGGGGATCCCCTGGATTTGAGTGCGTATCCCCGCTAGCGCCATATATGCCATGAAAATTGGCATATGGGAGGGGCGGCAGGGCTCCACAGGTGTTGTTAGACACACCAGTGGATACCGGTCTCCCTGGCGTGGACTTAGTCCCCCTGAGCCATGATGGGCCAAAGGCACCCTTTGGCCAATTATGGCTCTCTCAGCAAAAGCGTGCTGTGATTGGCCAAAGCATGCAGACCAGGTGCATGCTTTGGCCAATCATCATACAGCAATGCACTGCGAGTGCATTATGGAGCCTTCTGTGGTGCACAAATTTCCCACAAACACCCCATAATGTTTGCTGTTCAGCGAACGGGCGAACACCTGGTTTTCGAGTTAAACTTATGTTCGAGTCAAACTTATGTTCGAGACGAACATCGAGCTCATCCTTAGAAGCTATGCCTAGTGCCTCAAAACATGAGGAATGTTGGAGATTTAAAACCAGAATATTTGAGGGCAGTGCAAGAAGAGTAAAGAGTAGCGACACAATTATGGAATTGTAATCTGCAGAATGTAAAATGAGCATGATGAGGAGAAGGAATCAAAAGCTTTTTTAATTTCCAATTCATTTTTGCTACTGTGCTATTTATGTCATTTTATAGATTATGCTATGGATTTCACCAAAATCAGCCTGCCTTCATACTTAACTGTTGTGACATTTGTCAAATATGAAGTGTACTGTCAGAAGGCCTGCAAAAGTATTGAAGTAAATTGCAAGAAAGTTCAGTAAAAAAAAAACTTTCATTTTGTGACAATGGAGAGCAGTATTAAAAGCTTGCATGGGTAATGAGCAAATATGGATGTCTCAATATATTTATAAAATGACAAAATATACAAGAAAAACAGTTCTTACTTTAAGACGCTGTGATAAGATTATTCTATTAAGCTGATCACTTTCACAGTACTTATAACATACAAACATATACAATAAAAAGTGCATATAAAAAGAAAATAAAAGACTGCAGTTTACTGTTAATAGCATATGTAAGTATAAAGTATATAAACTGGGATTCTGAGAAGCTGTCAGAGCTTGAAAATTTTGATTCAGGGGGCAGGAGGCGGAGCCTAGCAGAGCAGACATGCATTGTTAGAGCTCCACACCGCTGAGGAGAGAAGAGAAGGACAAAGCGGAGCCTGCAGGCTCAAAAGGTATCCATTTGAACCTTTTTGCCCCAGGGAACAAACTGTGAAAGTTTGGGCAGGAAATATGGTACTGGGAGGAAACCGTGGCAGAAATAAAAATCACCTCACAAAGAGCTCACAGGCACTCACTGCAGCTGAAGCAGCTCCAGTCACCTCACAAGATACAGCATCAGGGCGCTCTCACAGACAGAAAATGTCACAGCAAGACTCTCCATTTGAGTCAGATACAGAACAAATCCTCTCACAAACTTCTCTACAAGCCTCCTCAGTATCCCCAGAAATATTATTACAATTTGAAAAGATGCTTCATAAGGCTTTAAAACAAACCTCAGACCAAATAACAAAAAGCCTAACCAAAGAAATAAGAGAGCTGGGAAACCGCACCGCAGCCTTAGAAATAAAAATGGATGAAATTGAAATTACAACCCAAGAAAATATAACAGAATTGGAACAATTAAAAAAAGAGAATTTAATACTTCAAACTAAGCTCGAAGATTACGAAAATAGAGCCAGACGTTCAAACTTGCGCATAAGGGGAATACCTGAAACTGTGACAGACCTGCAATCTACTATTACTGCTCTATTACAAGAACTAAAGCCAGATATCCCTATTGAACGTTTAGAACTGGACAGAGTACACAGAGCCCTCACAGCCAAAAAGAAAGATGGACCCCCACGTGATATAATCACAAAATTTCATTATTACAGAACGAAAGAACAAATACTAATTGCTGCAAGAGAAAAAAAGGAACTTAATTTTCAAGGACACAATTATCAAATTTTTGCTGACCTATCCCAACTTACTATTACTAAAAGACGATCCATGAAACCCCAACTAATGGAACTGCAACGCCACAACATTATGTATCAGTGGGGCTTCCCCTTTTCAGTCAGATTTAACTACCAAGGTACAATTTACAGAAGCAGATCAGCAGATGAACTACAACAAACCCTTTTAAAATTAAATCTGACAGAACCCACAAGCAGCAACTCTCCCACACGCAGAAGAATGGCGTCATCTTCACCTTCAGACAGCACCCAGAAAATTTCAGAACAAAATGGGAATCATCATTCTCACAAAAGAGGCCGTTATGCCACATCATCCATGGACCAAGAAGATTCAATGGACTGACATCCTAATTCCTGATATCTCTTCATTTATTATACTAATGGCCCGTACACACGGTCAGACTTTTCATTTACAAAAGTCCGACAGCCTGTCCGACAGACTTCCGGCGGACTTTCGGCGGACTTTCGGCGGACTTGCGGCAGACTTTCTAACGAACAGACTTGCCTACACACGACCACACAAAAGTCCGACGGATTCGTACATGATGACGTACACCGGACTAAAATAAGGAAGTTGATAGCCAGTA
Source organism: Lithobates clamitans (assembly GCA_037952925.1). Classification (NCBI taxonomy): domain Eukaryota; kingdom Metazoa; phylum Chordata; class Amphibia; order Anura; family Ranidae; genus Lithobates; species Lithobates clamitans. Next base: position 3,044,535 of record JBBGZY010000571.1, read on the forward strand.
GCCAATAGCTGCCCTAGCGTGGGTTTTTGTCCGTAGGACTAGCATACAGATGAGCGGACTTCGGGGTCCGTCGTAGTTACGACGTAAAGATTTGAAGCATGTTTCAAATCTAAAGTACGTTGGATTTGAGGCTAAAAAAGTACGTTGAAAGTCCGGAGAAGCCCACACACGATCGGATTACCAGCCAGCTTTAGTCCGTCAGCGTCCGTTGGACTTTTGTAGCTGAAAAGTCCGACCGTGTGTACGAGGCATAAGAGATGGTTCTCTTTAAAAAACCTATATTTATAACTGAATGTAACTGCATTCTGATAGTCACACACTGTGTGGGATCATGTTACATTCCAGTTATATTTCTTATTACTTCTGATTCATATAGCCTTAGAATATATAAGTGAAATAAGGAAATTCTTGTTCAGTTATATATTATCAGGTAATAATAGATTTATTACTTTTTAGGACAAATATGTTCAATAATCCAGAAGTAATGGAAGCTTTTTCTTTCTTTTCTTAAAACAAATATATTATTATCTAACTAGTTCCTAGAATTATGTTTTTGTTTATTCTAATCTGAAGCAATACAACCTCAATTTTATGAGTTAACATATCTAAACAGTTGCATATGAATAAAATATGTAATTGTTTACTCTAAAATGGTTAAAATCCCAAAATAATTCAAACTATCTTCATCAATACCAAAGTTATTAACAGTACCTTTCTAACTGAATTATTTAGCCTAGGGCAAGACTAACCATATACAACCATCCTGGAATAAATAATTTCAACAAAAACTATATTCTGCACTCCAATTAATGAAACATCATTTTGATGTCTTTTGACATAGCACTTCTCTCCTGTAAGCGGAAGATCCGTGTACCCCCATTAGCCCTCCTCATTCTCCCAACCATATTATGTGGGAGTGTGACGAAGGCACTTATTCCCCTGAGAGAGATATTTACTCTCTTTCACGGGTAAATTGTGATTACTTGCAAAAAATAATTTATACAATGTATCATTTAATCTCATATGTTTTTTGTTTACTCTTTACTCCAGAATTCACTGGTTTCTTTTCTATCTATTCATCTCTTCAGTCCACACAGGTTGATCTGCGCAGTCAGCTCTGCATAACAAAAAGTAAGTCAAAACTATTTGATCTATTGCCATGGCACCACTGAATATACTTTCCCTGAGTGTTCAGGGAATAAATGACCCTCAAAAAAGGATCAAACCCTTCCGTACTTTCCATAACAAGAAGGCTCACATAGTATGCCTCCAAGAAACACACTTCACCAAAGATTCTACTCCAAAATATATTTCTCCTTTTTATCAACAAATTTACACGGCTTCTGCCTGTACCAAGCAAAGGGGAACTCTAATTGCATTTCACCGATCCACACCATTCACCTTATCATCAGAAATTAAAGACCCAGAAGGTAGATACCTGATACTCATGGGTTATATAATGGATACAGCAATCACTGTGATTTCCTACTACGCTCCTAACAAACAACCTACACCATTCCTCTCACATATATTACAAGTGATTAATACACACAAAATAGGAACAGTGATAATGTGTGGGGATTCGAACCAGGTCCTCCTCCCATTTCTAGATAAATCACCTTTTACACCATCCAAAATAACCTCTAGATTACCTTTTTCTCAACTTCTTTCCAAATACAATCTGGTAGATTCATGGAGAGAAAGTAACCCAATGAAAAAGAAATTCACTTATTTCTCGCACCCTCATCAAACCTTCACCAGAATAGATCATATTTTTCTAACAATAGGAATGATACCAGAAATTATTGCATCAGATATAATTCCGATTCCGTGGTCTGACCATAATGCAGTATACACTACTATAGCCTCAGCCATACCAAAAGCGCATGACCCAACATGGTACTTACCGGACATAATGCTCAAACACCCACTACATCAGATGGCCATTGAACAAGCTTTAAAGGAATACATATCAATTAATAATACAACAGACATCTCCCCAATAACACTGTGGGAAGCTCATAAGCCTGTCTTGCGTGGTACAATACAAAGACAAATGGCACTATTTAAACGGGAACGCAAAAATCTAGCAAAAAAACTAGAACTCAATTTTAATGCAGCCTACATATCATTTCAAGATAATCCATCTCAGAGTACAAAATCTCATCTGGAAAAATCTAGATTGGAATACGATCTATTTCTCACTGAGTCAGTTGATAAATCCCTCAAACGCTCCAAACACAATTTCTACATGAATACAAACAAACCAGGTACATATTTGGCTCGGGCATTAAATTCAACTAACAAATCTTTCAAACCAATACGTTTGAAATTATCAAAAAATGTTTACACTTGTAATCCAGTTAAAATAGTCCATAAATTTCACTCACATCTCGCAACTTTATACAAGACAAACAATGAATTTAATCCTACATAAGCTGAATCCTTCTTCTCAAAAATAAACTTACCTGAGTTATCTCAGAATCAAAAAAGCAGTTTGGATGAGCCTATAACTATAGATGAAGTTGCTAACGCCATAAAAGACCTAAAACTTAACAAAAGACCAGGCCCAGACGGCTACTCGGCTTTATACTATAAAACATTCTCAGAAATACTCTCTCCCATTCTCACTGAAACTTTTAACAAACTTCTAGATGGACATTCTTTTCGGCAAGAAACACTAATGGCAATTGTTTGTATGATCCCAAAACCCCTTTCTGATGATACTTCCTGTGTGAATTATCGGCCTATCTCTCTGTTAAACCTCGATATTAAATTATTAGCAAAAATAATAGCAAAACGCCTCAATAGCATTATAGGAAAATTAATACATAGAGATCAAGTAGGCTTCATGCCAAATAGACAGGCAGGCGATAATATACGCAGGGCAGTGTTATTGGCACATATTGCTAAAAAACGGAAAATCCCTTTATGTTTTCTATCTCTCGATATTAAGAGGGCATTTGACACAGTATCCTGGCAATATATGCAATATTCATTACAAAAATGGGGTTTTGGACCCCACTTTTTAACATGGATCAAAGCATTATATAATAAACCCAAAGCCTATATAAAATATGCTGGATACAAATCTGAAGCCTTTAATATCGAAAGAGGTACCCGACAGGGTTGCCCATTATCTCCCTTATTATTTGCCCTTATACTCGAACCCATGGCCCAATACATCAGAACAAACCAAACTATAACTGGCATTGAAGTAGGAGGTATTACACACAAATTATGTATATTTGCAGACGATATATTACTTTTTCTATCATCACCACAGGTCTCTGGTCCTAAATTAATACCAGCTCTTGATGGATTTGCAGCCCTATCCGGCCTTATGATTAATCCTAAGAAATGCCTAGTGCTTAATATTTCACTCACAAACATGGAATTGATCCCGGCTAGGGCTGCACTCCCATTCACATGGGCAGAAAAATCAATCCCATATCTTGGAATTCATTTAACAGCATCTCATTCTGACTTATTCTCAACCAATTATCCTCCTGTATTAAGACAGATCACAAATCTAATAAAACAATGGTCGCAACTTCCTTTATCCTGGATAGGGAAAATTAATGCAATCAAAATGACTATTCTACCCAAATTGCTTTATCTATTCAGAGTCCTCCCTATTCCAATTCCTTCCTATTTTTTGAGAATAGTACAAAAAAGAGCAACTTCGTTTATATGGGGCTCTTCTAAACCACGTATACCTATACACACACTACATCTTCCCAAAAATAAAGGAGGCCTGGGATACCCTAATTTTACTAACTACTACAGAGCAGCACATTTGGCCAGTCTGTCCAAATACCATGCAAAACAGGAAATCCCATTATGGGTATTTATAGAGGCTTCAGAAAATGACCCTCTATTAATATCAAATTTATTATGGCTTGATCCTAAAGACCACTTTAAAATTCATAATCCCATAACTAAACACTTCTTATCTCTCTGGGATAAACTAAAAACCAAATATCAGTTACAATCTCCACACAGTCCTCTCCTTTCTTTTATCAGAAATCCGGCCTTTTATCCGGCATGGATCTACCCAAATTCTTTTAAAGCTTGGACAACATCAGGCATTCAGACACTAAATGACTTCATAGCATCTAAATCATTCCTTTCATTCCCATCGCTTAGAGAAAAATATGATCTACCAAACTCTGAGATATTTAGATATCTCCAAATCAAAAATTTCTATACACCATTCCTAAAGGGGGATACACCATTATCCCAATTATCCATTTTTGAATCAATCTGTACAAAAGATCCATTTGCTAAAGGTACAATTTCATCACTTTATAATCAATTATATGGAGTAGCAAATCTTAATAGACCCTCTTACGTTCAGAGGTGGGAGGAGGACCTGGGACGAACTTTAGAAGACACGGACTGGTCCAACATATGGCTCACATCTAAGTCATCTTCACCCAACATCTTAGCACTGGAGACAAATTATAAAGTCCTAACTCGCTGGTACCTTGTACCCGCTAGAGTTGCAAAATATTCACCTAATACCTCAGCTCTTTGTTTTCGAGGATGCCCAGAAATAGGCACATATTTACACATATGGTGGACGTGCCCAGTAATCCAAACCTTCTGGAAGGAATTTTTCGTGATTGCATCTAAAATATTTAAAAAGATAATAAAACCAGATCCATATTTAACTTTACTTAATCTAAAACCGGAATGGTTAACACTCTCTCAATTCAAACTTATGATCCAACTAATAACGGCTGCAAAACAAACAGTGGCCAAGGCATGGAAATCTCCTACATTGGTACTAGCAGAAACAATTCACAGAATGAATAATACAATGTCCCATGCTAAGATGGTAGCCATCGATCAAAATCAAATTCCAAAATTTGAAAAACTTTGGCATCCTTGGATAAAACAACAGTTCTTGTCAAATTTCAATGACTCTGTCCTGTTGCCATGGTAACAGATTAAATGACTTACGGAGACACTCATTCTAAGGCTTCAAAGAGAACTAAAAAGAATAATAAACTGACGAGCGGGACAACCTTGTGGACCATACCTCTACCTTTCAACCCTTTTTCTTCTTTCTCTTTCCTTTTCTCCACCTTACGATTAAAGCTCATTATCAGAATTTATTTGACCTATATACACTCTACTTGTAAACAATATATATAGTAGGTATAAATCATTTAAATACCTACAAAAGTAACTAAGGAAATTATATATATCTTTAATTTAGGTTTACGTGAACCCAATGTTTAATATTTGAAATTTTATGATATTTACCTTTATAAACCCTACTGTAAAACAATGAGCTTACTTTATAGATCCTTGTAAACTTACTTTATGTATCTTTATAACATTGTATACTCAATAAACTTCTTTTGACAAGGAAAATTTTGATTCAATGGCCAGGTTATTTTTTTTTCTTAATTGTGGTAATACAGATTCACAAAACAGCAACAATCTGTAAAACTATAGAATCCCTGGACATAAAAGCAAATTATTCAAGCTTCATAACCTGGCTTTCATTAATTATGGATATCAACATAATAGGAAATAAGAGGAAAGTCTTAAAATGAAATGTATTTTTGATACTGCCTTGCCAAGTACAACTGAATATCTCAGTGTAAAACTTCAAAGATATTAGCCTTGAAGACCAGCCACATTTGAGTTCTTCAACTACCACCTGCCATCAGTTTTACCATTTCACATTTTGCAGTAAATGAATCTCTACAGGGAATCAGACTACCACTGTCTCTTATGACTGACATATATTAGACTTTAGGTGGACCATACTTCACTTGAAGTCTAGTGCATTTAACTTTTATTCAACTTCCATTTCTGTCTCTATCCAAGCAATTGTTTAAATTAATATAACAGAAAAATAAATCTTAAAAAATTCTTCTCTATGCTCAGATTTTCTCAATAAAAAGTACAATCTTATTTCTTTGGATGTCTCTTGGTAATCATTCTCATTAATATATGACTGAAAATTACAAAACACATAACACTGTTTGACAGGTTAAAAGAACAAAAAGAAAATTACACGTTTCAATAATCTAATTTAGGTGGCATTTTAAAAACATGTCTATTTGGCTTTTTTTTTTTTTGTATGCTCCAAAATGATATAGTTCAGGTAAAATAACAACCATATATACTTTAATAATGTACAAGCACATTCATACAATGTGTGCACAAATGTAGCATGTATATCTAATTCTAATATGTATTGCTTATTTAACCCAAGACAAAGGTACTGTAAGGTCATTACAGGACAAGGAAGGATCCATGTGTAGGAGATAGCCATATGCGGTATATATACTATGGCCACTGTCTGGGAGCTCAGTATGATACTTATGCCTCACTCTCTCCTCTTTGCTGCAAAGCTATAACTTCACTGCAAATATCAAACTAGAACCAAAGACCAAACGAGAACCAAATTAAGCTAAGGAGTCAAAAGCATAATGCTTTTTTATTTCAGTATATTTGTATATTATAAGGGAAATGATCCAAAGTTACAATTCAGAATTTATAGTTTAATCAATGACAGCAAGATGTACCGGCCCAGATGCAACAGACTAGGCCCAAACCATGATGCTGCAACCACTTTGTTTCACAGAGGGGATAAGTAAACCTGTGCCCAGTTCATGTACACTGAAGTATTTACATTTTCTGAACAAACAGTACAACCATTATAAATGGGGTCCTCAATCATTTTTGTATCTATAAACACTGAAAAGAGATTAAGGCTAGGTTCACATTTCAGCATTTTCCTGCTCATGTTAGTGCGGACACACCACAGAATAGGCTGCTGTACCTGTGGAAAAGGGTCCCTGCACCTTTCCAAACCACAGCCGCATTAAAAACACAAGGTGCTTTTGCACCATGCAGTTTCACGCACCCAAAATATGCTTTCGGCACCCCCACACATCTGCAAAAGAACAGCACATTTTGGCTGTGGGTCCTAGTGGGTTTGGGAATGCATGGAATTTAACCACCTCAATACAGGACACTTACACCCCCTTCCTGCCCAGACCAATTTTTAGCTTTCAGCGCTCTCATGTTTTGAATGACAATTACTCAGTCATGCAACACTGTACCCATATGAAATTTGAGTTCTTTTTTTCACACAAATAGAGCTTTCTTTTAGTGGTATTTAATAACGAATGGGTTTTTTATTCTTTGTGCTATAAATAAAGACCGTAAATTTTGTGGAAAAAAAAAGCCTTTTTCCTTGTTTCTGTCATAAAATTTTGCAAATTAGTAATTTTTCTTCATAAATTTTGGCCAAAATTTATACTGCTACATAGCTTTGATAAAAATAACCCAAATTAGTGTATAATATTTGGTCTTTGTGAAAGTTATAGAGTCTACAAACTATGGTGCCAATCACTGAAAATTGATCACATCTGATCAGGCCTTCAGTACATCAGGTGTATTTCATTTCTTGAGACACTAACAAGTCAGGAAAGTACAAGTACCCCACAAATGACCCCTTTTTAGAAAGTAGACATTCCAAGGTATTAAGTAAGTAGCATGGTGAGTTGTAATTTTTTCCCACAATTCTTTGCAAAATGAAGGGGGTTTTTTTACAAAATTGTTATATTATCAGGTTATTTCTTACACACAGCATATGCATACAACAAATTACACCCCAAAATACATTCTGCTACTCTTCCCGAGTATGGCAATAACAGATGTGTAAGACTTTTACACAGCCTGGCCACATACAAAGGCCCAACATTGAAGTAGCACCTTCAGGCGTTCTACAAGCATAAATGACACATCTCATTTCTCAACCACCTATTACACTTTTGAAGGCCCTGGAGCACCAGAACAATGGTGTTTGAAGTGTTTGAAAAGCAAACACCCCAACGTATAATCTATGAGGCATAATGAGTCTTTTGAACGGTTCATTTTTTTCCAGAAGTTTTTGGAAAATGTGTAAAAAAAATGAAAATGCATTTTTTTTTACACAAAGTTGTCAATTTATAAGATATTTCTAACACACAGCACATATATAGCAAAAATTACACCCCAAAATACATTCTGCTACTCTTTCTGAGTATGGCGATACCACATGTGAGACTTTTACACAGCCTGGCCACATACAGAGGCCCAACATTGAAGTAGTACCTTCAGGCATTCTAGGAGCATAAATTACACATCTCATTTCATTCCTACCTATCACACTTTTGAAGGTCCTTGAGCACCAGGACAGTGGAATTACCCACAAAATGACCCCATTTTGGAAAGCAAACACTCCAATGTATAATCTATGAGGCATGGGCTGCAGATAGGTACTTGAGTACTCTGATGGGCTGGTGACAGGTACTCGGTTACTCTGATGGGCTGGTGACAGGTACTTGGGTACTCTGATGGGCTGGTGACAGGTACTCGGGTACTCTGATGGGCTACAGATAAGTACTCGGGTACTCTGAATGGTGGTGACAGGTACTCAGGTACTCGGTACTCGTATGAATTGTGACAGGTACTCAGGTACTCAGGTGGACTGTAACAGGTACTTGGAAACTCAGCTGAACTGCGACAGATACTCAGGTATTTAGATGAACTGTGACAGGTACTTAGATGGCCTGTGACAGGTACTCGGGTACTCATATGGACTGTGACAGGTACTCAGATGAACTGTGACAGGCATTTAGATGGACTGTGACAGGTACTCGGTTACTCAGATGAACTGTGATGGGTACTCGGGTACTCAGATGGATTGTGACAGTCACTCGGGTACTCAGATGAATTGTGACAGGTACTTTGATGGCAGGTGACAGGTCCTCTTTATTGGGGGGGGCAATCAGTGTGTGTTGGTGTACACTATAAGTGGTAACCAGATGTTACCGCATTCTCCTTCTCATACACGATTGGTGTGTGAGGAGGAGAACCCGGTAACATCTCGTTACCGCTCTATGTTTACATTTAGTGATCGGCTGTGAAAGGATCACAGCCGATCACGTAGTAAACAGCCGCCGGCCAATGGCTGTCAGCCATACTATAGCAACTCCAGAGTCTTTGTTAAAACTTTGAGAAGGAGTAACTTCATATTAGAAGCAGCTGGGGAGGTAAGGGATAGCGTTTGGTTGTAAACCTCAGACATGAATTATGAACAGAACACGTACTTCTATACTGTGCCATTGCCTCTATTCAAAGCGCTGAGTGTGATTTTTCTCTATTGCTTTGTTCCTCTGTTATCTGAATATTCAAGAACCAAAAATTTAAATAGTGGGACTTTTAAGGTGCCACAAAATACTGGCATAAGTAATGTACAAATTAAATGTAACTAATGTTTTTATTATTAAATATTAATATTAATTTTAAAAAACATCCTTTAAAATCCAGCATATTCTAAAAACAAGTTCCACAAATCTTAGCATGGGTGATATATGTACATTCACAAATCTTATTCAAAGGTGTCTTCATTTTCTGATGAACAAGTAGTTACTTCAACATGTTTCGCACAAAGCTTCATCAGGAAGGAAAACAACACTTTTCAAGAAGAGTTCAATCCTTTTTATGCTTTTATGCAATTTTGTGATCTACTTTCTTTTCCTATGTAACACTGGGATGTTGGCAACAACTATATGTTTTTCCCTGGTGGCTTTCTACTGTGAAGCCAATCAATAGATCGACTTTAGTACAACCAGCCTGCCCATAGATGGATTGAAATTTGTCTGGTTCCTGCTAAACCAAAGTCAAATTTCAATCTGGCTATGGCCAGCTTTACTTTTCTGATGATTATGAACAATATGTCAAAATCAGAATACAAAAATTGCAAAACATATTTAAAATATTTCAGGTTTAAATAATGGTTTCAGATTACATTTTTCCAAGTGTGTGTTTTTTTGTAACAGTATTTCAGTGATTTGTGACAATATCAATCGTCATCTCCCGCCTCGATTACTGCAACTCCCTCCTCATTGGTTTACCTCTAAATAGGCTATCCCCACTTCAGTCCATCATGAACACTGCTGCCAGGCTCATCCACCACACAAACCGCTCAGCGTCTGCCACACCCCCTGCCAATCTCTCCATTGGCTGCCACTCAGTCACCGAATTAAATTCAAGATACTAACTTTAACTTACAAAGCCATCCACAACCTGGCCCCCAGCTACATCTCTAACCTAGTCACAAAATACCAACCTAATCGTTCTCTTCGCTCCTCCCAAGACCTCCTGCTCTCAAACTCCCTTGTCACCTCATCCCATGCTCGCCTTCAGGAATTCTCCAGAGCCTCCCCATCCTCTGGAATGCTCTACCCCAATCTGTCCGATTTTCTCCTACTTTATCCACTTTCAGACGATCCCTGAAAACTCATCTCTTCAGAGAAGCCTATCTGGCCCCCACCTAACAACTGTACATTTATCTTCTCAATCAGCACATCACCCATAGTTATTACCTCTTGTATCTCTTGACCTTCCCTCTTAGATTGCAAGCTCTAAGGAGCAGGGCCCTCTGATTCCCACTGTATCAAATTGTATTGTATTTGTACTGTTTACACTCAAGTTGTAAAGCGCTACGTAAACTGTTGGCGCTATATAAATACTGTATAATAATAATAATAATAATATATTTGAACCATAACACCTTTACATCTAGTGTGATATAGCTGAAGTATAGGTAACCATCTTCATACGCAAATAAAATACATATGTGATTCGACGTATCTGCCAAAAGTTATGTATTTCTGTTCAGCTCTATTTCAGACACATCTGCCAATATTAAAGCCAAAATCAACAATGTAATATATTGCAGATTACCAATCATTAAAGTGTTTGTTACCTCAAAATTTCATATTCCTGACTAGGGATGAGTTTCGTGTTCGAGTCGAACCCATGTTCGACTCGAACATCGGCTGTTCGGTCGTTCGCCGAATTGCGAAAGATATGGGCCGTTCGCGCCAAATTCGTGTGGCGCGTCATGGCCCATAATTCACTGCGGCATCGCAGTGCATTGCTTGTGATGATTGGCCAAGCATGCACTATGACCCGCATGCTTGGCCAATCACAGCGCCGCCTTAACAGAGAGCCGTAATTGGCCAAAGCCAAGGAGGCTTTGGCCAATTATGGCTCAGGGGATTTAGTACATGCCCCACACTATATAAGGCCGCCTGCACGGCGGCCCTGTGCAGTGTGTTCCGGTGTGCTGAGAAATAGAGAGAGAGAGAGACAGTGTCATTTCATTTGAGTTAGCTAGATTAGGCAGGACAGTCAGTCAGTTAGCTGCACTTAAAGTGTATTGTGTATATATATGCATCCCAGGTGTATATATATACACTGTATTCAGTTTAGCTAGATCCATTCCTGTTATCTTCTAGACTATTTACATTTAGTGCAGTGCATCCTGCTCACAGTGTTCAGCTAGATCCGTTCCTATTATCTTCCTACTGACAGGCAGGCTTGTCTTGTTACGGTATTTTGAAGAAAATTACTGGTGTTCTTTTGATCCTATTAGTACCACAGTCAGGCAGCTAGACTATTTACATTTAGTGCAGTGCGTCCTGCTCACAGTGTTCAGCTAGATCCGTTCCTGTTATCTTCCTACTGACAGGCAGGCTTGTCTTGTTACAGTATATAAAGCTACCTGAAGAAAATTACTGGTGTTCTTTTGATCCTATTAGTACCACAGTCAGGCAGCTAGACTATTTACATTTAGTGCAGTGCGTCCTGCTCACAGTGTTCAGCTAGATCCGTTCCTGTTATCTTCCTACTGACAGGCAGGCTTGTCTTGTTACAGTATATAAAGCTACCTGAAGAAAATTACTGGTGTTCTTTTGATCCTATTAGTACCACAGTCAGGCAGCTAGACTATTTACATTTAGTGCAGTGCGTCCTGCTCACAGTGTTCAGCTAGATCCATTCCTGTTATCTTCTTACTGACAGGCAGGCTTGTCTTGTTACAGTATTTTGAAGAAAATTACTGGTGTTCTTTTGATCCTATTAGTACCACAGTCAGGCAGCTAGACTATTTACAGTTAGTGCAGTGCGTCCTGCTCACAGTGTTCAGCTAGATCCGTTCCTGTTATCTTCTTACTGACAGGCAGGCTTGTCTTGTTACTGTATTTTGAAGAAAATTATTGGTGTTCTTTTGATCCTATTAGTACCACAGTCAGGCAGCTAGACTATTTACAGTTAGTGCAGTGCGTCCTGCTCACAGTGTTCAGCTAGATCCGTTCCTGTTATCTTCCTACTGACAGGCAGGCTTATCTTGTTACAGTATATAAAGCTACCTGAAGAAAATTACTGGTGTTCTTTTGATCCTATTAGTACCACAGTCAGGCAGCTAGACTATTTACATTTAGTGCATTGCGTCCTGCTCACAGTGTTCAGCTAGATCCGTTCCTGTTATCTTCTTACTGACAGGCAGGCTTGTCTTGTTACAGTATTTTTAAGAAAATTACTGGTGTTCTTTTGATCCTATTAGTACCACAGTCAGGCAGCTAGACTATTTACAGTTAGTGCAGTGCGTCCTGCTCACAGTGTTCAGCTAGATCCGTTCCTGTTATCTTCTTACTGACAGGCAGGCTTGTCTTGTTACAGTATTTTGAAGAAAATTACTGGTGTTCTTTTGATCCTATTAGTACCACAGTCAGGCAGCTCGACTATTTACATTTAGTGCAGTGCGTCCTGCTCACAGTGTTCAGCTAGATCCGTTCCTGTTATCTTCCTACTGACAGGCAGGCTTGTCTTGTTACAGTATATAAAGCTACCTGAAGAAAATTACTGGTGTTCTTTTGATCCTATTAGTACCACAGTCAGGCAGCTAGACTATTTACAGTTAGTGCAGTGCGTCCTGCTGACAGTGTTCTGCTAAACCTACAAGTTAGTGGGGTGCGTCCTGCTCACAGTGTTCAGCTAAACCTACAAGTTAGTGGGGTGCGTCCACCTCACAGTGTTCAGCTAAACCTACAAGCTAGTGGGGTGCGTCCTGCTCACAGTGTTCAGCTAGATCCGTTTCTGTTATCTTCTTACTGACAGGCAGGCTTGTCTTGTTACAGTAAATACAGCTACCTGAAGAAAATTGCTGGTGTTCTTTTGATCCTATTAGTACCACAGTCAGGCAGCTAGACTATTTAAGGTTAGTGCAGTGCGTCCTGCTCACAGTGTTCTGCTAAACCTACAAGTTAGTGGGGTGCGTCCTGCTCACAGTGTTCAGCTAAACCTACAAGTTAGTGGGGTGCGTTCACCTCACAGTGTTCAGCTAAACCTACAAGCTAGTGGGGTGCGTCCTGCTCACAGTGTTCAGCTAGATCCGTTTCTGTTATCTTTTTACTGACAGGCAGGCTTGTCTTGTTACAGTAAATACAGCTACCTGAAGAAAATTGCTGGTGTTCTTTTGATCCTATTAATACCACAGTCAGTCAGCTAGACTATTTACAGTTAGTGCAGTGCGTCCTGCTCACAGTGTTCAGCTAAACCTACAAGTTAGTGGGGTGCGTCCTGCTCACAGTGTTCAGCTAAAGCTACCTGTAGAAGGTTGTTGGTGTTCTCATACTACAGGCAGGCAGTTGATTTTGCTAGCTGCAGTATCAGTATATATATATATATATATATATATATATATCCCAGCTTAGTGCTGCTACAGGCCATTAGTATGTCTGGAAGGCCAAGAAGGAGAGGCAGACAGTCACTAGCCAATAAGAGAGGGCAAGCAGGCTCTGTGTCTAGTGTTGGTCATGGAGACGGTGCATCCTCATCAGCACGTGGCCATGGGACACGCTTGGCCTTTTTTTCGGCAGCTGGTCATGTTGAGCCGCAACATGCGGAAGACTTGGTCGAGTGGATGACCAAGCTGTCCTCATCCTCCTCATCCTCTCTCACCCATGCCCAGGGTACTTTGTCTGGCAAAGCAGCGGCCTCTTCCCTCGGCTCAATGTCATCAGTGACTCCTTCCCTAGCCCCACCATGTCCTCCTGAGGAGTCCCTCGAACTGTTTGACCACAGTGTTGGGTACATGCTCCAGGAGGATGCCCAGCATTTGGAAGGCTCTGATGATGATACTGAGCTTGATGAAGGCAGTAACATGAGCACAGACAGAGGGGGTGCCCAAGAAGGACAGCAATCTGGCAGTCATGCTCCCCCTGCTGCAGCATACTACCAGGTTTGCTTCAGTGATGAGGAGGGAGGGGATGATGAGGTCACTGACTCAACGTGGGTGCCTGATAGGAGAGAGGAGGAGGAGGAGGAGGTACATCACCAACGAGGCAGGATGCCCTCCAGGGGCCAGCCTAAGGGCAGCACATTGACTGCATCACACCCCAAAGCTCCACATGTGCAGGGCGCTGCAGTCTCTGCGTGTTATTCAAAAAGTTCTTTGGTGTGGGCCTTTTTTGAGACGAGTGCATCAGATCGCACCGCTGCTATTTGCAACATATGTCTCAAGCGTATCTCACGTGGCCAAAACATCTCCCGCTTGGGTACCACATGCTTGACCAGACATATGTTGACCTGCCATGCAGTTCGTTGGCAAGCGTATCTAAAAGACCCACACCAAAGAACAAAGATGACCTCTCCTTGCTCCTCATCAGCTGAGATTTCCAACCCCACTAGACCTTCAGTCCTCTCTGAGACCTGCACTGAGAGGAATGAAGGTGTAGAATTAGGTGTGTCACAGCCAAGTACTTGTGGGCAATCTGCTTTTGGTACACCGACGTCAGATTGTACCAGGTAAATTTCCCTGTCCCAGCTGCTGCACCGCCGAAAGAAGTTTGCTCCCAGCCATTCACATGCCCATCGGTTGAATGCTAGCTTGGCAAAATTGCTAGCACTTCAACTGCTGCCTTTTCAGTTGGTAGACTCTGCCCCCTTCCGTGAGTTTGTGGAATGTGCGGTTAATCAGTGGCAGGTACCCAAACGCCACTTTTTCTCACGGAAGGCGATTCCGGCTCTCTACCAGCATGTGGAAGGCAATGTCCATGCCTCGCTGGACAGGGCGGTCAGCGGTAAGGTGCATATTACCGCTGACTCATGGTCCAGCAGGCATGGACAGGGACGTTACCTAAGTTTCACGGCGCATTGGGTGACTCTGCTGGCAGCTGGGAAGGATGCAGGACAAGGTGCAGTAGTGTTGGAGGTTGTTCCGCCACCACGCCTCCAAAATGCTAATGATTGTGACACACCTCTCTCCTCCACCCCTTCTTCTTCTTCCTCCATGGCCTCTTCCTCGGAACCAGCGGTGCTCCGTAGTCGTTCAAGGGGCTACGCAAGTACGCAGGCCAAAAGATGCCATGCGGTGCTTGAGCTGGTGTGCTTGGGGGACAGGAGCCACACTGGGGCAGAGGTTCTGTCAGCTCTGCAGGGGCAGGTTCAGAGGTGGTTGACGCCACGTCAACTTAAGGCAGGAATGGTGGTTTGCGACAATGGCACCAACCTCCTCTCTGCCCTCCGACAGGGACAAATGACCCATGTGCCCTGTTTGGCTCACGTCCTTAACTTGGTGGTGCAGCAGTTCTTGGGCAGGTACCCGGGCTTACAGGATGTCCTGAGGCAGGCCAGGAAAGTCTGTGTGCATTTTCGCCGGTCATATAATGCCAGTGCTCGGCTGACGGACCTCCAAAAGGAGTTTAACCTGCCCAAGAACCGCCTAATCTGTGACATGCCCACCAGGTGGAACTCAACGTTGGCCATGCTGCAGCAGCTGCACACGCAGCAGAGGGCCATCAATGAGTACCTGTGCGACTATGGCACCAGGACAGGGTCAGGGGAGCTTGGTTTTTTTTCCCCACGCCAGTGGGCCATGATCAGGGATGCATGCACTGTCCTGTCACCATTTGAGGAGGCCATAAGGATGGTGAGCAGTGACAGTGCATGCATCAGTGACACTGTCCCCCTTGTCCACCTGTTGGAGCACACGCTGCGTGGAATAATGGACAGGGCACTTGAGGCAGAACAGAGGCAGGAAGAGGAGGACTTCCTTAGCTCTCAAGGCCCCCTTTATCCAGACAGTGTTCCTGCGTGCCCGCCGATCACACAAGAAGAGGACGAGGAGGAGGAGGAGGAGGAAGATTGTGTCAGTATGGAGGTGGAGCCTGGCACTCAGCATCACCAGCAGTCTTTAAGGGATCAGTCCCAAGAAACACATGGAGTTGTACGTGGCTGGGAGGAGGTGGCTGCGGACCATGTCGTCCTTAGTGACCCAGAGGACTCCGGACCGAATGCCTCAGCAAACCTACGCTGCATGGCCTCCCTGATCCTGCAAAGCCTGCGTAAGGATCCTCGTATTCGTGGTATCAAGGAGAAGGACCAATACTGGCTGGCAACCCTCCTTGATCCACGTTACAAGGGTAAGGTTGCGGACCTGACCTTATCTTGCCATCGCAGAGGGAGCAGAGGATGAAAGGCCTTGCAGAAAGGTCTGTGCAACGCGTTCCCAGAGACTGGGAGGTTACAAAGTCCTGTTTCTGGACAACGTGTTGCTGAGGCTTCGGTCAGTCAAAGAAGGAGCGGTGGAGAAGGTGGCCGTCTGACCGATGCGTTCAGACAATTTTTTGGTCCGCAGCCCCAAGGTATGATCGGTTCCAGCAACCATCGCCAGCGTCTGTTTTACATGGTGCAGGAATACCTAGGGGCAAGATCAGACTTGGACACCTTTCCCACCGAAAATCCTCTGGGTTACTGGGTCTTGAGGATGGATCACTGGCCAGAGCTTGCACAGTATGCAATTGAGCTATTGGCCTGTCCTGCATCCAGCGTTCTTTCAGAACGCACATTCAGTGCTGCTGGAGGCGTGGTAACCGATCACAGGGTGCGTCTGTCCACTGACTCGGTCGATTGACTGACCTTCATAAAAATGAATCAGTCTTGGATCACCACCAGCTACCAAGCACCTGATGCTGATGTAACCGAATAATTTTTTTTGAAATCTCAGATCCCTTCAAAGACTGCCTATGCTGATGCTGAGTGACTATCCCTGAGTAATTATCCTCTTCCTCCTCAATCATCACGCTGATAGCTTGTAAGAACATTTTTGGTTCTGGGCGCCACCACCAGTGCCTAAGACACAATTTTTCAGCCCCTGTTTAACAGGGGCGTGTATTTACAATTTTTGATATAATACTTTGCAGCAGGGCTCGTTCCTGCATTCCAACTAGAGTGTCTGTGAGGGGTTGCAGTGTTGTGGCACCAGCACCAGTGCCTAAGGCCCATTTTTTCTGCCCCTGTTTAACAGGGGCGTGTAATTACAATTTTTGATGCAATACTTTGCAGCAGGGCTCGTTCCTGCGTTCCAACTAGAGTGTCTGTGAGGGGTTGCAGTGTTTTGGCACCAGCACCAGTGCCTAAGGCCCATTTTTTCTGCCCCTGTTTAACAGGGGCGTGTAATTACAATTTTTGATGCAATACTTTGCAGCAGGGCTCGTTCCTGCATTCCAACTAGAGTGTCTGTGAGGGGTTGCAGGGTTGTGGCACCAGCACCAGTGCCTAAGGCCTAATTTTTCAGCTCCTGTTCAACAGGGGCATGTAATTACAATTCTTGATCTAATATTTCACAGCAGGGCCCTGTGAGGGCTTACAGTGTTGTGGCCACAGCAACACCTAAGGCCCAAATTTCTGCTGAGTATATAAGGCAGGACCCTACTTTCAAACAACTAACTTACAAACGACTCCTACTTGCAAACGGAAGGAGACAACAGGAAGTGAGATGAAATCTACCCCTAGGAAGGGAAATTCTCTCCTGTAAGAGTTAATATGGGAAAAACATTTCTCCTTTCCACTGATGCTTTCCAATCCTTGTTCCACAAAAAAACCCAAATTTTCAAAAAACATTTTTCATTGGGACAAAAAGTGAGGTGAAATCTTCTGAAGAGGAGGAACGACAGCAAAACAAATGTCACAGGGGTGATAACCCTTCCCTATGTTTTCCAAAAAGCTTAAAAAAGATTTTTTGGCTGGAGCTAAACACGTTAAAAATGTACCCGTTCAAAATTACAAAGAGATTCTACTTAACAACAAACCTACAGTCCCTGTCTTGTTTGCACCGCCTGTATACTGCTGTTCAGAGTATATAGGGCCTGGTGGCCCCACACCTTTCCTTATTTTAATTTGGGTGCGGGGTTCCCCTTAATATCCATACAAGACCCAAAGGGCCTGGTAATGGACTGGGGGGTACCCATGCCGTTTGTCTCACTGATTTTCATCCATATTGCCAGGACCCGACATTACATTAAAGCCGCAAGCAGTTTTAAATGAGATTTTTCCTTTAAAAATGACATTTGGTGCAGGGACTGTTCTAAACACGGGAAACACGCGTCACTTTACAGGCATACTATAGACACCCCTCAGGTACGATATTTAAAGGAATATTTCACTTTTTTTTTTACTTTAAGCATCATTAAAACCACTGCTCCCGAAAAAACGGCCGTTTTTAAAAGTTTTTTTTTGCATTGATACATGTCCCCTGGGGTAGGACCCGGGTCCCCAAACCCTTTTTAGGACAATACCATGCAAATTAGCCTTTAAAATTAGCACTTTTGATTTCGAACGTTTGAGTCCCATAGACGTCAATGGGGTTCTAACGTTCGTGCGAACTTTCGGTCCGTTCGCAGGTTCTGGTGCGAACCGAACCGGGGGGTGTTTGGCTCATCCCTATTCCTGACATGTGCCTGCTGTACCATGTACTTGTATGACAAAGTATCCTGTTCTCTTTTAGTTACTTTCTTTGTGTGAAACCAATGGCATTCCTGCTAGTCCCCTTGCTTTCCTAATAAAAACTGACCACACTAGGCAGGAGAGCACACAATGGTCAGTTCTCTAGCTGTGCTGCAAACTCATCCTGCTCTCCTCCAATGACCAGACTTGTCCTGACACACACTCCCTACACAGCTGTCACTGGGAAGCTGGGAAGCTTAGTGTGCTGCTGCCCCCCCCCCCCCCCCAGCTTTTATGCAGCTGAGGGAATGTGATCACTTATTAAAAAGGGGGGGAAATGGTATCTATAAAGTTTTTTTTTTTTTTTATATCTATACAAAAATGTTTTGCCTTTCATTTCTATTTTTAACTGAATGGGTTGTTTTACAAGGTGATTGTTTACAATCACTTTAAATGTGATGGCCGATTTTCCTTTCTGTTTTCACCTGGTAATATGACCAGTAACACACCTCGGGTATTAGAGTGCCCCACTCTAGATGAAAGTGCAACAGAGGCACCTTTGGATGGCAGCATTGTCAATCTGGAGGGATATCTGAACTCCAGCTTACACTTTATAAACAGGTACAGCAACCATTTCTTTCCTTTTGGAATAAATGTTTTACATAAATAAATAGTGATCATTGTAAGCACCCCTGTCAGTACTAAATGATTTCCCTCAAGCCTGTGACTGCTACATCTGCAGGACAGCTTGTTCTTTTGAAAAACAACAGACTTGCGGGCGATATCACCAGCTGAAAATAAAGGAAAGAAAGCCTAAAAAATAAAACGAATCCAGTCACATCTAAGAATTGGTAAGGTGCCGTATAATAAATGTATGCGTTTGGGGTAAATCACACTTTAAAGAGTAATGATAAGTTCCCTCTGCCTGTCAGCAAGATCCCAGTGTTAGGCTAACAGCATTGTGTACTATGCCATAACCTGATATGGTCCTAGTACTGACCCTTCTTCTTGCAGTACCAGTCTGCTGAGGAAGCAAATACCATGAAGTCATGGTAATCTCAAATTCAAACATTTATACTAGCTGTATTTATAATGCATGGAAAGGAAAAAGGTGTACAGTCTATGGAAAATGATTCTCTTTAGTAGGTGATCTATCATTATTTCCTCATCTGGCACACACTGTCATGTCATATGCAGCTTTTTCATTTCCCTTTACCTCTTGTTTTTACTCATTATCCCTCTAGATTTTAAGCTTGTGTGAGCAGGGCCCATACTGCTATTGTTTCTGTTATTGATACATCTTGCTGAACAACTGTGTGTTCTAGCCTTGAAGACATTTCAGGGGAATTTATTAGGTTATAACAATACATTTCTAGCAGTAGTTTCCTTAAATCGTTTAAATAAAAGTGCAGTGCTAGGGCAAAAAGTGCAATTCATGAGAATCACACAACACATGTGATGTGCATACATACAAAAAAGGTATAATAAAATGCAATTGTGCGATAATTGGTACAGTTTGAAATAAAATAAATCGTAACATATGTGCAATGTAATATCACAAGTGCAAACAACGTGCAAACAAAAAGAAAAGTTCATATGCATTTTCATCAGGAGTCCCATGAAGAGGGGGTGTATTGGAAATGATGATCAAATGCTTGGCAGCGTGATACCCATCACCACAAATAAAATGAAGGCTTACCAGAAAGACAGTGACCCCCCCTTATTCAGGGAGGTTACAAAGCGCTTTGTTGAATCTGTGATCCACAGAAAAGATGTCCTGATGTCCCCAGTAGCCTCAGAAGATATACACCAGGAACTTCACAGCTGATCAGGGCGTGTTGTTTTAGAAAAGCCTCAGAAAAGCCTTATTTCAAACTGTACCAATTAGTGCACTTTATTATACCATTTTTGCATGTATGCACATCACATGTGTTGTGTGATTCGCATGAATTGCCCTTTTTGCCCTAGCACTGAACTTTTATTTTAAAACATTTCTTTGTGCCTGATATCTGGGTTATAGTGCTCAGCTGCTGGCTATTTTATGTACTAATCGCGAAAATCTCTTTATACTAGTTTCCTTAAAACGTTTGTAACCCTAAAAAAAAGGAAAGTTCCTGTTCCTTTATAGCATGTTAAATAGCACAGTGCTTGTGCTGTGTAACTTGTCAAATTGTATGATGTAAAATACCTGGTTGATCCTGCCCGTTGCTGTGTGTGCTGACCACGGTATTCATGGTTGCTGATCCATGATACTGTGGTCAGTTTATGTGCCTCCATCATCCCACTGTGTGCTCTCTGCTATGAGTCTTTCCCTCTCCCCCTCCCTCCCTGCCTGTCAGTTCTGAAGCCTGTGTGTGTGAGAGCCAAGCTCCTCCCCACCCTCCCCTCCTGCCATTCTTCCCTGTGGCTTGAAAATGCCATTTATAAATAACTGCCATCTCCTCTGCTTTATTAAGATCTAAAGTACTGTGTATCTGTTTTTTACAATCCTAATCCTAAATACCTTCTCTCACAGCACCGATGTGAGGTCATGTGACCTTCCTCTGCTGGCCGGCTGACAGTTATCTCAACCCTTCCTTCTGCATTCCTTAGATCATTGTTTCTCAATGCCAGTCCTCAAGTGGCCCCAGGTCATGTTTTCAGGATTTCCCTCTGATGAAACAGCTGTGGTAATTACTAAGGTAGTGAAACTGATCAAATCCCCTGTGCAAAATAATGGAAAGCCTAAAAAATATGACCTATTGGGGAGCCTTGAGGACTGGAGTTGAGAAACACCGTGCCTTAGAACAGGAAAGGAGAGCAGAGGAATATCACATAACCTCACATCGGTGCTGTGAGAGAAGGTAGTTAGGATTAGAATTGTAGCAAAATGGACACACAGTACTTTAGATCTTGATAAAACAGAGGGGATGTAAGTTATTTATTATTCTGACTTTACATTCACTGGTTATTAAGAACTACCTGCACCTAATTCAGGCAAGCATTTGCACTAGTGTCAGTAACATCACTGACACGACACGTGTGACATATTAAGTTAGTTCCTCATACTGCCACTTTACAGTAGAACTTTAATCAGAAAATTCAGCCCTGTAAAACATTAAAAATAAGTGCCTATATTGTGTAAAATCCAGTAATGCACTGTCTTACCCCGCTCTGCACAACCTCAGTTGTCCTATATTCTGGCACTGTGCCAATATCAGTGAGTCACTGGAGGGCAATCTGCTGGCAGTCTAACGATCTACTGATGCAAAGCGGGGAGAAAACAAAAATGACCCAGACTGTGCTGAGAAAACACAGATTACAGAAAGAAAAGCAGGAGAGGTGACAGGACAAACTCTGCTGCCAGGAAGACAAAAAAGAATTACATTTACAAGGATAGTGTCTTATCTTATTACTGTGATATTCTTTCCTTTCAGCACTGTAAAGCTGGCTATAAATGAATCTTTTTTTTTTCATTCGACCTGCGGTTGAATGAAAAAAAATATGCAATTCCCCCATCCACACATTTGAGGTAAATGGCAGAATCACTCCCACTGTGCTATTGTGTTGTGATTGCGCGGGGGCCTTCCCTACAGCCAGAACACATAGATCAGTGTTACTGGCTATTGCCGCAAGCACTGATCATTCAAGAAAAACCTGATGGGCTTGTTGTACAGAAGTCAATTGATAGATTTGACTTCTGTACAACCAGTCTGCCCATACATGCCCAGGCTGCCTTAAAGCTTCTGTGAGCATTCCTCTCTAGCTGAGCCAAGACATATCATCAAGGCTGGAAATGCACACATTTTAATTACAAAACATAACATATAGTTTTTGAGACCAAGGAGAGGGGATACATTCCAATAAGGAAGTGACTGTTGTGGGCTTCAACAAAATGGCAGCCTCCAACAAGAAGAAATAGGAACAGTGCTGGAGGCAATTACAGAACACACTAATTTTAGTAGCATAATGATGAAAGTGGAATGTATGTTGTTTTGTTAAAGAACATCAATAAGAACCTATCGCTATGGCAGTGACAGATTCTTAAAGACTCACCATCAGTTCTCAGATTAGGGAACTAGCAGTAATCAAGGCCAGCCATAGTCTGTTGTACAGAGCTACATCAGTACTCAGAATAGGGCAAGTCTGTGCTGGGAAGCTGTCATGTATATAAACATACAGTATCCCTAGCCCCATTCAGATAAATGTAAATAAAGGGGCTGGGGATACTGGTGAAGTCATTACTCAGGTATGGCAATAGGAAATTATTTGTCATTGGGTGGGTGGAGCCTGATGGGGAGCTGAGAGACCAGGTCTATCTCTGACAGGTACATGAATGGGGCACAATCATCACTGACACAATCACTGATGTCAACTACAACCTTCATTAATTTCCCATCTATGTTTTGTTGTATCTGCTCAACTCATTTATGTTATATTGATTACTTTGTTTAGTGATATTGAAGATGATGTCATTGAAAAATAATAATGACGATTTCCACACAAGCCATAAATATTACAATTTTGTTTCCATTCTAGAGCCACTGCATTTTTTTTTTTAGGTTGCTCAATTAATCAGTTATGTATCCTGAAAGCACTTTCATTTTCTGCTCCTGTGATTGATTCACTGCTTGAGTCAAATATCTGCATGGAGCTTAAAGGCAGATTACAGGCATCCTCTGCAATATGATTTCCAATTGCAGCACCTAAATTGATCAGCAACTAAAGCACATCTTTCAAATTACCAGTCAGTTTGATAAAAGGTGTGGCAAAACAGTTTGTTAAAATCCTTACAAAGTATATACCTTTGCTATGAAGGCACTATTTTGTTTTCAATCAAAAGTGTAATTTAACTTCATTTATTTTTAATGACTATATATCTGTATTTATTGCATTTTGTTTATATCTGTAGTTCAGCCTTACACATGTGCAAATATTTTTAGGTGATTGCTTTCTGATTTAGATTGACAGTGGCATGAAATTCGGCACAAAAGAAACTTGCAGTTTCATGGTCTCCTTCCTATCTCTGCAGAATTGCATATCTTCTAAGGATTCAATTTATCTGCACTGAAATGCAAAGTTCAGCATATAAGATGTTTACTGTAGAATTTCTTGGATGTATACATTAGATTGATCTGTCTTCAGATTACACAGTTATTTCACACATCTTCTGCTATCAGACACATACATAGCACAGCAGTGTGCATAACATAAAGGTTATTATATTAGGTTATGGAAAAGCTCCCGTCAAAAACATCAGCTATGTCATTTAGAGAAAACATAGCAAATTGGGGTTAAAAAACCACTGCTAACCCATACACTACCATAATTTGGCTTATTTTCTGTACTTGTACTTAATGGTTCAATGAGAGTGCAGTAATTAAAATAAGCAAATTAGTGTTTGCTGTGTTGTAGATGCAGCCAAAACATGAAAACAAGTGCGGAATCCAGTTTTATATTGAGGTTACACTTGAAATGGTGCAAAACAACTAAAAGTTCATTACTGTATCATTTTATAATTATTTTATGTACATTTTTAAAACAAAAACATCTGGGGAAAAAGAGATAACAGTATGTAATTGAATAAAAGTTTGCTGGAATATTTCTATACCTGATCCGATGCTTGACGTTAGCTTGTTCTTTGCTGCCATCAAGTGTACATAAGTAGTATACCAGCTAATAAAATAGCAGCTAACACTCACTATAAGTAAACATCATTCTTTGGCATAGCAAAACATATTTAAATAACTTTATTTTATATTTTTATTTCAATATCCCCATGCAAAAGAATGCAAAGTAAATCTAAATGCAGCACTGTTTTTTTATGGAACGTGGCAAATAGATGCAGATTCCTGGTGTATTGAACTGTCTTGAAAGCCTTTTTATTATTTAGTTTCTATGGAAACCATTTTAAAAAAGCAAATTTAGAAAAAAAATGAATAAAAGCTGTACAACGCATCATAAGTAGGCAAGTTATTTGTGCATTTGTGATATTTGTTTTGCAAGAGGGCAGGGTAGTGACAGGTACAAGATTCAGTTAGTTAGCAGTGCCCAGAGTTTTTTTTTTTTTTTTTTTTAACTCCTGGGTTACTAAGCCTATTACAGTGTGATGATTTAATACAAAATATTGCATTAATTATATGTGAAACAAAGCAGCACTAAGAAAAAGCTTTATACTTGGCATTTTTAGTAGATAAGTGTGTGAAGCAGCTGTGCTCACAGTATATTGTCTATTAGCATGTTAATTAGAACATGTCACAGAAATATAGACTGTAACATGGGGATAGAAATGATAAAGTTGTTATAATTGGAATCTGAGTTCTTCTGGAATTAACTATAATTAAGTCAATTACAGTTAAAGCTGACGAAGCAGTAGCAGATACAACAAATGTGTTTGCGCTCACTAATAGATCACAGAGTGACACTTTAACTTAAGTGCCTCCCAATTACCTTACCCAACAGAAGATTTAACAAATTATTTTATTGTACACATTTCCTCAGTGATGTATGAAATGTCTTCAAATCATTTTAAAACTTCATAATTCCATAAGTGACGTTTATGTAGGTAATGATAAAATGATGAAAATAGGCAACAACTCATCAATTGATTCTTATCCGCTCCAATACAAACCCAAAGAGGAGCATTCTGTACATTGCTTTTCACAACTCAGCTAGTACCATGCATGGTGACAGGACACAATGGGGTTGGTTTACAAAAACTTGAGTGTGCAAAATCTGAAGCAGGTCTGCATAGTAGCCAATCAGCTTCTAACTTCAGCTTGTTCAACTAAAATTTGACACTAAAACCTGGAAGCCAATTAGTTTCTATGCAGAGCTTCACCAGATTTTGCACTCTCCCTTTTACAAAAGGGAACTTGACTGTTCACTGTGCAAGGGAATTTTCCCCAGAGCTTAATGAATGAGATAAAGCTCTTCTGACTATAATTATCTAATTATGTGAATACAAATGCTTTTTTTTTAAGTTCCTTGCACTTGATTGGGTATTTTTTGCAAAGGGGAAATTTACTACATTCACTAAGCTCTGGGGAAACCTCCCTATTTGCCTATCAGCCTATTTGCCTTTAGTAATATTAGTAACCCCAATATGTCTATTAGCAAAACATATGCTACTGTGATTTTTATTTTAGATCTTTTGAATCTAATATGTAAGATATTAGATAACAGTCTCCCAAAGTGGCACATGTTGGTTACAGTGATGATCAATTTTATAAGGGGCAGTTCACGACAGTCACAACTGAGCATTTCCAGAAACAAATATCCTGGCTAGAACACCTTGCTGTATCACTACTGTCATCTGCCTCCCCCCTCTATTACCATTAACAAGAGTAGAATGCTCATATTTATGGGAGTTAATAGCCCAGGAGAAATTATAAGATTTTCAGATCTTGCATGCATGTCTAACTGGTTTCTATTGTCTCTGGCCAGATCTTTTCCTTGTAGGGCCTAGTAGTTATTTGGATTACAGAATCTCCAATCAGCATAACCAAATGCAAGCTTTATAACTCAAGTTGCAATATTAGCATCAATGGGATTTCTTTAACTTTTCTACAACATTCAAATAAAGTGACCTTACAGGAACCAGGTCTTACTGCATGCCTGTTTTTCTATGTGAATATTAAGGGTTTAGGCAGGACGGGCGCAACCATAAGGCAGCTTAGGCAGCCGATGAAAGCACATGGTCTGCTGCAGCTACATGCTTGTTACTACTGGGAAGAAAAAGCTCAAAGCAATGTGGAATCTCTGTGGCCCTGCAACTTCAATAAGTGGTTACTGGTTTCTGGGAGTTCTTTCTGAAATGTAGATGGAGGACAGTTCTGGGATTTGACACTCTCTGATCACTCTTGGGAAGTCTACAGAGACCTTGGGCTGCATCGTGAAACTGCTCCCTGAAAGTGAGGGTCTGTTATTTGAAGAGTGAAGTTTCTTCTGGTGAGGTGACCATCAAAGCCAAACTATGTCAACACTGTTGGAGACTGAACAGAGGAGTAATTAGAAACTTCTTTTATTTCTATGGTCCAAAGATTTGTACTATCCAACACCGTGTATGGTGCTCCTGTTGTGAGGTTAAGACATTGGACTCTCAGAGCTGCCTTCTAAAACTCCATTATTTGGATTCACATTAGCGTTGCTGACTCAGTGCTACGGTATCTGATTTGTTCTCATAATCGCATTATCCTCTTTGATGGTGGATTTTCACATATGGGTGACTGACACATGGCTTTACACATGGACAGGAACATTGCCACTCTTTAACACTGTGCTTTCACAAGAACACTTCATTCATTTTTTTCTTTCTGGACTTTTCTTTATATGTTATTTGGACTTTTAAAATGTTTGTATTGTTTGCACATTGCACTTTATAGTTTAATACGGTACACACCATTTAAGTGATATACATTTTTTGCTTATATATCTTTCAGCGCTGCACATTTATATTATATACAGTATGTTCTCACAATGTTTTGCCAATTGTAGTTCGAGCAGCTTTATGTGAATAAATAAGTGCAGCGCTAAGGTTGCAAAAAGCAAATTTGCATAAATAAATGATATAAATGTAACTTAAACATAAATATATCAAATAAACAGAGATTCATACATGGTGAAATGTGAATCAAACAAAGAAAAAGTGAAATTTCTGAAAAAAATGCTGATATGGTGAAAAATGTGCTAGTATGGTGAGTATACCATAAATAAGGTGAGAGATAGAAATTAGGGTGTTAATATTGAACAGAAACACATCAAATAAACAAGGATTAACACATAATGAATGTGAGTCCAAACTCAGAAAAAATTAGAGTAATTTCTGGAAAATGTGCTAGTAATGTGCTAGTATAATAACTGCACAATAAACAAAGTCCAAAAAACGAAAATGGTGAATTATAAAGTCCAAAGAAATCCAGTTAGATGTGCAATCCCATTAGACATATGGGGGATTCCAATCACCGTTATGAACTGTGAAGGGAAAAACAGAAGTACCACCACCGTAAACAGGGGGAGGCTTACCAGATCTTTTTGACTTGGCGGGGTTTACACCACCCAAGTCTGCAGAGATTATTAGGTTGAACACATCTGTTGGAAACAACTGGTCCTAGATCTGTATCAATCAATCGACCTTGGACTGTCACTGAATAGTGATTTGAAGGCTCCATTTATCGTGAGGATGGTGGAAGGTAAATGCCAAGAGGGATATATTATGCAATGAAAAGATGGGCTAACATAGCGTGATACCGTATAAAAAAGGCAAGTCATTAAAGATAGAATAAAACACTCACATTTGGAAGAGTAGAAAAAAGCATGTATATAACAAAGAGCAATGCAAACAGGAGGTCCACCCGACGCGTTTCGACTCCACAGTCGTCATCTGGGGTGTGGACCCCCTGTAACAGCATCGCTTATATAGTGAAAATGAGCCCAGAACCTGCTAAATGCCGGAAATGGCTCCACATGACATCACTTTCTGTTCCTGTGTCTCGACCCCGGAAGGAAATGGATACCTAGATATTTCAGGTCAACATTATGTGCGTGTCTCCATAGTATATGATGTACATGACATGAAATAAAAGGCAGATAAAGTACAGTGCCCAGCCCTGCAATTACAAAAATATCCTTATGTCGAACCAACAATTCCTTGTAATGAAAACGAGGCTTGGTTTGGTGATGTCTGTCATACAATATGACCAAGCCTCATTATGAAAACGAGGTTTGGAGTTAAGAATATGTGTAATGGCCATCGAACAGGCTAGACAAGCCTTG
This sequence comes from Lithobates clamitans, assembly GCA_037952925.1. Classification (NCBI taxonomy): domain Eukaryota; kingdom Metazoa; phylum Chordata; class Amphibia; order Anura; family Ranidae; genus Lithobates; species Lithobates clamitans. The sequence goes on from JBBGZY010000571.1 coordinate 3,072,876, forward strand.
CTATGAAAACGAGGCTTGGTTAGATGGTGTCCGTTTAATATGGGAAACCAAACCTCGTCATGAAAACGAGGCTTGGTATAGTAACCTCCATGTGACTCGGTGAGATAAACATGGTAGCATAATAACCAAGCCTCGCCATGTACACAGAGGGGCCGATCACATGCCATCCTGAGCCAATCAGCAGAGAGTAAATCACAATAACAGAAAAAATGTCCACCCGCCCACAGAATGAAGATAGTGCACATGATTAAGTTATTGATACTAAAGCCAACTTAGAGGATCAAGGTGTTCTATTGGATGTAAGTCCAACAGCGGCTGCAGCAAGGTCTGAGGTCAGGGGTCACAAATTAAATAAAATAAATACAGATAACTAAATATAAACCAAATATAGACAAAAAAGAACCCTACTCCAAAAGTTGAATGAAAAACTTAAAACTAACATTGTTGACAACAGTAGAGAGTGGGTTAGAAATATACACAAATAAACAATAAAATAAATTCATATGTTGAAAAATTCGTAAAAAAGGGGGGCTTCCAGGTGATCTCAGAGCAAAAGTAGGCAATTAAGCTCTATTTAAAAAAGAGTTAATGTCCCACTCTACGTTCATTCCCTGTGGATGGTGGGTCTGTAATTCATAGATCCAGAAGGTTTCTAGTCTGGATACCCCTCTCGTCCTAACTCCACCCCTCCATGGGGCAATGTATATGTATCTGTCAATAATAAGAAATTGAGTCCCTGTAGGGCCACGTGCATGGTGTTGTCGGAAGTGGCGAGGAACTGTATGTTTAGTACTACCAAGTTTTATTAGATTGATATGTTCAGTAACTCTAGCCGTAAATGTTCGTATAGTTCTACCGACATATTGCTTCCCACAAGGGCAAGTCAGTAAATATACCACATGGGTTGTGGCACAAGGACAAAAATGCTTGATGGTATAAGATCGACTAGTTACCTTAGAGCTAAATTCCTTGGTTACTCTATGACCACAGGAGTTGTGATGGAAGACCAGACACTTTTTGCAGGGGTGATAACCTGTTCAGTTGTGGAAAAATGTGGGCCTAACTGGGGGATTGATGATAGATGGTGCAATCTTGGTTTTAAGTGAGGGTGCACCCCGGTAAATGACCTTGGGTCTCTCAGGTAGAATAGGACCAAGTATTTTGTCATTCCTCAAAATTCCCCAGTGCTGTTCAAAAATGTCTTTAATCTCTTTGTATTGGATTGAGAACCCAGTAAGGAATGACCATTTAAAGTTGTCATCACCTTCTTGCTGAGGTTTATCTGCCAGCAATGAAACTCGATCAGTATTTAGAACTGTAGAAAGATCTCTACCTACGTCGGCCTGATCATAACCTTTGTCCAGCAATCTCTCCCTCAAAATGTTGGTATGGGACTTGAAGGTGGCAGTGTCAGTGCAGTTTCTGGGAAGCTGCAGAAACTGGCTTTTAGGAGCTGAGCTCAGCCACGATTTGTGGTGGCAGATGTCTGTAGGTGTAAACCCATTCCTATCAGTAGGTTTGAAGTGGGTACTCAGTATGAAATGTTGTTACAATCTTTCAATCGCAAGATCCAAAAAGTTGATTCTGGAAGAACTGGATTGGTAAATTAAAACAATACCTCGATCATTATCATTAAGAGTCAGAAATAATTCTTCCAATGATCCTGAGGTGCCAGCCCATAGGAGGAGGAAATCGTCAATGTACCTGGCCCACAAAACCAAATGCGGGTGGGCCAGGGCATAGACGACATCCTCCTCCCACTTGGCCATAAAAAGGTTGGCCAGACTGGGAGCGAATTTCGTTCCCATCGCCACACCCTTGAGCTGTAAATAAAAACCATCAAAACAAAAATAATTGTGGTGGGATGCAAAATCTAATAACTTTAAAATAAAACCAACCTGGGGGGGTGGCGAGAGTGACATCTCTTTTCAAAAATTCCTGTACAGCCTCCATTCTTCTCTGATGGGGAATGCAGGTGTACAAGGAAGCGACGTCAGCTGTAGCCATAATGAGGTCACCTTCAATATTAGATTGGGATAGAAGATTAATCACATCCTTGGTGTCCTTAGGGTAGGACAGTGTTATCACACAAGGATTTGAGACCTGACTCTGGTAAGGGGTTAAAAGTCTGTTTAGGTGGTAATTTAGCTAGATCTTTAAGTACAAGATCTTTAAACATGTTTAAAGCTGGGGCCAACTGAGTCTTGGGGTTAAAGAGAGAAGGATTAGATAACCCTGAATTGACAGTTCCTGACATAACTGCCCTTGCAACGTTCCTAGTAGGGTTGAAGGTGATATAACATTGTATGTTGACTTTTTAATATATTTGTGAACATCCACAAAAGTATCAAACTTATTTAACTTCTGTGGAGGGTCGAATTTAAGGCCCATATCTAAAACAATTTTTTAATACTGTACTACTTAAGTTAAAAACGCCTTGACAGCTTATGTTTGCCTTCTTTTTTCGCTTCTGGGTCCTCCTCCCTCCTCTGGACCCTCTTTTGGCCAGGGCCTCTTTTTCTTCCCTGGGGGTCCTCATGAAAACCCTGATTATAACGAGTGTTAGAGTTAGGTTGTTGTCTACAATTTTTGAAAAGAGACGTCACTCTTGCCACCCCCAGGTTGATTTTATTTTGGAGTTATTAGATTTTGCCACCCACCACAATTATTTTTGGTTTGATGGCCATTTTTATTTACAGCTCAAGGGGAGCGAAATTTGCTCCCAGTATGGCCAACCTTTTTATGGCCAAGCGGGAGGAGGATGTCGTCTATGCCCTGGCCCACCCGCATTTGGTTTTGTGGGCCAGGTACATTGACGATGTCCTCCTCCTATGGGCTGGCACCTCAGAATCATTGGAAGAATTCTTTCTGACTCTTAATGATAATGATCGAGGTTTTGTTCTAACTTATCAATCCAGTTCTTCCAGAATCAAATTTTTGGATCTTGCGATCGAAAGATCGGAACAACATTTCATACTGAGTACCCACTTCAAACCTACTTATAGGAATGGGTTTATACCTACAGACAGCTGCCACCACAAATCACGGCTGAGCTCAGTTCCTAAAAGCCAGTTTCTGCGGCTTCCCAGAAACTGCACTGACACTGCCACCTTCAAGTCCCAAGCCAACATTTTGAGGCAGAGATTCCTGGACAAAGGTTATGATCAGGCCGACATAGATAGAGATCTTTCTACAGTTCTAAATACCGATCGAGTTTCATTGCTGGCAGACAAACCTTAGCGAGAAGGTGGTCAATCTTATACCATCAAGCATTTTTGTACTTGTGCCACAACCCATGTGGTATATTTACTGACTTGCCCTTGCGGGAAGCAATATTTTATTTTTTGTACGAGCAGCTTTATGTATTGTTTGTTCACATAGATTTATCGCAGTATTTTTCTATCAGAAAGATGTCAACCAGATCTGTGTTCCATCAGCTGCAGTGGAGTACAGAAGAGGCATCCAGGTTCTAATAGACCCCAAATGTCTCAAAAAGAAAACCTGTTACCTATATGCTATCACATAAGGGACCAATAGCCCCCTATGTGATAGCAATAAAGTCATGTAAAAAAACAAAAAAAAAAACAAACAAAAAGTTTTAAACATTTAAAGAGACACATAAAAAAAGAAAAGAAAAACAAAAAAATTTTAGAGCAACCCCCACACACACACACATACAAAATGCATGCGTTTCACGACTACATAGGAAAACAGAGATTGCCCCACATATGTTACATGTCGCTGCGCATGTCAGAGTGAGATCAAAAATTTTAGCACCAGAGCTCCTGTGTAACTCTGAACTGATGACCTGTAGGGGCTTTTAAAGTGTTGCCTATAAAAAAATAGGGTACTGAAGTTTTTCACTGTATCAAAGGCGCACGCAATTTTAAGGTCTGACATATCTTTTATATTTTACCAAAGATTGAATAAATTGTTTTTATGTGCCCAAAAGTTTACTTTAGTGTAATTTTTACTGAAATGTGGCGTTTCATAAACCGTTGTGCTAATATTGTGTAGCATAAAAAATGGAACTACCAACATTTTATTCTTTAGGGTGTCTTCTTGGTTTGGGAGTTTTAAGTGATCCTAAAGTGGTTTTAAAGGCTCAAGGTTTTTTTACATTTATGCAAAGAATGCAGCAGCCCCTCCAGCCTCCCCCCAATACTCACCTGATCTCTCTCTTGATCCAGCAATGTTCACAAAAGCTGAGCCTCTTCCCGAGTCTTTCATTCCTCATTGGTTGAGACAATACTGTCAATCACATCCAGTGAGCAAATGAGGAGAGAGCAGGGGTGGGGCGGAGCCGTGGCTCTATGTGTCTTAAGGGCACATAGAGCGGGGCTCAGGAGCGAACACGCACCAGTACCCCCAGAGCAAGGAGGAGCCAGGAGCGCTGGTGGGGGACACGAAAAGAGAAGGATCAGGGCTTCTCTGTGCAAAATCCATGCACAGATAAGGTAAGCATAACATGTTTGTTTTTTTTTTTTTTAATTCCCTTTAATGTCACTTTAAGGCCTAAAATGATTTTTAAAACATGTAAACACAAACATTTAAAAAATGTCTCTTGTGGTTAAAATACCTGTATTCTGTTCCCTAACACTGCACCTTCTCTCTTACTGGGCGCAGCATTGAAGTTTTAATTTTGCTCACTGCCCGTAGCCAGTAAGGGGAAGCAGTGAATGCATAACCCCCATTACACACTGTACTGAGGGAGGTGGTAAGAGGACTTTGGGGGGGGGGGGCGGAAATATGCACCTTCGCCTGAGTAGACATAAATCTTTAAACTTGCCCTGGGTTTAGGGACTGGTCATCAAGCCTCATAAGCACTTACTGCATCAAACTGACTCACATGACAATACAATGTCATTCATTTTAGAATGAAAGCATTCAGGCATTAAAAATGTGTGACATTTTTCACTTGCAGTTTTAAAACAGCTTTTCCACAAAGTAAAAAAGCTAATTTCAAGTGTGAAGACAACTTTACCTAGTTGCTTTATGGTCCAGTAGAGCTTTCGCTGTTTTTAAAAAGCACTGCAGGCCTTTAAAGAATACAAATTGTAACATATTTTTATAACACTTAATGTTACATTTTCCTGGACAGTAGATTACAGCCAGTGGAAAATGTAATAAACTAAAAGTATATAACTAATGAAATATTGATAGAAAAGTGCATTATTTATAATGAAATATTAACCACTTGACCTTCAGAAGATTTACCCCCCTTCACGACCAGGCCGCTATTTACGATATGGCACTGAGTTACTTTAACTGACAACTGCATGGTCATGCAACGCTGTACCCAAATAAAATGTATGTACTTTTTTCCCATAAATAGAGCTTTCTTTTGGTGGTATTTGATAACCACTGCAACAATTTTGCAAAAAATATATTATCTCACAAGGGTGAAGCGCTATTCTTCAATAAATAAAGTGCATAAATCATAGTGACCATCAATTTCATAAAAAATACACAAAAAATGTTAATCAAAGTAAGTCCATCTTTCAAAAAAAGTCTATAAAGTAAAGAAAAGCAGCTTGAACCTTTGAGAAAGCCCATTGGGTGCCACGCACGAGGTATGGGGTGACGTAATCAAGCTGGGTGGAGCTAGGCGGAGCTGTGGATACCGAGAGTATTACTGAGGCATGCCATTATTTTTACTTCTGAAATGAGAGGGTATTTTACATTAAACGAAAAACTATTATAAGCAATCTGCACTATGGTCTCTTCCTCTTGCTTCCTATATGAGTGACACCATGCTGAGAGCTGTGGATCAGGATTTATCAGCCAGTGGAGCAGTGTCACTCTAATACTGCAAAAGCTCATACTGACCTCCTGTAGTTAGTGAGGTCTGTCTAAGCAGGTGAGAGGATAACACATAGGTGGGGTGAAGGGCACTGTGGGTTTAAAAGTCAAAAATTCAAGATTGTTTTGGTGTATGGGATTGCACTATTAACAAATATTGGACACTCTTTAAATGATGGACTTTTTTTGAAAGATGGGCTTACTTTGATTGATTATATATTTTTTGTGTATTTTTTATGAAATTGATAGTCACTTATATGATTTATGCACTTTATTTATTGAAGAATAGCACTGCACCCTTGTGAGATAATAGATTACTTTTTGCATTAATACAGGTGGTTAGATGCATATTGGTGCTAGCTGCATCTGGTAATATTTAGGATTTGCACACTATGCACTGAGTATATTTCAAATTTATCACAGATATATATGTAGTGCTGGTAGATTTGCGATCTACCATATGTTAGGTAAATTTAGTAACTTGTTCGTTAAATAGGTTAGGTTTGCCTCTGTTCCAGCTTGGCTGACGTTGTGTGTGTTTCCGTGCTGACCGGTGGGTGTCGCTGTTATCACTGGTCAGTGTTGGAAATGCAACGTGTCGAAGCGTATGGATGCTCTTCTGTCCCGGAGACAACTCGGTGGAGGTGGTCCTCCGAGATGCATTCTAGGCAAAGGGTATTTATGGGACAGACGCCATATTGTGGGGTTCGTTTTACAGCCACCTGTTGGCCCTCCTGGCCGACAGGTATGCGTTAGAGAGCAATCTCGTGGTCCTCCGTTCCAGAGGCCCACGTCGCTGCGGCGCAGGGGTAGGCCTAGAAGCTTGTCTGGGGCCTACCACAGCAGCCGAGGAATGGTCCTGAGCTGTCTATCCAAAGGGAGGAAGCTGGACAACCGAGGAGATCCCAGGGGAGGACCCGTCATGGAAGGATCACGCAGCGTGCTGGTCTGATGAGGGGCCTGGTGACTCGGTTGGAGGACGTATCCTAAAAGTAACTATACAGCATAGTGTTTCCGGATTGGCTTAAAGGTTCAAGCACTGTGACTGACGTTCATTGCAGAAAACCAATACATCCTGTGGCAGAGGATCGTACCAGTTTATCCCAAACAAGTCTGTGGCAGAGACTTTTGTTCGTGTTACGTTCTAGCTGCTAGGCAAGTGAGAGAGGCCTATCCAGGCGAGCAAAGAGTGTGTCCCACGAGGGGAGTGCATTCTATTGTAATATCCAAATTCTACCAGGACATTTGTCAAGAACCCTACAAGAAGATATTTGAGTTTCTTTTGCAGTTTCCCTTCTGCCTCTTTCCTTCTACTTCCTTAGTAAATCGCTTAATAAAGCATTTAAAACGTACTCAAGTGTTGGTGCGTGTATCATCCAGAGGTAAACTCAACAGAACCCCTAGACCCGGTGAAGGTAAAACAGAGGAAAGGAGAGTGAAGGTAACAAGCCCGCTTAAACCAGCAGCTCCGCCAAGAGTTATTGCTACATATATTTGATTTGTGTATATTAGTATGTGGTGTAGATACAGGAATAGCGTGGAAGGTTTTACACATTGATTTATAATTTTGAAAAAAAAAAATTGAAAACATCTAATTTCTTCAAAAATTTAGGCCAATATGTATTCTGCTACATGTTTTTCATAAAAAAATATACGTGTCTACAAAATATGGGATATATTTAGGGAATTTTTATTTATTTTTTTATACAAGTAATGGCAGCGATCAGCAACTTATAGCGGGACTGCAATATTGCGGCGGGCAATCGGACACTAACTGACACTTTAACACTTTGTGGAAACCAGTGAAACTAATACAGTGATCAGTGCTAAAATATGCACTGTCACTGTACTAATGAAAGTGGCTGGGAAGGGGTTAAACATCTAGGGCGATCAAAGGGTTAACTGTGTGCCTAGCCAGTATTTTTGTGTACAAATTATACTGCTTTTACTAGGGGAATAGATGGATTCTAGTCCCTGCTTTGCAAACATACAGAATACATCCCTTCCCCTCTGTCAGAACTGAGATATGCCTTGTTTACATATCTCAGTTCTCTGTGTATTGCAGACGATTGGCGGGTTCTGGAGGACGAGTGCCCAGCACCCTCAGATATGCTTCTACTGTAAATATATTCACAGCAAAAGCAGCCCGCCGGTGGTGCGCACGCACCCCCTGCTGACGGAAATGCAGAATCACATATATATACTGTATTTGAGCCTGTGCACAGCTGCTGTCTTGTAGCAGTAAAACTGCTATAGGGCGGTCGGCAAGTGGTTAAAGTGCAACTAATTGGATGACATTTAGTGTGCTATAGTGCTGTGTTTTTTTTTTCTCTAGCAAAATACTGCTTTCATATTTTTAATTTTTCCTTTTTTTTTTTTGCATCTCAGCAGTGTTGATTATCCCCAGCTTCTTTTAGCACTTTCTATCTATATGCACTCAATGATGATTGCCCTGACCTATATTTCTTCAAGCTACAATGGTGTACCAAGTCTATGGATTTGTTTCAGCATGGCCTCTGTAGTTTACAGCAGGGGTGTATGTGCCAGGGTAAAAACACAGAAGCTCAAATGATTAGGCTCTGCTATGGCTGAAACATAATGGCTTTGGGTGGGAGTGAGCAGTGTTCTGTCATTGCAATAAACCTTGGCTGGAGTTGAACTTCTTCAGTATGCAGCCTATTACCTGGATGTGAACACAGAAGCTCAGTCGTGACAGAATTGTCAACCTGTTATAGGAATTGCCTACACAAAGAACTTCACGGCAGGATGGCCCTATATTTTTTTAACTACAACTGCAGATTTAGAAATTATACAAATACATTTTGAAATTACTTTAACATGTTAAAACATGAGAGATACAATTTTATTTCTATGGTGCTCCTGGTTCGCTGGCTGGATAATAAGTAGCAAAACAAGACTATCCCCTCAAACCCTACCCTATGACTTAATTATATCCCAGATAGCAAGCAATTGTGCTGCAAATTTGAAAATGAATTGCTAAGCTATTGCTAGATTTGCCAGGCTTCACAAGTTTGTGGCACAATTGCAGCAAGTCTGCATTGCATGACTCCAGATCAACTTTCTTTGCAAACATTCTTCAAGTCTGCTGCAAGTTCTGGTTCATGTTGTGCAATGGTCATCCCACCACAGGGGTCACTGTGGCTGAATTTTCATGGTGTAGACTTGCAGAGCTCTTTCTGTAGACTCGCCACTGCAACTTTGCTCCTGCTAGAGACTTGCCAAGCAAATTTGTTACAAATTGGAAAAGTGTCAACTAGAACTTGTGCTTCAAGTGCTCTGCAAGTGTAGAACTTGCCAGTGAAAATGTGCAGCAAGTTAACAGACTTACAATTCAACACTGCCACAAATTTGTGGCAAGTTATCTTTGCTATTTGGGATAGGGGATACCAATTAAAGTGTTTGTTAACCCAAATATGCAAAGCCATGCCAGCCCCTCTATTATAGCCAGGCATAGCACACTGTATAAGTCTTTTATAAAAAAAAATGTAAGGCCATCTTCAGGCCGGTCACGTGGCTAGTGGCTGCTTTACTTCTCTGGTACATGGCTTCTGCAGGAGGGGCCGAGATCTCCCTTTGATATAAGCGGGGAGGTCACATGGCTACTCAGCCCCTCCTGCAGTAGCCCTGGAGACTGGCCACGAGTCACGTGACCGGCCTGAAGATCGTTCTAAAACTGTATTTACATGCCTCATTTTTATAAAAAGACTTATACAGTGTGGTATGTCTATCATAGAGGGGCTGGCAGTGACCTTTTGTAAAAGTTTATTTCTACTAATAGCAGTAATTCCACATACACACAGCCAGACTTCCCGACAGGAAAAGTCCGATGGGAGCCTTCAGTCGGACATTCCGACCGTGTGTATGCCCCATCGGACTTTTTCTGTCAGCATTTCCAAAAGACTCAGATATAGAACATGTTCTGAATCTTTCTGTTGGAAATGCAGATGAAGTTTACCCTGTTGGCAAGTCTGGCTGTGTGTACGCGGCATTGGGGGGGCAGGGCAGAGACAGAGACACAGAACATGGAGCTTACAGGCAGAGAGGGAAGGGGCGAGGGGGGAGAGGAGAGCAGAGAGGACAGCTAGGGATGACGGAGGGATGTACGCTGACCATGTTGGTCAGGGCTAAGCATCCCTGATTTTCGTGGTCAGCACAGAAAGGGGGATACAGGCAGTGGCAGGATCAGCCAGGTTTTTTACAGTTTAGAGAGGGGCAAATTACACAGCACAAGCACTGTGCTGTTTAATCTGCTTTAAGGGAACAGGATCTGATTTGTTTTTTTGGGGTTAACAAACACTTTAGGAAACACAGAGAATTCTGGCAAGGTGACTCCCCAGGGTTCCCTGTGATATCATTGAGGTATAATAACTAATATGGTGAACAAAACCTTTGGAGGTTTAACGTTTTATTGCAATTGACAAAGGCTTTTTTTGTGGTTAAAAATTCAACTATCCACAGTGTCATCAATACCATAGACTATGTACAAAGTGCTTCTTAATGTTGATTTTAGTTGAATGGCAAATTGGAGGGCAGCATTGTTTGTTTCACTTATGCAAGAAAAGGCTTGCATGTGCATGATAAATCACTATAAAAGTAAGAAAAAGTCCCATGGAACTCATGATTTATTTGTGATGTTTAGTGAAAAAAAGCCCGGTGGCTTCTTTATTTTGTTTTTGTTTTTTTATTTGAATATAGTGGAATTCTATTCATGCTGGTTTACATCTTTAACATTCTAGGCCATGAGAAGCTGGTTAAAAGTGTCTAGTCTGTCTTAATTCTTCTTTCCATTCCACCTATTTCTTTCTCATAATCAGTAAAAGGCCACTAGAGAAAGAACTTAAAACAGAATAGAGAATGCATAAAACTGCAAGCAATGTTTAAGAATTAAAGTTGATTAAAGACTAAAAGATGGATTAAAGTTGTGTTAAAAACCCTTTCCTTTCAGTCTTTATTCCTGCTTTTTGAAGCATATAGCCACCCTTGAATTATAATATATACATCATTGATGTACAATACAGAGGCTTTTAAAATACACCTTGCCATATGTGTGCAAATAAGTATAAATAAAGATCAATTAGAATATTTTAACATTTTATTAGGACCCTTTAAAAAAGTAACATTTCTTTTTCTACTTTAGTCCACCTGTTTTTTCTCAAAACCCAAACTTATTTCCAATTAACAGTAAAACATAGCGTAGGCATTTCTAGGTGCGTAAACCCATTGACGATATATAATGAACAATACATCTAATCATTTTTGAAACCTAAGGTGAATTTCTAAGACTGGGGCAGGAATCCTTCACAAACCTTGAAAATGTATAGAATTCTCTCCATTATAGACTAAAATATACACCTTTACTTCTCTGGATCACTGTACCAGCAGTTAAAGCACTGTAAGATTCAGCACATATACTTAGCTATATTAAGTATACATACTCTGCTCAATTATCATGCACTTGTGGTCTCTGTAAGTACACTAGGGGGAAAAAAATCGTAACTGTACCAATCAATATACGATTGCAAACAGTCATTAGGGTGGTGATCCAGCTACTGGAGTCAATATTTTCTCTCTTCTAACTAAATAGTTTTTAATAATTAATGCAACTAATCTTTGTTTGTATTCATCTTATTGCAGCAAAATTCTTAATCCAGTGATTCTGTAAACCTTTCTCTATAAAGACCATATCTGCAGTTGGCCAGTATTGCCATAAAAATGTCACCATCTACTACTAGGTCAGTGCTGCCATATTACAATACAGTATGCCTGTTCCTGGAAGACCTATATAAATGCGTGGTTATTTTTTGAACAGATTAGAAAATAACCTAGTTGGGGGGAGGAGGCAGAGTCACTGGCGACAGACATGTCCAGCTGAAGATCCACATCTCTTGGGACTCCTCAGCTAATAAAGACACCCGCAAGGCATGGTAAACTGAAAATAATCTTACCATAAGCCTCCTCAGTGATCCTGGGATAAATAAAATGGTCTTTGGTGCCGCAGGAGGTAAAAATAAACTAAAGAGTGCCAAGCATACACAGTCAAGAGGCCCCTGTAAAATGGCACAGCCATTTCTTCCTCACACACACAGGCACATCTCGTGCTGCTAAGCAACTGCAGTTACCTCAGAGATAAATAGAAAAAATGTTACAGAAAGCCTTAAAACAGACCTCAGACTGTATAGCTGAAAGTCCCACAAAAGAAATCCGTGAGTTTGGCCAGCGCACTTCTGACCTAGAAATAAGAGTGGACGACATGGAAACGAAAGTACTGTCCCATGATAATGAATTAGAGATTCTTAAGGAATTATGCAAACACGCTTAGAGGACTTTGAAAATAGAGCATGTCGATCAAATCTTTGTATATGAGGATTACCTGAGACTATTGTTGATCTTCATTCTACGATGACCACACTTTTCCTACTACTACTGTCAATCCCGGTCTATCATTTGGAGATGTATAGGATTCACAGAGCTTTAACACCACGCAAACCAGAAGGCCCCCCTCTTGATATTATTGCGAAATTCCACTTCTATTGCACCAAAGCAGCTAGAGGAAAAGATTCCCTCATCTTTCAAGATCATCCTTGTCAGCTTTTTGCTGACCAATTACTGTGCCTAAACGACATACACTGAAACCCTTATGCCCTGTACACATGGTCGGATTTTCAGACAGAAAAAATGCGATGGGATTGTGTTGTCGGAAATTCCAATCGTGTGTGGGCTCCATCGGACTTTTACAGTCTGAATTTCCGACACACGAAGTTTGTGAGCAGGATATAAAATTTTCCGACAACAAAATTTGATTGTTTAAATTCCGATCGTGTGTACACAAATCCGACGCAAAAAGTGCCATGCATGCTCAGAATAAATTAAGAGACGAAAGCTATTGGCTACTGCCCCGTTTATAGTCCCGACGTACGTATATTATGTCACCGCGTTCAGAACAATCTGATTTTCCGACAACTTTGTGCGACCGTGTGTATGCAAGACAAGTTTGGCCCAAAATCCGTTGGAAAAAATCCGACAGATTTTGTCGTCGGAATGTCCGATCAATGTCGGATCGCGTGTACAGGGCATTACTTCATAATCTACAGCAATGCCAGATCCCTTATCAATGGGATTCACATTTTCTACCCTCTTTACCTATCAAGGTGTCAAACATTCCTGTAGATCCTCAGATGAACTACAAAACAGTCTACAAGAACTACATCTTATTGAAAGATCTTCAACTAGCCCTCGTCAACGCACAACATCCAGCTCCCCTCAAGAATCCTCCAAATCTGAAAAAGATAGAGGCCGATTCAATTCCCCTGATATAGATCCTGTAGACACAATGGACTGAATGACTTTCACTCCTCATCTTGAAATGTATTCAATCTTAAGGCTTTGCCTTTTTTTGGTCACCAATTTACCACCTTCAGTATATTCTGACTAAACTTATTTAAAATAATACTGTTCTATTAAGTTTTGAACTTCCCCCTTTTAACCCCCACAACCTCAGATAAACATATTTTATGTTTTATCTATTTACCCCCTTTCTCCCTCTCCCTACCCTCCCTCCCCCTTCAAGCTAATGAGATACCTATTGTCTCGATTATAACCTTATTTACTTATATTTATCTTAGAGAAAAATCTATTTATTTTTTAAATTGAAGTACTTCTATTGTTTTATATTTATTGACCTTGTTTATCAATATCACTATTTTCTTTCTTCATTACTGGCAATCCTATAAGTAATATTGCTATGCAAACTATACAGTTTCTTATTTTAATGTATTTTTCCATAGGGTTGCCTGTAGGTATATATACTCACCTTACAGTATAGTTGTTAATAGCTAATTAACTTCTTTTTTTTTTTGTTACCCTTGCTCATTTTTATTTTTTTCTCAACGGCCGAACTTGGGTGTCCAAGTATTTCTCTTTTTCTGTATATAGATCTAGGCCGTTGGGGTCTCGAGAGATTGTCACTGCTCCCCCTATCTTTCTGTCCTAGGATAAACCTCCATTCTGACCTATTATTAGTGGACCTCCTCGGATAGATACTAGGCCTCTGAGTTAGCATTTTTTACGCACTCAGTATGCCGCCTTTTTACTTTTCTTATTCGGACAATTTACTTTTATTATTTGACCATATGACTCTTACTCTCTCTTTCTTCCTCTTTATTCTGTATCTACTCCCCTCTTGTTTCTTGCCCATGCCCCCCCCCCCGGGGTAATTGTAGACTCACAATCCATGAATGCAGTATACTACAATATTTCCTTTAAGATTTACCGATAGCCCCCTTAAATGTCCTTTCGTTAAATGTACAAGGTCTAAATATCCCACAAAAGCGAACTAAAGTTTTTCGATCCTTAGCTTCCTCAAAAGCACATGTTGAATGCCTCCAAGAAACCCATTTCGCAGATAAGGTGACCCCTAAACATTTTGGTTCAGCTTATCCCCAAGTTTTCCCAGCCTCTGACAAAATGAAACAACGAGGGGTGCCAACAGCGTTTTATCGTACTATACCCTTTCCCCTTCTGACAGACATCAAAGACCCAGAAGGTCGTTATCTTATATTCACGGGATATCTCTTTGATTCCCACAGTGGTATCCTACTATGCTCCTAACAACATTCCATCCTCATTCATCTCCCATTTATTACAGGTAATTGATACTCATAAAACGGGCACACTTTTAATCTGTCCTTTATCCCTTTTTTACATAAATCCCCAACTCCTATTGCATCTAGTTCTCAATCTCATAAGTTCCAACAACTTCTAAAACAGCACTCTTTATTAGATTCTTGGCATGAAATCAATCCTGTGAGGCGTCAATTTACTTTTTATTCTCATCCCCATAAATCATTTTCCCGTATTGATCACATTTTGATCTCAATAGGCATGACCCCTGAACGCCTTTCTTCATCTATTATCCCTTTTACATAGACTGACCACTGTGCTGTACTTTTAACTTTTACTTCTCTAATATCCAAAACACAAGATTCTACATGGCATATTAATGGCCCAATCCTATCTCACCCATCACACTCCTCTGATGTAAAAATAGCCATAAAAGATTACCTGGCCAATAATGAGACCCCTGATATATCCCAACTGACCCCATGGGAAACTCATAAACCTGTTCTCCGTGAGGTTTGTATACGACAAGCCTCATTTCTTGAAAGAGAATAATGACAACTAAAACAAAAATTAGAAGCAGAATTTAACACATGCCACACAATCTTTTAATCCAATCCTACCCCTGTGACTAAATTACAGCTTGATAAAGCATGTTTAAACCTTAACCTTTTTTTTATCAAAATCTGTAGATAAAATGTTATGCAAGTCTAAACATAAATTGTATCTTAAAGTGAATAAACAAGACACTCTTTTAGCCCGAGCACTTAAAAAACGAAATCGTCCCTTTAAACTGATTTGACTGAAATTATCTCATGATACATTTACTAGTAATCCAGTAAAGATCTTCCACACCTTTTAAAAACATCTTACCTCCTTATATAAAAAGGAAGGATCTTTTGATCAAACTTTAGCAGAATAATTTTTTTCACATCGAACTTCCTACTATTCTTTTAGGCCAACGCAATTGTCTTGAAAGCCCCATTACAGCTATCGAAATTAAATTAGCAATTAACTCTCTTAAACCAAATAAATGTCCAGGCCCAGATGACTTCTCTGCCCTATACTATGATAAATTCTCTCATATCCTTGCTCCAATGTTAACAGACGCATTTAATTCTCTCCTTAACGATCAATCCTTTTGCCCCGAAACATTAACATCTATTATTTCAATGATCCCCAAACCTCAGTCAGACGATACATCTTGTTCTAACTATAGACCCATATCATTACTCAACCTTGACATTAAGTTACTAGCGAAAGTCTTAGCGACCCGCTTAAATAGTGTAATAGGTTCTTTAATAAATAAAGACCAGGTCGGCTTTATCCCACAGCGCCAAGCGACAGATAATGTACGCAGGACTACTTTACTAATTCAAGCAGCTAACTCACGACAAATATCCATCTGTCTCTTATCTTTATATATCAAATAAACATTTGATACAATTTCGTGGCATTACCTCCATTTTGTCCTGCAGTGTTGGGGATTTGGTCCTCATTTTCTTAGCTGGGTCTCCTCATTATACAAAAATCCCAAAGCTTATGTTAAATATGCTGGATATAAATCAAACCTATTTGACATCTGTGGGGGTATTTGCCCTACTTATTGAACCCCTTGCTCAATCAATCCGTACTGACCCCTCTATTAAAGGTTTAGATTTAGCTGGTCACCAACATTAACTTTGACTATTTGCTGATGATATCCTAATCTTTATATCATCCCCTCATATATCTGCTCCTAATCTTATGAGTAAACTTGATCACTTTGCCCACGTATCTGGTCTAATTATTAACTCTAGCCTTAAATATATCTTTACCTCCTCATATTTTACAAGCACAAACATCCCTCCCTTTCTTCATGGTCCACTTCACGCCTTCTTTACCTAGGGATAACTCTCACACCAAATCTTTCTGACATTTTTACTGCCAATTATCCTCCAATTTTGCATCAAATATCTAATCTTCTGACACAATGTTCCTCTCTACCATTATCTTGGATAAGTCAAATTAACATAATAAATACGGCTATACTGCCCAAAATTCTTTATCTTTTTCGAGTTTTACCTATCCCTGTTCCAGCATACTTTCTCAGAATACTACAACGTAAGGCAATAACTTTTGTTTGGGGCTCCTTGAAACCCTATCTGCCCAAGCACACTCTTTACCTTCCAAAGCCCAAAGGGGGACTAGGGTTTCCTAATTTAACCACCTATTACCATGCAGCTCAATTAGCCCATATCCCTAAATATCACGCCAAACGTGAAATTACGCTTTGGGTTGCTCTGGAATCAATAGATTACGACCCACTATCAATAACCAACCTTGTATAGTCTAATTCCTCCGATCGTAAAAAAACTCAATAATTCTATAACTAAACATACGCTAGCCATTTGGTATAAATTTAAATTAGTAAATGGACTACAATCTCCTCATATACCTCTTTTATTATTTCTTAAAAATCCACTTTTCTATCCTGCTTGGTCTTCCCCTAAATCTTTTAAGGCATGAACCTCCACTAATTTAACTAAACTCTGTGAACTAGCATCCTCTACTTCATTCAAAACTTTCCCTGACCTATGTGGGAGTCACAAATTTCCTAATTCAAAGCTCTTTCGATATCTTCAGATTAAAAAAATTGTTATGTCCTATATACAAGGAAGAATTAATTTAGATACATTAACATGCTTTGAAAATATATGTAAACGTGACCCACACACTAAGGCACTTATTTCAACTCTTTACACTCATCTTATTACTAAACCCAACTCAGACACACCATCATATGTGGCTAAGTGGGAGAAGCAGCCGATTGGGATAGGATTTGGATCACAACTAAGTCATCCTGATAAAATATAGCTGCCTTAGAGACAAATTACAAAGTACTCACACAATGGTATTTGGTCCCTGTCAGAATTGCAAAATATGCTCCAAATCTTGTTTTCGTGGGATTGCCCGCTAGCAAAAAAATTCATACTTGGTGGGATTGCCAAGTAGCAAAAAAATTCTGGAAAGATGTATCTCTTATGATTTCAACACTGTTTGAAATCGCTATCAATCCTGATCCTACAATAACATTTTTAAACTTAAAACCGGCCACTCTCTCCTACCGCCAATTCAAACCCCCTCTTACAGATCACTACAGCCATGAAACAAACAATTGCCAAAGCTTGGAAATCCTTAATAATTGCTGAAACTAAAAACAGAGTTGATCAAGCAATGATCCATGCCAAAACAGAGGCTATAACTCAAGATAAAATATCCAACTTTGAGAATATATGGAATCCCAGGGTGACTCACTTTTTGCCTTCCAAGTTTGATGCTTCTCTACTAAGACCTTGGTAATCTCAATTTATACTTCCATTCTCTGCATTCATGGTATGTGTTTATTACCATGTACTACCCCTGGACCCCTACCGCCTCTCATTTCTTTCTTCCCTATCTTTCTTCCCTATCTATTTTTTCTCCTACCTAAGATTACTTTTTCTTTTATCTTCTTTCTCTCTTCTACTTTTTCCCCTTTATTCTAACTCTCCTCTTTCAATTTACTCTTTATATAGTTCTGGTAGCAGAACTTTTATTTCCTTGGTTATCATTGTACCAATTGTACATAGTTCCAATATGTAGTATAAGATTTTAGATTCTATAATAAAAATTTTTTTATTTATTTAAAAACTATACTCTTGATAATAATTAAGACTTTTTTTTTAAATCTGAGGTCATCTTATATTAACCTGGACTAAGTTGGTGTAAGGTACCTGGTAGGAGAGCCTGACTGTAGGAGAAGACCTCTCATACAACGCTGGTTCAGGAGCCACTGGAGTGGGGACAGTGGTCTCCTGAGCACAGTGGGGTAGGAGTGCCTGTATAGTCTCTGATGTGGAGGCAGAGATCCCTCCTGGGATGGCAGGGCTGCAGGTGAGTGGAGACTGGAACAGCAGTAACTTGACTCACAGGGTTGCTGGTGAGAGGAGACTGGAACGGCAGCAGGCTTGACACACTGGATGGCAGAGTAGCAGGTGAGAGGAGACTGGAACGGCAGCAGGCTTGACACACTGGAGGGAGAGATCACTGAAGCTGAAGGTGCAACAGCAAGTGAACAGTAGGCACAAGCAGAGTCAGACAGTCCGGGTCGGCAGGTAGCTGGCACAGGTAATAACGGTAGGCAAGGCAGAGTCGGTGAACAGGCAGGGGTCGGCAACGGTAGCAGATACAGACAGAAGAGTAGTCAGACAAGCCGGATCGGGATTGGAGCAGGTCGGATGGTCAAACAAGCCGGGTCAAATCAGGTAGCAGACAATCAGGATACGGGTCAAACAGGTTCACAGAGCTGAGACGAAGCAGCGATGTTCTCATGGAACAGGGGAACTTTTATGTGCTAAAATGGCGCCAAACCGGCGCTAACGCGAACGCGCGCACGCACCCGCGCGCGCCCGAGCGCCGCGCTGATGCACAGCAGTTTGATGCCGTGTCTGAACGGAAGCGCGCCGGCGCATAGGCGAATGCAAGTGCCCCGGACTGGTGCTGGTAGATCCCTGACATTGCCCCCCCCCAAGGGGCAGCCTCCGGATGCCCAACAACCTCTTCTTCTCAGGATGAGTAGAAAAATAAGCGCGCACTAAACGCCTGGCATGCACATTACTGTCCGGTTCCCATGAGTTACTTTCTGGGCTGTAGCCTTTCTACTTGATTAAGAATTGGTTTTGCCCTTGCCTTCTTCTACAATCAAGGATAGCCTCGACCTCAAATTCCTCGCTGCCATTAATTACAACAGGTTCAGGGGGTCTTGTGCCCCTAGCAGGAAAGGGATCAGGTACAGCAGGTTTAAGCAGAGATACATGGAATACTGGATGAATTTTAAATGAATCAGGTAAAGTCAACTCATAAGATACTTCATTGATTTTCCTTCTGACTGGAAAGGGTCCCATGAATCTAGGTGCCAACTTCTTAGAAGGACATGCTAATTTGATATTAACAGTAGAAAGCCATACCTGGTCGCCAATTTGCAAGTTCAGCTCCCCCCTTCTTTTCCGGTCGAAGATTCTCTTACCATCTGCCTGAGCCTTGGATACTGTTTCCTGTAACAACCGGCTGTTGTGACTGAGGAACTCCACTGTACTTTGTACTGCTGGAACCGAAGACTCTGAAAGGAAATCAGGTAGAAAGGTTAGGTGAAAGCCATAATTGGCGAAAAAGGGAGATTGACCGGTGGCAGAATGTTTGGCATTATTATAGGCAAATTCTGCTAAGGGTAATAGAGATACCCAATCATCTTGTGTGAATGATGTGAAGCATCTGATGTATTGTTCCAGGGTCTGATTAGTCCTTTCCGTCAGACCGTTTGTCTGAGGATGGTAGGCCGAGGACAAGGCCAATTCAATCTTTAGGGTTTCACACAGGGATCTCCAAAAACGTGAAGTGAATCGAACCCCTCTATCAGAAACTATGTTTACAGGTACTCCATGAAGTCTGATGATCTCCTTGATAAATATGCGAGCAGTTTCAAGGGCAAACGGGGTTCCCCTTAAAGGTAGAAAATGAGCCATTTTGGTTAGACGGTCCACAACTACAAAGATAGCTGAGCATCCTTCAGAACATGGAAGTTCCACAATAAAGTCCATAGAAATCATTTTCCATGGTCTGTCGGGTACAGGCAATGGTTTCAATAGGCCCCAAGCTCGATTCCTGGATGACTTATTCTGGATGCAGATGGGACAGGAACTAACATACTTTTCACAAAAGTCTTTCAGATTGGGCCACCAGAAAGTACGCTGCACTAGTTCCAGGGTCTTGCGGACTCCAAAGTGGCCTGCCAATGGGTGGTCGTGGAGAAGTGTTAAAACCTTGACCCGAATGTCTTCAGGAACAAAAATTTGGCTTCCTTTCCAGAACAGACCATCTCTACTTACTAAAGAAATTCCAGTAGGCCTGGCTGATTCAGAGGATGCTTCCTTAATCAGGGAAAGTAAATCTTTTTGCAGCAGTAAAAAACTGTTTGCGGGTAAGATGGTGTCAGGAGTGGATAAGTCCTTAGGATTGTCATGCATACGTGATAATGCGTCTAGTTTGATATTTTTTGAGCCTGGACGGTACGTGATATGGAAGGAGAAACGTGAGAAAAACAGAGCCCAGCGGGCTTGTCGAGGCTTCAGACGTTTGGCAGATCGTAAGTACTCTAGGTTTTTATGGTCAGTATAGATTAGTACTGGATGCATAGCCCCCTCCAACAGGTACCTCCATTCTTCTAGAGCAGTTTTAATAGCGAGAAGTTCTCGGTCACCAACGTCATAATTCTTCTCCGCAGGGGAGAGTTTACGGGAGAAGAACCCTACAGGATGCATTATCTCTTTGCTACCTTTACGCTGTGAAAGAATCGCACCTACCGCAATCTCGGAGGCATCAACCTCTAAAATAAACGGTAGGGATGGTTCAGGGTGACTGAGGATAGGTGCTGAAGTAAACAGTCTCTTGAGATTTTCGAAGGCGTCTTGGGCAAGTTGGTTCCAGGAGAAACAGATATTTTGTTTGGTTAACTGCGTGATGGGTGCAATTATGGCTGAGAACCCCCTGATGAATTTTCTGTAGAAGTTTGCAAACCCCACAAACCATTGAACTCCCTTCTTGTCCAAGGGTACCGGCCAGTCCAGCACAGCGGACACTTTTTGTGGGTCCATCTTGATGCCTGTTGCGGAGATGATTAACCCCAGGAATTGGATGCTCTGTTGTTTGAACTCACATTTCTCCGCTTTTGCGTACAGACTGTGTAAGCGGAGACGACCCAACACCCTGCGGACATGTTCCTGATGCAATTCACGGGATTCTGAAAAAATCAAGATATCGTCCAGGTATGCAATTACAAACACATCTAGAAAGTCCCTGAGGACGTCGTTAATCAGGTGTTGAAAGGTTGCAGGGGCGTTGCAGAGTCCAAAGGGCATGACCAGGTATTCATAATGCCCGAATCGGGTTCGGAATGCTGTCTTCCACTCATGTCCAGCCCGGATACGGATTAGATTATATGCCCCTCTTAGGTCAAGTTTGGTGAAAATGACGGCAGTCCTTAATTTTTGAAAAAGTTCAGGTATCAAGGGTAGAGGATACCGATTTTTGACCGTGATCTTGTTTAGCTCACGATAATCGATACACGGCCGGAGCGACTTGTCTTTTTTGGTGACAAAAAATATTCCGGCACCAGCTGGAGAGGTAGAGTGGCGTATAAAACCTTTGGCCAGATTCTCATCTATATATGTTTTTAGTACTTCCTGTTCCTTCTCAGATAAAGGAAAAATGCGTCCGAATGGTATCTCGGATCCAGGCAGCAAATCAATGGGGCAATCGTAGGGCCGATGAGGTGGTAGAGAGTCTGCCCCCTTTTTGCTAAAAACATCGATGAATTCATGATATTGTTTAGGTATGACCTGGCAGAGTTTCTGGTCGGTGTCTAAACAGAGTAGAGTAGATGAAGAATCCGAATCTTTCTTTAAACAGTGTTCAAGACAGTAAGAAGATGAGAATTTCACTTCTCCAGATGTCCAATGAATGTATGGGTTGTGGGCCTGCAACCAAGGAATGCCCAGGATGATGGGAAACATAGGGGAGGAGATGACATCAAGAACCAGCAGTTCCTTATGTTGGGAGGAAGTAGAAGCAGGCAGAGGCAGGGTTTCTTGGGTTACTTGTCCCGATCTGATGCGGGAACCATCAGCTAGAAACACAGCAAGTCCATGGGTATTGGTTCGTAATGGGATGTTATGCTGGCTGGCAAAGTTTGAGTCAATAAAGCAACTGCATGCTCCGGAATCAATGATGGCGTTGATCGTTATAGTCCCTTCTTGCAGCTGTAAAGACAGAGGAATGGCAATGTGGGTAGAGTTCGCAGACAGAGCAGAAAGACTGG
This sequence comes from Lithobates clamitans, assembly GCA_037952925.1. Lineage (NCBI taxonomy): Eukaryota > Metazoa > Chordata > Amphibia > Anura > Ranidae > Lithobates > Lithobates clamitans. The sequence goes on from JBBGZY010000571.1 coordinate 3,095,209, forward strand.
TATACACAGAAGATGGGCACTTGCTTAACTTGACTGGACAGTTCAGGACATAGTGCCCAGTCCCACCGCAGTAGAGGCACAGATTGAGTTGCCGGCACCGGGCCCGTTCTTCAGGCGATAAGGCAGGTCGCATCAGTCCCAATTGCATAGGCTCTGCAGAGTCAGGCATAGCATTAGCTGGATTTGAACTGGATGGGGGTAAGTAGCGTGCTGCCGGGAGTGGTGCTCTGGCTGTCATCCACATCGGGCGGGATTGTAAAGCGGATCGTTCAGAACGACGTTCCCGGATTCGCCGGTCAATTTGAATAGTCAGATTAATTAATGCTTTAAGAGTGTCTGGTACACCCACTCGGGGAAGTTCGTCCTTTAAACCTTCAGACAGACCCAAGCGGAACTGATGACGCAGGGCCGCATCATTCCACTGAGTGTCCGCAGTCCAGCGTCTAAAGTCCATGATATAGTCTTCCGCAGGTCTGCGACCTTGCTGGAGCGTGAACAGTGCTGATTCAGCTGTTGCAGTCTGTTGAGGGTCCTCATAAATTTGTGCCATGGCTTCAAAGAAAGATGATAAAGACTGGGTTAGGGCTGAGTCCCCCTCAAGTAGACGATGAGCCCAGGTCTGAGGTTCCCCTTGTAAGAGGGAGATCACAAACCCCACTTTGGTGGCCTCCAGTGAAAAAGTTTGGGGCTGTAATGCGAAGAAGAGCTTGCAGGCGTTGCGAAAGGCCCGGAACTTGGACCGGTCTCCAGAGAATCTATCAGGAGTGGGAACCTTTGGCTCAGGTGGAAGCATTACAACAGAAGGATCAGGAGCCGTCTGTGCTGGGGTTGTGGCTGAAGAGGAGGCCAAGGGGTTAGGCCTGCTAGGTTCTGGACTTGTCCCTCCAATCTGTTGTAGTTATCCTGGAGGGATTGTACGGCTTGAGTGAGGGCCGCAAGGTGGGTGCATATTTCTTCCAAAGGAGAGGTATCTCCTGCAGGCTCAGTCATGGCTGCTTCGTACTGTAAGGTACCTGGTAGGAGAGCCTGACTGTAGGAGAAGACCTCTCATACAACGCTGGTTCAGGAGCCACTGGAGTGGGGACAGTGGTCTCCTGAGCACAGTGGGGTAGGAGTGCCTGTATAGTCTCTGATGTGGAGGCAGAGATCCCTCCTGGGATGGCAGGGCTGCAGGTGAGTGGAGACTGGAACAGCAGTAACTTGACTCACAGGGTTGCTGGTGAGAGGAGACTGGAACGGCAGCAGGCTTGACACACTGGATGGCAGAGTAGCAGGTGAGAGGAGACTGGAACGGCAGCAGGCTTGACACACTGGAGGGAGAGATCACTGAAGCTGAAGGTGCAACAGCAAGTGAACAGTAGGCACAAGCAGAGTCAGACAGTCCGGGTCGGCAGGTAGCTGGCACAGGTAATAACGGTAGGCAAGGCAGAGTCGGTGAACAGGCAGGGGTCGGCAACGGTAGCAGATACAGACAGAAGAGTAGTCAGACAAGCCGGATCGGGATTGGAGCAGGTCGGATGGTCAAACAAGCCGGGTCAAATCAGGTAGCAGACAATCAGGATACGGGTCAAACAGGTTCACAGAGCTGAGACGAAGCAGCGATGTTCTCATGGAACAGGGGAACTTTTATGTGCTAAAATGGCGCCAAACCGGCCCGTGCGCGCGCTGATGCACAGCAGTTTGATGCCGTGTCTGAACGGAAGCGCGCCGGCGCATAGGCGAATGCAAGTGCCCCGGACTGGTGCTGGTAGATCCCTGACAGTTGGTTTTATCCTCTCTTATACAATGTATGATGCACTCTTTTGAGTAGTTAGATCTATGCTAAAATTGTTTTAGTTAAACTACTTTTAGTTTATGTTGAAACTACAACTCAATATTATTACCATATATATGATCTTTTCTTTTGCTGCCACCGTATGTACTTATCTATACTAATTGTTAAAATTTAATAAACAAATTTGACAAGAAAAAATAACCTAGTCCAGCAATGCATTAAACATACAGTTAAAATTTAAAATTAATAAAATAAATATATGTAAATATGGAAACCCTAATGATATCTGTGCCGCTTTTCATATGTCCGGGTTATAGTATAGACGGTAATAGTTTGTCACATTCAACTGGACTTGTTCTGTAATGTTGAAGAGGTTTCACAGACTAACCACTATTAGCTAAACTCTAAAAAAGATTTTGCTATTTGCTCCCTTTTGATCTGTTAAATATACAAATTAAATAAAAAAAATTTGATCCTGTCAGAAACCCAATGAGCGCCAATGAACTCCAAAATAACTTCCTGTAGTTAGCCGACAACGATGAAATGAAATCTCAAACAATGTCGTCAGCCCTGCCCTGTGAACTACAAAGCACATTCCTTTATGTTATGGAAATAAGCAGGGGAGTAGCAATGCTGTTTCTCCACAGATACAGAACAGTAAATGAGTATTGTCACTTTAGGACAGGAACAGTGTTACTACTTGCAGGATAACTAAATGAAAATAAAGGAATAAAAGCCTAAAAAATGAATGTAGCCACCATATTTAAGGACTGGTAAACTGTAATAAAATATATTTTTGTTGTTGGGTTTAAATATGCTTTAAGCTACCCTAACACCTTCGACTGCAGCTCCTAGTGCCTTAAACATAAAATGCTATATAGCTGACTGCACACTGTCCTGTTTGTACCACTCTGATTTTCTGCTTTACAGTAGATTATAAAAATGTTGTTATAATAATATATTTTAATATAATAATATATTTTAGAAAATTACTTGCAGTGTTTAATAACTGCTAGCCGCTAACAGAGATATTTATTAAATCTTGAGAAGACCTATCCAAAGCATCAGAGTTTTCCTTTAGATTAAGATTTTCAAATCTACACCAAAAATATTGGTGTTGGCTGATTAGTTGAAAGGAACATCCTTTCTCTTCTTGCTTTCATCTGCTTTTATAAAAAAAAACCCTTTTCATAATATTTAAAATATTTTAACAAAGTTTCAGTGGAATATAAGATAAATTATTTATTAAAGTATGTGTTAGCCCAACATTTCATATTCCTGATAAACTGGACAGCTTGTTTTTTTCAAGGTGAGGGTTTGGTTGATATTGTGGAGACATATTTTCAAACTTACGGTTGACTTTCTGCCTATTAATCTTATGAAGTAGAGAAGAAACTGTCATTGCTGTGCCACTTTTTACCAAAATGGCAGATAATATAGATCAATGCTGCATATAGAAGTGGCAGAAATCTCAATTTAGTATAGATTAGATAGAACAAAAACTGCGCTTTAGGATGCGTGTATAAGGTCAGAAATTAAGGTTGCTGCCTCCCTTACACAAGGTACCTGGTGGGGTACTATGTAGAAGTATGAGAATAAAGGATTGGGTAAATTGGCGCTACCTAAAAAAATCATATATTAATCAATGTATTTAAATACTGGGATAGCCTATAATTTGGCACCCCCTACTTTTAGTTGGAAATCTAAGAGGTATGCAGTATATAAAAGCCCCCCTTATTTACAATATGGGTAGTGCCACAACCTCTAAGTAGGTTCGTTTCCAATGCTCATATGCTCAAAAGATTATGATAGACAACAGGTGTCGCACAGCTTACTGGATCCTACTGTATCTGGAAAAGGGACCAGAAACTGGATTCCATATAGTGCATTTACTAGGAACCATATACCAATACAGTGATGTATCCTAATCTAATACGTTACATATAATCATCATAGGATACAATTGCATAGACCAAAAACTACTCAATAGCCCGGGAAGCAACAGCAATTAGATTTTCAACAAATATTGTAACAGTCCCATATATTGATGTTAAATGATTTGTGTAGATTCCCACAGGTGACTTGGTGCTGCAATAATTTGTCAGGTGACTCTCGTGCTCCCCCTTTGGTTGCTTACTCACCAGCTCCCAAAACCCCAACAGGGGTATAACGCTTATGGTGTGATACGCTGGGTTACTTCCATCTGATAGATCCTTATGTTGTAATCAGCTCCCCAAGCCCCCCAGCGGGGTAATCCACCTGTGTTGGGAAATGGATCGCCTTGCTGCCAGGTATTATGCTGGATGTCTCCTGTGCTTTTGAATCCTTGAAGATGTTGCTTCCACTCATATATTTAGGAAAAAAAGAGAGCTCCCATAGGGTAATAACGTATGGCCACTTTATTTAAAAAACACATCTAAACCAGCAACGCTGATTTTATGAAGGAAAATTTCCAAAATTAAAAATGACAAAAAATATACAGAAATAAAATAAAAAATAAATAAAGATAAAAATAAAAATAATAAAAAGTCCCAATCAAAAAAATTGAAAGATAAAATAAGTAAATCTACCAAGTCCAGGCACTGGTTATGTATTTCTGTCCAGATGAATTAGGACAGCAATGATTTCCAGGCAGAGTCCAAATTACAATTGAATGTATAAAAAAGGTCCCTCCAAACAGGCATATGGAGCACAATGAGGGTGTGAGGCTACCAGCTGCTAAACAGCGTCCTCCTCTCTCCTTAGCCAACGGTCAACGTTGCTGAGGACGTCATGTGACGAAGCGCGCACAACGGCATCACGCTCTGTCAGTCTGCTCCACGGCATAGGAGAGAGGAGGACGCTGTTTAGCAGCTGGTAGCCTCACACCCTCATTGTGCTCCATATGCCTGTTTGGAGGGACCTTTTTTATACATTCAATTGTAATTTGGACTCTGCCTGGCAATCATTGCTGTCCTAATTCATCTGGACAGAAATACATAACCAGTGCCTGGACTTGGTAGATTTACTTATTTTATCTTTCAATTTTTTTGATTGGGACTTTTTATTATTTTTATTTTTATCTTTATTTATTTTTTATTTTATTTCTGTATATTTTTTGTTATTTTTAATTTTGGAAATTTTCCTTCATAAAATCAGCGTTGCTGGTTTAGATGTGTTTTTTTAATAAAGTGGTCATACGTTATTACGCTATGGGAGCTCTCTTTTTTTCCTAAATATATGAGTGGAAGCAACATCTTCAAGGATTCAAAAGCACAGGAGACATCCAGCATAATACCTGGCAGCAAAGCGATCCATTTCCCAACACAGGTGGATTACCCCGCTGGGGGGCTTGGGGAGCTGATTACAACATAAGGATCTATCAGATGGAAGTAACCCAGCGTATCACACCATAAGCGTTATACCCCTGTTGGGGTTTTGGGAGCTGGTGAGTAAGCAACCAAAGGGGGAGCACGAGAGTCACCTGACAAATTATTGCAGCACCAAGTCACCTGTGGGAATCTACACAAATCATTTAACATCAATATATGGGACTGTTACAATATTTGTTGAAAATCTAATTGCTGTTGCTTCCCGGGCTATTGAGTAGTTTTTGGTCTATGCAATTGTATCCTATGATGATTATATGTAACGTATTAGATTAGGATACATCACTGTATTGGTATATGGTTCCTAGTAAATGCACTATATGGAATCCAGTTTCTGGTCCCTTTTCCAGATACAGTAGGATCCAGTAAGCTGTGCGACACCTGTTGTCTATCATAATCTTTTGAGCATATGAGCATTGGAAACGAACCTACTTAGAGGTTGTGGCACTACCCATATTGTAAATAAGGGGGGCTTTTATATACTGCATACCTCTTAGATTTACAACTAAAAGTAGGGGGTGCCAAATTATAGGCTATCCCAGTATTTAAATACATTGATTAATATATGATTTTTTTAGGTAGCGCCAATTTACCCAATCCTTTATTCTCAATTTAGTATAGGTCTGGGCACATTTATATGTAGTATATAGCTGTGAATTTGATTGGGTTCTTTCAAAAACAAATCTTTTTGTATTAAAAGCAGTGTGTCTTTTAAAAAAGCAAAAGATATGGTAAAGGGTTGAAGAGTAGCTAGCATTACATTTGACAAAAAACTGTAACAATATTACTATATATAGTTAGGACTTTTCGTTGTGAGTCTATGTTTGTATGTCTGACTAATTCTCAATATATGATAGGTGAGGTGGTGTAATCTGGAAACACCTCACATGATGCGATGTTAGCCCTGAGGGATTAGCTATGAGTAACCTTGCTGTCAGTCAACATGACATAGAGGATTGTTAGGTAAAGGGCTGAAACAGAACCAATCTTCCATAGCTAGGAAAGTAGGCAAACATGTTAATCAAATACGTTTGGTGATATCTAGGGATGAGCCGAACACCCCCCGGTTCGGTTCGCACCAGAACCCGCGAACGGACCGCAAGTTCGCACGAACGTTAGAACCCCATTGACGTCTATGGGACTCGAACGTTCGAAATCAAAAGTGCTCATTTTAAAGGCTAATTTGCATGGTATTGTCCTAAAAAGGGTTTGGGGACCCGGGTCCTACCCCAGGGGACATGTATCAATGCAAAAAAAACTTTTAAAAACGGACGTTTTTTCGGGAGCAGTGATTTTAATGATGCTTAAAGTAAAAAAAAAAAAGTGAAATATTCCTTTAAATATCGTACCTGGGGGGTGTCTATAGTATGCCTGTAAAGTGACGCGTGTTTCCCATGTTTAGAACAGTCCCTGCACCAAATGTCATTTTTAAAGGAAAAAATCTCATTTAAAACTGCTTGCGGGTTTAATGTCATGTCGGGTCATGGCAATATGGATGAAAATCAGTGAGACAAACGGCATGGGTACCCCCCAGTCCATTACCAGGCCCTTTGGGTCTTGTATGGATATTAAGGGGAACCCCGCACCCAAATTAAAATAAGGAAAGGTCCCTATATACTCTGAACAGCAGTATACAGGCGGTGCAAACAAGACAGGGACTGTAGGTTTGTTGTTAAGTAGAATCTGTTTGTAATTTTGAACATTTTTAATGTGTTTAGCTCCAGCCAAAAAATCTTTTCTAAGCTTTTTGGAAAACATAGGGAAGGGTTATCACCCCTGTGACATTTGTTTTGCGTCTTTCCTCCTCTTCAGAAGATTTCACCTCACTTTTTTGTCCCAATGAAAAATGTTTTTTGAAAATTTGGGTTTTTTTGTGGAACAAGGATTGGAAAGCATCAGTGGAAAGGAGAAATTGTTTTCCCATATTAACTCTTACAGGAGAGAATTTCCCTTCCTTAGGGGTAGATTTCATCTCACTTCCTGTTGTCTCCTTCCGTTTGCAAGTAGGAGTCGTTTGTAAGTTAGATGTTTGAAAGTAGGGTCCTGCCCTATATACTCAGCAGAAATTTGGGCCTTAGGTGTTGCTGTGGCCAAAACACTGTAAGCCCTCACAGGGCCCTGCTGTGAAATATTAGATCAAGAATTGTAATTACATGCCCCTGTTGAACAGGAGCTGAAAAATTAGGCCTTAGGCACTGGTGCTGGTGCCACAACACTGCAACCCCTCACAGACACTCTAGTTGGAACGCAGGAACGAGCCCTGCTGCAAAGTATTGCATCAAAAATTGTAATTACACGCCCCTGTTAGACAGGGGCAGAAAAATTGGGCCTTAGGCACTGGTGCTGGTGCCACAACACTGCAACCCCTCACAGACACTCTAGTTGGAACGCAGGAACGAGCCCTGCTGCAAAGTATTGCATCAAAAATTGTAATTACACGCCCCTGTTAGACAGGGGCAGAAAAATTGGGTCTTAGGCACTGGTGCTGGTGCCACAACACTGCAACCCCTCACAGACACTCTAGTTGAAACGCAGGAACAAGCCCTGCTGCAAAGTATTGCATCAAAAATTGTAATTACACGCCCCTGTTAGACAGGGGCTGAAAAATTGGGTCTTAGGCACTGGTGCTGGTGCCACAACACTGCAACCCCTCACAGACACTCTAGTTGGAATGCAGGAACGAGCCCTGCTGCAAAGTATTACATCAAAAATTGTAATTACACGCCCCTGTTAAACAGGGGCTGAAAAATTGTGCCTTAGGCACTGGTGGTGGCGCCCAGAACCAAAAATGTTCTTACAAGCTATCAGCGTGATGATTGAGGAGGAAGAGGATAATTACTCAGGGATAGTCACTCAGCATCAGCATAGGCAGTCTTTGAAGGGATCTGAGATTTCAAAAAAAATTATTCGGTTACATCTGCATCAGGTGCTTGGTAGCTGGTGGTGATCCAAGACTGATTCATTTTTATGAAGGTCAGCCGATCGACCGAGTCGGTGGACAGACGCACCCTGTGATCGGTTACCACGCCTCCAGCAGCACTGAATGTGCGTTCCGAAAGAACGCTGGATGCAGGACAGGCCAGTAGCTCAATTGCATACTGTGCAAGCTCTGGCCAGTGATCCATCCTCAAGACCCAGTAACCCAGAGGATTTTCGGTGGGAAAGGTGTCCAAGTCTGATCTTGCCCCTAGGTATTCCTGCACCATGTAAAACAGACGCTGGCGATGGTTGCTGGAACCGATCATACCTTGGGGCTGCGGACCAAAAAATTGTCTGAACGCATCGGTCAGACGGCCACCTTCTCCACCGCTCCTTCTTTGACTGACCGAAGCCTCAGCAACACGTTGTCCAGAAACAGGAGTTTGTAACCTCCCAGTCTCTGGGAACGCGTTGCACAGACCTTTCTGCAAGGCCTCCCGAAGATGTTTCATCCTCTGCTCCCTCTGCGATGGCAAGATAAGGTCCGCAACCTTACCCTTGTAACGTGGATCAAGGAGGGTTGCCAGCCAGTATTGGTCCTTCTCCTTGATACCACGAATACGAGGATCCTTACGCAGGCTTTGCAGGATCAGGGAGGCCATGCAGCGTAGGTTTGCTGAGGCATTCGGTCCAGAGTCCTCTGGGTCACTAAGGACAACAACGTCCGCAGCCACCTCCTCCCAGCCACGTACAAGTCCATGTGTTCCTTGGGACTGATCCCTTAAAGACTGCTGATGCTGAGTGCCAGGCTCCACCTCCATACTGACACAATCTTCCTCCTCCTCCTCCTCCTCCTCCTCGTCCTCTTCCTGTGTGATCGGCGGGCACGCAGGAACACTGTCTGGATAAAGGGGGCCTTGAGAGCTAAGGAAGTCCTCCTCTTCCTGCCTCTGTTCTGCCTCAAGTGCCCTGTCCATTATTCCACGCAGCGTGTGCTCCAACAGGTGGACAAGGGGGACAGTGTCACTGATGCATGCACTGTCAGTGCTCACCATCCTCGTGGCCTCCTCGAATGGTGACAGGACAGTGCATGCATCCCTGATCATGGCCCACTGGCGTGGGGAAAAAAAACCAAGGTCCCCTGACCCTGTCCTGGTGCCATAGTCGCACAGGTACTCATTGATGGCCCTCTGCTGCGTGTGCAGCCGCTGCAGCATGGCCAACGTCGAGTTCCACCTGGTGGGCATGTCACAGATTAGGCGGTTCTTGGGCAGGTTAAACTCCTTTTGGAGGTCCGTCAGCCGAGCACTGGCATTATATGACCGGCGGAAATGCACAGAGACTTTCCTGGCCTGCCTCAGGACATCCTGTAAGCCCGGGAACCTGCCCAAGAACCGCTGCACCACCAAGTTAAGGACGTGAGCCAAACAGGGCACATGGGTCAGTTGTCCCTGTCGGAGGGCAGAGAGGAGGTTGGTGCCATTGTCGCAAACCACCATTCCTGCCTTAAGTTGGCGTGGCGTCAACCACCTCTGAACCTGCCCCTGCAGAGCTGACAGAACCTCTGCCCCAGTGTGGCTCCTGTCCCCCAAGCACACCAGCTCAAGCACCGCATGGCATCTTTTGGCCTGCGTACTTGCGTAGCCCCTTGAACGCCTACGGAGCACCGCTGGTTCCGAGGAAGAGGCCATGGAGGAAGAAGAAGAGGAGGGGGTGGAGGAGAGAGGTGTGTCACAATCAGCATTTTGGAGGCGTGGTGGCGGAACAACCTCCAACACTACTGCACCTTGTCCTGCATCCTTCCCAGCTGCCAGCAGAGTCACCCAATGCGCCGTGAAACTTAAGTAACGTCCCTGTCCATGCCTGCTGGACCATGAGTCAGCGGTAATATGCACCTTACCGCTGACCGCCCTGTCCAGCGAGGCATGGACATTGCCTTCCACATGCCGGTAGAGAGCCGGAATCGCCTTCCGTGAGAAAAAGTGGCGTTTGGGTACCTGCCACTGAGGAACCGCACATTCCACAAACTCACGGAAGGGGGCAGAGTCTACCAACTGAAAAGGCAGCAGTTGAAGTGCTAGCAATTTTGCCAAGCTAGCATTCAACCGCTGGGCATGTGGATGGCTGGGAGCAAACTTCTTTCGGCGGTGCAGTAGCTGGGGCAGGGAAATTTGCCTGGTACAATCTGACGTCGGTGTACCAAAAGCTGATTGCCCACAAGTACTTGGCTGTGACACACCTAATTCTACACCTTCATTCCTCTCACTGCAGGTCTCAGAGAGGACTGAAGGTCTAGTGGGGTTGGAAATCTCAGCTGATGAGGAGCAAGGAGAGATCGTCTTTGTTCTTTGGTGTGGGTCTTTTAGATACGCTTGCCAACGAACTGCATGGCAGGTCAACATATGTCTGGTCAAGCATGTGGTACCCAAGCGGGAGATGTTTTGGCCACGCGAGATACGCTTGAGACATATGTTGCAAATAGCAGCGGTGCGATCTGATGCACTCGTCTCAAAAAAGGCCCACACCAAAGAACTTTTTGAATAACGCGCAGAGACTGCAGCGCCCTGCACATGTGGAGCTTTGGGGTGTGATGCAGTCAATGTGCTGCCCTTAGGCTGGCCCCTGGAGGGCATCCTGCCTAGTTGGTGATGTGCCACCTCCTCCTCCTCCTCCTCCTCCTCCTCTCTCCTATCAGGCACCCACGTTGAGTCAGTGACCTCATCATCCCCTCCCTCCTCATCACTGGAGCAAACCTGGCAGTATGCTGCAGCAGGGGGAGCATGACTGCCAGATTGCTGTCCTTCTTGGGCACCCCCTCTGTCCGTGCTCATGTTACTGCCTTCATTGAGCTCAGTATCATCATCAGAGCCTTCCAAACGCTGGGCATCCTCCTGGAGCATGTACCCAACACTGTGGTCAAACAGTTCGAGGGAATCCTCATGAGGACATGGTGGAGCTAGGGAAGGAGTCACTGATGACATTGAGCTGAGGGAAGAGGCCGCTGCTTTGCCAGACAAAGCACCCTGGGCATGGGTGAGAGAGGATGAGGAGGATGAGGACGGCTTGGTCATCCACTCGACCAAGTCTTCCGCATGTTGCGGCTCAACACGGCCAGCTGCCGAAAAAAAGGCCAAGCGTGTCCCATGGCCACGTGCTGATGAGGATGCACCGTCTCCACGACCAGCACTAGACACAGAGCCTGCTTGCCCTCTCTTATTGGCTTGTGACTGTCTGCCTCTCCTTCTTGGCCTTCCAGACATACTAATGGCCTGTAGCTGCACTAAGCTGGGATAGAACACCTGTAATTTTCTTAAGGTAGCTTTATATACTGTAACCAGACAAGCCTGCCTGTCAGTAGGAAGATAACAGGAACGGATCTAGCTGAACACTGTGAGCAGGACACACTGTACTAAATGTAAATAGTCTAGCTGCCTGACCGTGGTACTAATAGGATCAAATAGAACACCTGTAATTTTCTTAAGGTAGCTTTATATACTGTAACCAGACAAGCCTGCCTGTCAGTAGGAAGATAACAGGAACGGATCTAGCTGAACACTGTGAGCAGGACGCACTGTACTAAATGTAAATAGTCTAGCTGCCTGACCGTGGTACTAATAGGATCAAAAAGAACACCTGTAATTTTCTTAAGGTAGCTTTATATACTGTAACCAGACAAGCCTGCCTGTCAGTAGGAAGATAACAGGAACGGATCTAGCTGAACACTGTGAGCAGGACGTACTGCACTAAATGTATATAGCAGGAACGGATCTAGCTGAACACTGTGAGCAGGACGCACTGCACTGAATGTAAATAGCAGGAACGGATCTAGCTGAACACTGTGAGCAGGACGCACTGCACTAAATGTAAATACCAGGAACGGATCTAGCTGAACACTGTGAGCAGGACGCACTGCACTGAATGTAAATAGCAGGAACGGATCTAGCTGAACACTGTGAGCAGGACGCACTGCACTGAATGTAAATAGCAGGAACGGATGTAGCTGAACACTGTGAGCAGGACGCACTGCACTAAATGTAAATACCAGGAACGGATCTAGCTGAACACTGTGAGCAGGACGCACTGCACTGAATGTAAATAGCAGGAACGGATCTAGCTGAACACTGTGAGCAGGACGCACTGCACTAAATGTAAATACCAGGAACGGATCTAGCTGAACACTGTGAGCAGGACGCACTGCACTGAATGTAAATAGCAGGAACGGATCTAGCTGAACACTGTGAGCAGGACGCACTGCACTGAATGTAAATAGCAGGAACGGATGTAGCTGAACACTGTGAGCAGGACGCACTGCACTAAATGTAAATACCAGGAACGGATCTAGCTGAACACTGTGAGCAGGACGCACTGCACTGAATGTAAATAGCAGGAACAGATCTAGCTGAACACTGTGAGCAGGACGCACTGCACTAAATGTAAATACCAGGAACGGATCTAGCTGAACACTGTGAGCAGGACGCACTGCACTGAATGTAAATAGCAGGAACGGATCTAGCTGAACACTGTGAGCAGGACGCACTGCACTGAATGTAAATAGCAGGAACGGATCTAGCTGAACACTGTGAGCAGGACACACTGCACTAAATGTAAATAGTCTAGATAGAAGATAACAGGAACGGATCTAGCTAAACTGAATACAGTGTATATATATATATGCAACACCTGGGATGCATATATATACACAATACACTGTAAGTGCAGCTAACTGACTGACTGTTCTGCCTAATCTATCTAACTCAAATCAAATGACACTGTCTCTCTCTCTCTATCTCTCAGCACACCGGAACACACACTACACAGGGCCGCCGTGCAGGCGGCCTTATATAGTGTGGGGTGTGTACTAAATCCCCTGAGCCATAATTGGCCAAAGCCACCCTGGCTTTGGCCAATTACAGCTCTCTCTACTGACGGCGCTGTGATTGGCCAAGCATGCGGGTCATAGTGCATGCTTGGCCAATAATCAGCCAGCAATGCACTGCGATGCCGCAGTGAATTATGGGCCGTGACGCGCCACACGAATTTGGCGCGAACGGCCCATATCGTTCGCAATTCGGCGAACGACCGAACAGCCGATGTTCGAGTCGAACATGGGTTCGACTCGAACACGAAGCTCATCCCTAGTGATATCAAGTTTTTTATCTCAATCTCTCAAACCAATGCTTTCTCTTATATGTAGATTATAATTAGCTTACCTTTAAAGCTAAGCCTCACAAACAGCATTTTTATCTGTTTTACACATTACAAATGGTTTATGTGTGTATATATATATATATATATATATATATATATATATATAAATACATACAGAGAAGAGAGACTATTCTTGTATATGAGTCCCTAGAGTACATTCGCGCATACACATTAAACATAAAACAAGGAAGAAAGTAAAACAGAAGAATGGAATCCCCTGGTTAACTTACACCTGCATATGACTCACTATAAAGCTATCTTTGGAAGAAATATGTTCTCTGGAGGACTATTTCTGCTCCCAGTAGACACAGAAATGTGTCAGACAATAGCAAATGAGAAATTTCTCCTTGGCTAAATGCAGAACACGGGCGCATTATGCAGACACACAGCTTGTGCTCTGAAAGTAAAGCTGTATATCTGGCTAAGTGCAAAGCATGCATAGTTACTAACGCTAAGACCAAGTGACAGGGAAGTTCCTGCCAGAGGCTGTTGGAAAGGTTACAGATAGACCGCTACAGATCTAGATTAAACTGGTTCTGTCACCAGGTCCTTTCTAAAATATTTAATACTGGATTTTTTTTTTTTAAAGCTGTGTACTGGAGGTTATTTCCAACTAGGCTGTTTGAAATGTATTTGTTCAGTAAACGGTCAATTTAAGCAAATTATTTTGTCATTTCTAGCTATACGTTTTTGAGAGTTCTTGTACAGTATATATTAAAAAATGTGGTTTTCATACTACGTACTCCAAAAAAACTAAAATTTTTAGCCACTAGAGAACACATCTATTTTGATACCTGGTACTAAACAACTGCTGTAAGCATATCAGATGTAGAAAGTGTAAGTTCAGTATAGACACATAACAAGCTGAACCAAAGAAAGATGAAGGGGGTGCCAAATCAAAACACTATTTTTTTTTATGACACAGTCTTTCACCATATGTAAATCCACAGTTAACTTCTTGCAAGCATTTGCTTTTGAGGAACATTAGATTACATGGCATGGAAGCTATTTTCTACAGCTACTGTAATATTTATGCAATATTGTTGATATCCTATTCATGCAAAAGGTCATGTAATAAAAAAAATGCATTGTGTGAGGTCACATGGCTCACTAACACAAAATTCTAGCACTTCTATGCAAGGAAATCCAGCTTCTTTGAAAACAGTAAAATATATATAGTAGTTATGAACAAAAAACAAAAACAAATTGGTAGATTGTTTTTCACAGTCCACCCCACCCAAGTAATTGACTGTTTCCTGCAACAGGGGTCCCATGGAGTCTAGCAACTGCCACACTGCCAGTTTGTAAGGGTCAGGTTCTGCTGGGGACAGAGGCAAAGATTGACTCTCAATCTGAGCTGTAAATTAGTACCTCTGCTTTACATGGAATTTGCTTTTAGCTGTGGCCTAGAGGTGGGTGTATCAATAAGGCAGCTGAAGGTTAGATATAGAAGAGTCGTACTTTGAAAAAGAGGAAAATATTTAGGAGTTTGGACAGTCATTTTGGTAATGGTGCTGCAATAAAGATCCTGAACCTTCAATTCAAGTTTTAACATGCTTCAAAGTAAATATGCCACAAACCTGGGCAATTCAAACCGTGCATATTTTGAAAATATCTATAAGCAGTATTTGCATTTGGTGAAAACTGGTGAAAAAATTAGCTTGGTCTTGTCCCTACTGCCTCTTGGTCCTTTAATTTAATAAGTTGCCTCACTGTCCAATAGAGAGGTGGAAAGGATTGGGGCTAGGCTCTACTTTATAGGACAAGTCAAGTTTTGCTTATACATAGCTTTGATGTGCAGTTTTCACTGAAGGCCACCTCTGCTCAAGA
The DNA here is from genome assembly GCA_037952925.1 of Lithobates clamitans. NCBI lineage: Eukaryota > Metazoa > Chordata > Amphibia > Anura > Ranidae > Lithobates > Lithobates clamitans. The sequence goes on from JBBGZY010000571.1 coordinate 3,110,308, forward strand.
GTTTTTATCATAGATTAAATTTAAATCACCCAGCTTTATGTTGATGGATAAGTGCACTCTCACAAAAAGTATGAGTCCTTTCTGCTCCCCTTTCTTTCAGTTAAAGTAACCTATTTTCCCCGTTCCTGATGAACTTACCTGCATCACAAAGCCACAACTTGAGCCAATTAGGGCTGTGCAGAAACAGAATCCTACTGTAGAGAGCATACATCAGCTGAGTAAAAGAAACCCCTCCCAAAGAACAAGGAAAGATGTGATCACACAACAGTGTTGCAGGAAAAAGGTACTTGGAGGATTAAAGAAATTTTAAAAAAATGCAGTGGCATGATATATATGATTCATGTGAATGAATTATGGCAATGAACATTTCTCTGTTTAGTATCTTAAGTAACAACATCAGTGCAGACAAATACATGGACCTACATTATCTCACAAAAGTGAGTACACCCCTCGCAATTTTTGTAAATATTTTATTATATCTTTTCATGTGACAACACTGAAGAAATGACAATTTGCTACAATGTAAAGTAGTAAGTGTACAGCTTGTATAACAGTGTCAATTTGCTGTCCCCTCAAAATAACTTAACACACAGCCATTCATTTCTAAACCGCTGGCAACAAAAGTGAGTACACCCCTAAGTGAAAATGTCCAAATTGGGCCCAATTAGCCATTTTCCCTCCCCGGTGTCATGTGTCATGTGACCCGTTAGTGTTACAAGGTCTCAGGTATGAATATGGAGCAGGTGTGTTAAATTTGGTGTTATCGCTATCACTCTCTCATACTGGTCACTGGAAGTTCAACATGGCACCTCATGGCAAAGAACTCTCTGAGGATCTGAAAAAAAGAATTGTTGCTCTACATAGATGGCCTAGGCTATAAGAAGATTGCCAAGACCCTGAAACTGAGCTTCAGCATGGTGGCCAAAACCATACAGTGGTTTAACAGGACAGGTTCCACTCAGAACAGGCCTCGCTATGGTCAACCAATGAAGTTGAGTGCCTGTGCTCAGCGTCATATCCAGAGTTTGTCTTTGGGAAATAGACGTATGAGTGCTGCCAGCATTGCTGCAGAGGTTGAAAGGGTGGGGGGGTCAGCCGGTCAGTGCTCAGACCATACGCCACACTGCAGTCTGGGACACACTTTGTCCCAGAAGGAAGCCTCTTCTAAAGATGATGGACAAGAAAGCCTGCAAACAGTTTGTTGAAGACAAGCAGACTAAGGACATGGATTACTTGAACCATGTCCTGTGGTCTGATGAGACCAAGATAAACTTATTTGGTTCAGATGGTGTCAAGCATGTGTGGAGGTAACCAGGTGAGGAGTACAAAGACAAGTGTCTTGTCTACAGCCAAGCATAGTGGTGGGAGTGTCATGGTCTGGGGCTGCATGAGTGCTGCCGGCACTGGGGAGCTACAGTTCATTGAGGGAACCATGAATGCCAACATGTCCTGTAACATATTGAAGCTGAGCATGATCCTCTCGCTTTAGAGACTGGGCCGCAGGGCAGTATTCCAACATGGTAATGACCCCAAGCACACCTCCAAGATGACCACTTCCTTGCTAAAGAAGCTGAAGGTAAAGGTGATGAGTTGGCCAAGCATGTTTTCAGATCTAAACCCTATTGAGCACCTGTGGGGCATCCTCAAATGGAAGGTGGAGGAACGCAAGGTCTCTAACATCCACCAGCTCCATGATGTCATCATGGAGGAGTGGAAGAGGATGCCAGTGGCAACCTGTGAAGCTCTGGTGAACTCCATGCCCAAGAGGGTTAAGACAGTGCTGGAAAATAAAGGTGGCCACACACAATATTGACACTTTAGGCCCAAATTGGATATTTTCACTTAGGGGTGTACTTACTTTTGTTGCCAGCGGTTTAGACATTAATGGCTGTGTGTTAAGTTATTTTGAGTTGACAGCAAATGTACACTGTTATACAAGCTGTACACTCACTACTTTACAATGTAGCAAAGTGGCATTTCTTTAGGGTTGTCACATTAAAAGATATAATAAAATATTTTTATTATATAAAATATGTTGTACATATTCAGTCAAAACAAGAGATAAGACAAGGTCTCTACAATATAGCATATGCAGAAGGAATGTAGTACATAGACTAATGACATGTTATCCAAATGAAACAAATGAAATGCAAGATATAATTCTGAACTGTTAGCACGAAGAAGTATAAAATAATAAAGTCCATATAATTAGAGTATAATAGGTCAAGAAGCTATGGAAATCAAAAAAAAAAAACGTGTAGTGTGCCTTGTCAAATATAAGAATATTTGGAACTTACAGTAGTAGTACCCTGTGACCTACAGTATCTCACCAAAGTGAGTACACCCCTCACATTTTTGTACATATTTTATTTTATCTTTTCATGTGACAACACTGAAGAAATTACACTTTGCTAGAATGCAAATTAGTGAGTGTACAGCTTGTATAACAGTGTCAATTTGCTGTCACCTCAAAATAACCATTAGATAAGTTTCTTATATGGAAGTGTTTTATTAACCCCTGCTTTCATTTAATTGTTGTAGGGTAGGCACCCCAGCTTGGATCCACGCCTTAGCTATCAGCTTCTTGGCAGTAACCAATACTTCAAGCAAAAAGGTGCACATATAAATATTTTATTCTAAAAATTTCACAGGCATAGCTGAAGGTCTAGTTGTACTGGGAAACCCATGACATCATGCAAAAGGGTTATTATTTGGTTCTTGTAAGACTAGATCTGTGGGCAGGACTAGAGCAAATAGAAAAAATGAGCCAGGGGCCCCTTGCACTTAGAGAATAATAGGCTATAAATGGCTTATATCTTGCTAACTGAATTGGCATCAATAGCTTACTAGCGTATCAGTAAGTTTCAGGGAAACTAATTGGAGGCCAGTTAGAACTTTTTCCCAGGACTCAATATTAATTGGACCCAAATCAGACTGCCAAAAAAATGTTTATATTATAAGCTTGGGCTTGTGCCATGGATTCCTAGAAGGCTGAGTAAAATTCTGGAATCATATCTTTGGGAGAGGCTCTAACCATAGTTTCAGCAAAATGATTATCTACTAGGGATGAGCTTCGTGTTTGAGTCAAACGCATTTTCAACTCGAACATCGTTTGTTCAGCCGTTCGCCGAATTACGAACGTTATGGGCCGTTCGTGCCAAATTCGAGTGGTGCGTCACGGCCCATAATTCACTGCACATCGCAGTGCATTTCTGGCTGATGATTGGCCAAGCATGCACTATGACAGAGAGCCGTAAATGGCCAAAACCAGGGAGGCTTTGGCCAATTATGGCTCAGGGGGTTTAGTACATGCCCCACACTATATAAGGCTGCCTGTGTGGCGGCCTTGTGTAGTGTGTTGCGGCGGAGAGAGATAGACAGAGACCACAAAAGAAAATGCTCCCCTTTATGGGACTTTAATAGACCACCAACTCTTATGATAAAAAAATATATTTTAATGGTATACTATAAAAAGACGTAGAAGCGTCTATAACATACAAAAGTACAAAAAGATGCATTCCATACAGAATCAGAGCAAGAAGTCTACAAATGATAATATTAGATGTACTCTCCTAGGGGTGGTGTACCCTGATGCCCGAAGCGTTTCCAGTATTCTGATACCTTCATCAGGGGTTTGAGAGTTGCAAATATTTTACAAATGTATAGGTTCTAGAAATATACAAAGAGGCACATCAGAAGAAGAACATCACATTATAGAAATGAACAGTGAAAAAATCCTAGGACCGAAAGAGCAAGAGCATTGGTTAACTAGACATATATGAAAAAAATAATAAGCAAGTTTCTGAAAAACCAAAATGAACATGTAAGACATAAAAAGAACTATGTCTGGGTTATAAGTAAGGTAATGCAGATTACAGGTGGCACATACCCAGTGGAATGACTTTCTGTTCAGGCAGCACTTAGGACCCCAAGGTCAAATGAAATGTTTCATGGACGCCAGGCCCAGATAATAGAGAAGCTGTACATGTACTATGTTACCAATATCTATGGAAAAAGTATATACATTGAATGGTTGTAGTACTCCCACACGGAACGAACAAAAAAAAGGGGTAGAAAATATAAGAAATAAAAAGTGCAAAAAGGTATGAAAAATGAAGAGGTGGTGCAGACAGGGCACTGGTATAGAGCCCTGACTTGCTGTGAAAAAATCCTTCAGCTAGTGTGAAATCCTCAGGTTGAATGTGAGAAGAGTCACTGGGAGGAACTGCATAACCTAATAGTGTCACCCAAAGGGCTGATCGTGAGTAAACAAAATAGAGGAAACAGATGTATCAGAGCACCAGTCGGGTGTGTAAAGTGACAAGTATCACACGGGGATTCCTTACCCAAGTGTGTTAAACAAGTCTAATTGGGATGAACGTTCGTTAGAGCCTGTGTAATAGAGGCTGCATAACGGGCGGATCAATATCCAAAACGGTCCCACAGTGGCTGTCTCCTAAATATAACCATACAAAAACATTTTTTTTTTAAATAATAAATAAATTACCAGGGGGAGGAAGAGGCCTGGGGCTAGGAATGTGTCTCCGCCTAATAGAGACCTACCTTGAAGTGTCCAGGTCCGATATGGGGTGCCTTCCCACTGTTAGTGCTCACAGGGACCTGAAAGTCCCCCTGTTCTTATGTATTGGCGCCGAACGCCGGCGCCTGCACACACGAGATGGCACCGCACTGTGCCTGTGTGAAATCCTGACAGTTTGCCAGTCATTGGATAGCCGCGCCCCCTGATGTTGACGTCGGTGGAGCGCAGCGCACCTGTGACATTGGAAACCAGCGGGGATAGGCTGGGGTTAGAACGGATCACAACCTCCCATCCACTCGCCCACACACATCACCGCCAATAACCTATGTAATGATAGGGGAGCTGCTAGTGAGGTTAGATGCTTAGGCAGGAAAAACTGAACAAAACAAAAAACAAATGTAAAACGTATATGTGGGACCAAGAATGCATATATACGGAACTCAGTCAATGGTCTGGCACCATCTAGTGAGGACAAAATAGTGATGTAATAAAGACATTATGCTGATAGAACACATAGTCATTTCACATAATAACAATACACATGGACAGTGTGGACTTGATAAATAACAGAGATTCTGTTGGAATAAGTAACTGCCATACTCATTAATTGTACCCACATAAATTCGTGGGTACCCTATGGAGGATCGATAAAGATACTCAGAATCAAGTTTGCGAGTGTATAACAGGTGGTCTACATGTCTGCTATATGATGTGTCAAAATTAAAAAAGGAAAAGGAAAGCTCTTGAGGGATGCAGATCATATGTTGTCTTCAGTCCAGGTCTAAAATAAATGTATTGAAGGATAGATGTTTAAATTTACTGGGTCAAAAAGGAGGGGTGGTTGTAACAGGTAGGCACAACAGGGTATGTTGTACGTGCCGGCCCACCCCAATAAGTAGAACCATGATGTGGACTGAGAAGGGGGGAAAGAAAGAGAAAAGGAGAAACAAACCCCTTTACGCATATATTAGGTGTACTGTTCATCCCAGACCCTCCTACATGCCAGATGCAAATCCCTTCAGAAGGGGACGATAACTGATGCAATCATTCAGACCCAGTGGCAAGGTAGCTTGTAAGGCCACTATCCATCTGGTCTCTTTTTAAAGTAGGTTTTTGTCCCAATCGCCCCCTCTGTTGTTAGGGTGTACTCGGTCGAGTACCAAGAATTAGATTTTTGGAAAAATACCTTGATGTATATCTCGGGCATGTCTGCCCAGGGGTAAATCAGGATTACAGGTGCGCATACTTTTGATATGCCTACTCATTCTTGCACTTAGTTCCAGTTTTCCCTACGTAAAAACAGCCGCAAGGGCATGTCAGCAAGTACACCACCCCACATGTGCAGCAGTTTGCAAAGTGGGAGGGTCTATACCTTTTTACATTGGGTAAAATGATGTTTTTGTTAGTGTTGATAAATTGACATTTGGAGCATCCCCCACAGGTAAAGGTACCCCAATGTTTGCAGGCATCCCCTCTAAATTCCCCCGTGTATTTGCTAGTCGCTAGTCTATCCCTGAGGGATCTGGTTTGTTTTAAAGTAATTAGGGGATCCTTTGTTATAAATTGGTTCGATGTGGGGTCGATGGATGTGCCAGTGTTTCTGTAGAATTTTTCTGAGAGCTTTATTTTCTTTGCTGAAAATAGTAATGATCCTAGTTTGTGTCTGTTGAGAATTACTAGACCCTTTATGTGGTTTGTCAAAGAGTAGATTGTATCAGTTTTTTTCTCTGGCCCTTCTGAAAGCTTTTTTTAGACTTGTGGGGGAGTATCCACGTTGGAGCAATCTGGTTTGTAATTTTTTGGCTTCGATGAGAAACATGTTCTCATCAGAGCAATTCCTACTGATCGGAAGATACTGTGTGTAGGGGATGGATTTGATGAGGGGTGCTGGTCGAAAACTGGTTGTGTGTAGGATGGTGTTGCCGGCTGTTTCCTTGCTGTATAGCGTACTGGACAAACGGCCATCCAGGTTTTTGAAAATGGTGACGTCAAGAAATGTGATCCTCTGGACATCACATGTCATAGTGAATTTGAGGTTAAGATCATTAGTGCCCATGGCTGTCACGAAGTCATTCAGGTCATCTAAAGATCCGTTCTATATAAAGAAAATATCATCTATGAACCTGTACCAGGTTAGTATTTGGTCTACAAAGGGGTTGTCAGGGGACAAAAAGGTGTTCTCCCATTCCCCCAGATACATGTTGGCATACGATGGGGCACAGCATGTCCCCATCGCAACCCCTGTATCTGGAGGTAATGGGAGCCATTTAATGCAAAGGCATTATGTAGTAGGATAAACTCCAATGCACGTAAAATGAATTGGTGGAGAGGTTTCTCATCTTTGTCTGACTGGGAAATGAAACATCCAACAACTTCAATTCCCTTTTTGTGTGGGATAGAGCAGTACAATGCCTCCACATCTACTGTCACTAAGATTGAATCAATCAGATGGAATACAAAGGTCTTCCAGATTTTGTAGTAACTGGGATGTGTCCCTGATGTACGAGGGTAAGTTGGTGACTAGAGGGCGTAGTTGTTTGTCGATGTATTTGCTCAGGTTCTCAGTAATGTTCCCCCTCCCGGAGACAATAGGTCTACCTGGGGGGTTATTGAGATTTTTGTGGACTTTAGGGAGGCTATAGAAGGTAGGGATTTTGGAGTGGCTAGTGCATACGAATTCCCAAGTTTGTTGGGTAATGATGTTGTCCAGATAGGCCTGATCCACCAAGGTAAAGAATTCATTATCGAATTTCTCTATGGTTATTCTCGATGTCGGTCGATACCATTCTTTGTTCAAAAGTATTTTGTTGCACATGGATAAATATTGGGGGTTATTCATAATTACAATATTCCCCCCTTTATCAGAGGGTTTTATTGTTAATTGGTGTTAACTGCTCAGTGATTCAAGTGCCTTTCTCTCAGTATCGGATAGGTTATCTGATGATTGATCCCTCTTTAAGTTCATAATCTCCCTAGTTGTCATTGCTATAAATGCTTTTAAGTTAGAATTCAAATTCAAGGAGGGAAATTTGTTGGATTTTTTCTTGAGCAAGGATCTCCCTTGGCTACCCCCAGTGGTTGGAGTAGTGTGCATCGCTAGTAATGATTCTATGTCAATATTGTCGATGAGATCTTTCTGTTCCTGATCCTCCAATAGGGAGACCAGGTCATCCAGTGCTTGATTTTCTTTAATTGACTGTTCATTGCCCTGTTGTGGCTTAGTATACAAACTCTTTAGTATTAGTTTGTGTGCAAATAAGTGCAGCTCTTTCGAAGGTATCCATATTAGAGGATGGACAAAAAGTGAGACCCTTGCTTAATACGGCAATTTCCTCATCAGATAACCTATAATCTGATAGATTGATAATATTTAAACCTTTGCCTTCTGTTGAACACAACACCTTATGTCAATGTTCCTCCATGGAACCATCCCTGGTGGAAACCAGCGAGGGATAAATGGTTGAACCTGCCTGCCCCAAAGTACCACCATGTGAGTTACCTGCCCTACTTGGGTGCTCGTTACCCACCACCAAAGATGAAAGTTGTGTAGATGACGTGGCCTCAGTCATATGTCTCTTGTTGTTTGATCTTGTTTGTGGTGAACAACCCTTTTTTCCTGGAGGTCTTTCCTGAGGTCTGTGAACACGCAGAAGAAAGAGAATTTAAAGATAAGTTAGAGCCCCTATCATTATTAGGATTTTTGGGGGGGTTTTAAGTAATTTTTCTTCCTTTGTTGGCGCCTTTGTGGGTTGCGCTGTTGCCAACGATATGCCTTCCCTTCATTGAATGCTATCTTATCCCTCCAAAAGTTTTGTTCTTTATTCGTAATTAGTTCCTTAACAACTAGGTCTACTAGGTCTATGTGACCCTTAATGTGTTCTTCCTGCTCCCCAAAAGTGGAGACATCCTTGAAGGGTTCTAATTTAGTGTAAACCTCTTTAATATTTTTCTCAAGAGCAGCAGTTCTTTTCCGGTACTCCTCAATGAGTAAACGCATCATTGTTTTGGTGCACTGTTGGAGATTGTTCTCCCATAGTTTTTTAAACATGGTGTCTAAATTATCTAGTATGGGAAAGATTTGAACCCTTAATCCCAGAGAATTAATATCCTCCTGGATATAATGTTCAAAATTCTCAATTTGCCAAAAAAGGGAGACCTTGTTCTCCACTAGGGTTTTTAATTGGAGGAAGAGGGAATTCATTTCTGATCCCCTCGCATCCTTAAGCCCATGTTCTCAATAATGACCCATCAGGGTATCAATTTCTTTCCCTCTAAACATGTTGAGGGGTAAGAATAAGCTAAAACCCAGAAGGAACACTTATTCACGTCAAAATGTGATGTACTGACAGTCTCGTAGTAGAAAAGAGGAAAAATCAAAGAGGAGAAGAAAAAGAAAAACATAAACAAAAGAAAACTCAAAAACTGTCTCCCAATCTCAAAAATCAATATGTATATAGACACTCAGTGACATTCAAATACACAAATCAATGTAAAAAGTGTTGAAATTGTGAATTAGCTTCCCTATAAGGGTGCATACATTCACGTGCTAATATTGGAATGGTGGGAGTTCCAGAAGTACGGGGGTTGGGTATTTGCTACCCAGAGTAAGTAAGAAAGAAAGAGGCTTCCATCATGTCAAATGTAGAGTGTGGTAGTCCCATCCCTCACGTAATAGAACACAAAAGAGAATGCCCCGCTTAATAGGACTTTAATAGACCACCAACTCTTATGATAAAAAATATATTTTAATGGTATACTATAAAAAGATGTAGAAGCATCTATAACATACAAAAGTACAAAAAATGCATTCCATACAGAATCAGAGCAAGAAGTATACAAATGATAATATTAGATGTACTCTCCTAGGGGTGGTGTACCCCGATGCCCGACACGTTTACAGTATTCTGATACCTTCATCAGGGAATGAGAGTTGCAAATTTTTTACAAATGTATACGTTCTAGAAATATTCAAAGAGGCACATCAGAAGAAGAACATCACATTATAGAAATGAACAGTGAAAAAATCCTAGGACCGAAAGAGCAAGAGCATTGGTTAACTAGACATATATGAAAAAAATAATAAGCAAGTTACTGAAAAACCAAAATTAACATGTAAGACATAAAAAGAACTATGTCTGGGTTATAAGTAAGAGAATGCAGATTACAGGTGGCACACACCCAGTGGAATGACTTTGTGTTCAGGCAGCACTTAGGACCCCAAGGTCAAATGAAATGTTTCATGGACACCAGGCCCAGATAAAAGAGAAGCTGTACGTGTACTATGTTACCAATATCTATGGAAAAAGTGTATACATTGAATGGTTGGAGTACTCCCACACGGGATGAACAAAAAAGACAAAGGGGTAGAAAATATAAGAAATAAAAAGTGCAAAAAGGTATGAAAAATGAAGAGGTGGCGCAGACAGGGCACTGGTATAGAGCCCTGACTTGCTGTGAAAAAATCCCCTTCAGCTAGCGTGAAATCCTCAGGTTGAATGTGAGAAGAGTCACTGGGAGGAACTGCATAACCTAATAGTGTCACCCAAAGGGTACTGTGTACCCTGCACAGTTGCACCTACAGTATAGCTACCTGAAGACAGGTGCTTGTGTGCTTCTTCTGATCCTATTAATAGCACAGGCAGGCTCTTGAAGTATTTACAGTTAGTGTACTGTGTAACCCTGCACAGTTGCACCTACAGTTCAGCTACCTGAAGACAAGTGCACGTGTTCTCATACTAATAATACTATAGGCAGGCAGTTGATTCTGCTAGCTGTAGTATAATCGGTATATATATACATCCCAGTTTTGTGCAGCTACATCTCACTGCAGGCCATTAGTATGTCTGGAAGGCCAAAAAGGAGAGGCAGACAGTCACAAGCCAATAAAAGAGGGCAAGCAGGCTCTGTGTCTAGAGGAAACAGTGCTAGTCGTGGACACGGTGTATCCTCATCAGCACATAGCCATGGGACACGCAAGATGCCCTCCAGGGGCCAGCTTAAGGGCAGCACACTGACTGCATCACACCGTAGAGCTCCAAATGTGCAGGGCGCTGCTGTCTCTGCGCGTAATTCCAAAAGTTCTTTGGTGTGGGCCTTTTTTGAGACGAGTGCATCAGATGGCACCGCTGCTATTTGCAACAGATGTCTCAAGCATATCTCGTGTGGCTAAAACATCTCCAGCTTGGGCACCACATGCTTGACCAGACATATGTTGACCTGCCATGCAGTTCGTTGGCAAGCGTACCTAAAAGACCCACACCAAAGAACAAAGAGGACCTCTCCCTGCTCCTCATCAGCTGGGATCTCCAACCCCACTATACCTTCAGTCCTCTCTGAGACCTGCACTGAGAGGAACGAAGGTGTAGAATTAGGTGTGTCACAGCCAAGTACTTGCGGGCAATCTGCTATCAATACACCGACGTCAGATTGTACCAGGCAAATTTCCCTGCCCCAGCTGCTGCACCGCAGAACTAAGTTTGCTCCCAGCCATCCACATACCCAGCGGTTGAATGCTAGCTTGGCAAAATTGCTAGCACTTCAACTGCTACCTTTTCATTTGGTAGACTCTGCCCCCTTCCGTGAGTTTGTGGAATGTGCGGTTCCTCAGTGGCAGGTTCTCAAATGCCACTTTTTCTCACGGAAGGCGATTCCGGCTCTCTACCGGCATGTGGAAGGCAATGTCTTGGCCTCGCTGGACAGGGCTGTCAGCGGTAAGGTGCATATTACTGCTGACTCATGGTCAAGCAGGCATGGACAGGGATGTTACCTAAGTTTCACGGCGCATTGGGTGACTCTGCTGGCAGCTGGGAAGGATGCAGGACAAGGTGCAGTAGTGTTGGAGGTCGTTCCACAATGCCTATAAAATGCTACTTCTGGTGATTCTGACACACCTCTTTCCTCCACCCCCTCCTCTTCTTCTTCCTCCATGGCCTCTTCCTGCGCTTTGTCCTCGGAACCAGCGGTGCTCCGTAGGCATTCAAGGGGCTACGCAAATAAGCAGGCCAAAAGATGCCATGCGTTGCTTGAGCTGGTGTGCTTGGGGGACAGGAGCCAGACTGGGGCAGAGATTCTGTCAGCTCTGCAGAGGCAGGTTCAGAGGTGGTTGAAGCCACGCCAACTTAAGCCGGGAATGGTGGTTTGCGACAATGGCACCAACCTCCTCTCTGCCCTCTGACAGGGACAACTGACCCATGTGCCCTGTTTGGCTCACATCCTTAACTTGGTGGTGCAGCGGTTCTTGGGCAGGTACCCGGCTTACAGGATGTCCTGAGGCAGGCCAGGAAAGTCTGTGTGCATTTCCGCCGGTCGTATAATGCCAGTGCTCGGCTGGCTGACCTTCAAAAGGAATTTAACCTGCCCAAGAACCACCTATTCTGTGACATGCCCACCAGGTGGAACTCAACGTTGGCCATGCTACAGCAGCTGCACATGCAGCAGAGGGCCATCAATGAGTACCTGTGCGACTATGGCACCAAGACAGGGTCAGGGGAGCTTGTTTTTTTCCCCATGCCAGTGGGCCATGATCAGGGATGCATGCACTGTCCTGTCACCATTTGAGGAGGCCATGAGGATGGTGAGCAGTGACAGTGCATGCATTAGTGACACTGTCCCCCTTGTCCACCTGTTGAAGCACACACTGCGTGGAACAATGGACAGGGCACTTGAGACAGAACAGAGGCAGGAAGAGGAGGACTTCCTTAGCTCTCAAGGCCCCCTTTATCCAGACAGTGTTCCTGAGTGCCCGCCGATCACACAGGAAGAAGATGAGGAGGAGGAATTGTGTCAGCATGGAGGTGGAGCCTGACACTCAGCATCAGCAGCAGTCTTTAAGGGATCATTTACAGTCCCAAGAAACCCATGGACTTGTACGTGGCTGGGAGGAGGTGGCTGCGGATCATGTCGTCCTTAGTGACCCAGAGGACTCTGGACCGAATGCCTCAGCAAACCTACGCTGCATGGCCTCCCTGATCCTGCAAACCCTGCGGAAGGATCCTCGTATTCGTTGTATGAATCAGTCTTGGATCACCACCAGATACCAAGCACCTGATGCTGATGTAACCAAATAATTTTTTTTTTGAAATGTCAGATTCCTTCCAGACTCCTTATGCTGATGCTGAGTGACTATTCTGTTATGCTGAGTGACTATCCTCTTCCTCCTCAATGATCATGCTGATAGCTTGTAAGAATATTTTTGGTTCTGGGTGCCGCCACCAGTGGCTAAGGCCCAATTTTTCTGCCCCTGTTTAACAGGGGCGTTTAATTACAATTTTTGATGCAATACTTTGCAGCAGGGCTCATTCCTGCGCTCCAAATAGAGTATCTGTGAGGGGTTGCAGTGTTGTGGCACCAGCACCAGTGCCTAAGGCCCAATTTTTCAGCCCCTGTTTAACAGGGGCGTGTAATTACAATTTTTGATGCAATACTTTGCAGCAGGGCTCATTCTTTCGCTCCAACTAGAGTATTTGTGAGGGGTTGCAGTGTTGTGGCACCAGTGCCTAAAGCCCAATTTTTCAGCCCCTGTTCAACAGGGACATGTAATTACAATTCTTGATCTAATCTTTCACAGCAGGGCCCGTTTCTGCGCCCACCAAGAGCAACTGTGAGGACTTACAGTGTTGTGGCACCAGCACCACCACCAAAGGCCCAATTTTTCTGCCCCTGTCCAACAGGTGCATGTAATTACAATTCTTGATCTAATATTTCACAGCAGGGCCCGTTCCAGTGCCCACCAAGAGTAACTGTGAGGACTTACAGTGTTGTGGCACCAGCACCACCACCACCATCACCAAAGGCCCAATTTTTCTGACCCTGTTCAACAGGGGCATGTAATTACAATTCTTGATCTAATATTTCACAGCAGGGCCCTGTGAGGGCTTACAGTGTTGTGGCAACACCAACACCTAAGGCCCCAATTTCTGCAGAGTATATAGGGCAGGCCCCTACTTTCAAACATCCAACTTACAAACGACTCCTACTTGCAAACAGAAGGAGACAACAGGAAGTGAGATGAAATCTACCCCTAGGAAGGGAAATTCTCTCCTGTAAGAGTTAATATGGGAAAAACGTTTCTCCTTTCCACTGATGCTTTATCACCAATCCTTATTTCACTAAAAACCCCAAATTTTCAAAAAACATTTGCCATTGTGACAGAAAGTGAGGTGTAATCTTCTGAAGAGGAGCACAGACAGCAAAACAAATGTCACAGGGGTGATAACCCTTCCCTATGTTTTCCAAAAAGCTTAAAATAGATTTTTTGGCTGGAGCTAAACACTTTAAAAATGTACCAGTTCAAAATTACAAACAGATTCTACTTAACAACAAACCTACAGTCCCTGTCTTGTTTGCACCACCTGTATACTGCTGTTCAGAGGTCCTGGGGCCCCACGCCTTTCCTTTTTTAATGTGGGTGCGTGGTTCCCCTTAATATATATACAAGACCCAAAGGGCCTGGTAATGGACTGGGGGGGTACCCATGCCGTTTGTCTCACTGATTTTCATCCATATTACCGGGACCCGACATTACATTAAAGCCGTAAGCAGTTTTAAATGACTTTTATTCCTTTAAAAATGTAATTTTGTGCAGGGACTGTTCTAAGCATGGGAAACACGTGCCACTTTACAGGCATACTATAGACACCCCCCCAGGTACGTTTTTTTTTTACTTTAGGCATTATTAAAATCACTGCTCCCGAAAAAACAGCTGTTTTTAAAACTTTTTTTTGCATTGATACATGACCCCTGGGGCAGAACCCGGGTCCCCAAACCCTTTTTAGGACAATACCATGCAAATTAGCCTTTAAAATTAGCACTTTTGATTTTGAACGTTCGAGTCCCATAGACTTCAATGGGGTTCTAACGTTCGTGCAAAGTTTCGATCCATTCGCAGGTTCTGGTGCGAACCGAACCGGGGGTATTCGGCTCATCCCTATTATCTACAAGTGCAGGAAATAAGGGCCCAAACTGGTGTCACATGTCTAAGCAGCAGGTATCAGTAAAGCATAGAATTTGGAAAATTAAATTCCTCTTTAAGAATCAAATAGGATTTGAGTTGCCCACTACCAGTTAAACTCTGAGTGATATCATGTCTACACCAGAGCTCAAGATGCGGCACCATACAAAGTTCAAGGAAAGAATGAATTTGCCAAACTGGAGTGCAACTAATTACTTCAGAATACCTAGTATGAGCAAACCTATGTCCTATAACTTGAGACACTGAGCCAACATCAGGTTAAAAGACTGTAGGCCTGTGTAACTTTTAAACCGATAATTAATACTAGCAAGAGAGTCTTGGAGAGGGTCAGTACTGTCAAGGTCCATAATGTGCATAAACTTGGGGCTTCAGCAGTTTTCCAGTGGAAAATATGAGAAGTCTGAAAAGCCAAGTAGTAAAATTAAATAAATAAAATTAAATAAATTGAAGTTTGACAGAGCCAGGCCTCACAAATCCTTGTGTTTAAGTCCGTGTCTGCTGGAGCTCAGGTAAAAGTTTTAAGCACCTTGTAAAGAATCTAACAATTTAAAATATTTCAATAACAAATAGATCAGAGGGTGCTAAATACTATAAATAACATAAAGGATTTTTAGAAGAAGTTTTATTTTAAAAAGGTTCCAATGTCCCATGACACCAATTGGAAGCTTAGACCTTATGCCAATCTTAGTTTTTACAGTGTAAGCAGGGGTTCAATATATAAACATATAAACATGTATAATACTGAAGTTCCTCGGAAATATCTATACAGATATATCTAATGAAGCTATTCCTGCACAACAAAGGTGAAGCTTGATTACTAGTAACAAGAAAGGAATCAGACCTGAATAACCAATATGATAATTAAAGTAATTGTAAAACTTTCTGTTTTTTTCTGTTTTTTTTTTTATAACAAACAGGTTTATGCTTACCTGCTCTGTCAGAGCGGCCCCAACCCTCCTCGTCTTGGACCCCCAGTCGGCACTTCTGGCTCCCCCTCTCTGGCGAGTGCCCCAATAGAAAGCAACCCCCACCCGCCCTTAATACCTCTTTCAATCCAGCACTGTGCCCATCTGCAGCAGCACTGCTCTCTGTTCCTGTATTCATAGGACACAGAGGCAGCAACAGGAGCTCCTGCTGCTTCCAATCTAACCCTGTGTGGAGAGAATAGGGGCAGGGCCGAGCCACACTGTGTGCGTTTATGGATGCACACAGCCAGGCTCAGAAACATTGCCCACATGAGTGCTTCCATAGCAAAAGGGTTTGCTATGGGGGCACTCAGAAAAGAAGAAGAGCAGACAGTACTGGCAAAGGAGCCAAGAAGAGGAGACAAGGGGCTGCTCTGTGCAATACCATTGCACTGAGCAGGCAAGAGTAACATGATTCCTACTTTAAATTTTAAAAAATCAGCCTTTACAAGCGATTTAGGAAGAATCACAGACCAATAATTTACAGAGCGGAAACTGGAGCTTTTTCGACATGTTCCATAGATTTAGGAGATAAAAGTTAATGTAAGTAAATCTTAGCCCAAGAGGCCAATATATGAGTTGGAATTTAATGAACTTTTGGCAAGCTCTTGTTCAGCCAGTTCTTATACATAAGCATACAGATTAGAAGTTTTAAGTTGGTTTATAAAAGCATCTGTTGCTATTTTCACTTTTGTAAAAACAATGTTAACCTGGGTAAATCCTATGCCATCAGCTCAGAATGAGTTTGGGAAATTCCTTTATCAGTAAGCAGCCAAAGAGTGCTGAGATGTCAAAGGTCACAGCTAGAGTAATGCCTAATATTCAGGGACCCTTTAATTGGAGAATAACCAGCCAAGATTTAAGATAAATAGGCCATTTCAAGTGCCCAACAAATTAGTCCTGGTATTTCCCTAAAGTAAAATCATGGAAACATGGAGCTACCAGTACTGGCCTCTCCTCCTAGTTGTCATACTGTGATAGTGACACCGAACAAGTATGCTGATAAAGACTTCAGACTTTTATTTTACTTTCCTAAACTGTGTAATGTGTAAGTTTAAGGGTTTACTGATAGAAAATATGTGGTTTAGGGTATATATGTTTTATTTTAAATCAGTAAGAACTTTAAATTACTGATGCATTATGAGAAAAATGAAATATATGCAAAAAAAAACTTTAACATGCTTTGTACCAAAAATGTAATGTTAACGTTGCAGTAAGTAGAACAAACAGCAGAATAAAATGTATATGTTTTCCCCGCTGTAATGGTTTATTACTAATATCACTGAACAAACTTGGAAAAAATATATATTTTTTTAATTTTCTATTAATGTCTTCCCTTAAAATGCCAATAAATTAAAAAAATTCTCAGAGGACTTTAGGATCAAAAGAAAGCCCAGTTTGCAACCCAAAAAACAAACAATATATGTGGCAATTCTATATCATAAGTAATTACAAAGTTATTGACTCATGAATAGACACATAGCGGAAATGTGAAAATATTGTCTGGTCCATAGGGGGTGTGAAAGCCAAAGTGGTTAATGCGCAGCGCTATTTTACAAGAATATGTAAAGCAATATGTTATGTAAAATATATGAAATAATAAAAAAGAAAAAATAAATCAGTCCAGTAACAGTCAGTGCTCAGGTTCTCCAAAAATTCCTCCAAAAAAAGAGTTGAAGAGGTGTTTCAAAACTCCAGAAAGGGCTCCCAGAAATCCAATAGTCACAGGAGTGAGATTGAATGAGAAGCCAAAGGCGCTTTAGGGATAAACCCCAAACATGTCAGCAGTGAGTGGTGCAATCCTGCTAATGCCTCCGACTTCAATCCAGCTTTACTCCCATATATCAGGAACAAGATATAAACATTCATAGTGCAGTCTATCCTTAAAATATAATTTATTAAGATAAGGAAATGCACACGCATTCCATATAAAACAAACTGGTATCAATAGTCCATATGCTGCAACACTTCGCAACACGCACAGTGGCCGCTGGCCAGGACGAATACATAGTGAATGTTACAAATGCTGCAGCATATGGACTATTGATGCAGGTTTGTTTTATATGGAATGTATGTGCATGGGAGTGAAGCTGGAATGAAGCCGAGGCATTAGCGGGATTGTACCACTCACTGCTGACATGTTTGGGGTTTATTCCTAAAGCGCTTTTGGTTTCTCATCCAACCTCACTCCTTTTTATATTATGTTAGTAAAATTGCCAGTATATTGAGATTTTGGGGTACCACATCCAAAAATCTATGAAGAAATTATATATGAACTGAGGAAAAAAATACTTTTTTTTGGTACCCCTCCCCCATGGATGACTTTACAATATTGACAATTTTATGAAATTGTATGAAAGTACATTTTTTTAATTGTAACAAAATATATTAAAAAGATATACATATACTATTCCTCCTTAGAGGGCTCCCATTTAGTGGTGACATTGTCCCCATGCGATATAGATGTATAAAATTGAAATGACTTAAAGTGGATGTAAACCCGATTCATGAAATTTGACCTATGCACATATATCTGTAGTGTTTTCTTATCTCTCTCCAAAGCACTAAGTCATGTGTGTTTCTGCTGTTTCGTTGTTCTGTTATCAGCATGATAACTTCTGACAAGTTCTCCGAGAAGGAAGATAAAAGCAGCTGAAAATGTGTGTCCTGGGAGGTTGCTATAAATAGACTAGCATAGAGCTTGTCTTGTCACAGCACAGCTCTGAAAGTATCTTTGTTCTTCTACCTATGTGGAGGGGGCGTGTGCCTTTCCTCCAATCAGCCGTCTCCCAGTGTAAGCCAAGACTACACTCCCAGTGCTGAATGAGAGAGTGAAAATTCTAGCACAATGTAAGAATTCTAAAGAATGTAGCAAGATGGAGACAGTAGATATGCAAGTAAAAGTTTTGTAGGGAGATTTGTTTCATCTCTGTGTATCATCTGAGGCTGTTCACTTCACTGGGTATATGTGAGTGTTTACAACCACTTTAAGCTTTAGACAGTATCTTGGTTGTATGTTCCTGTCAATGTGAAAGGAAAGGGGAGAAAGAATATTTAGGCAACAATGGCAATGCCATTTATAGAACAATAGCGATGTGGCAAATTCAGCCAGCTAGGTCTGATGACTGAACTAAAATATCAGATTAACAGAATAAAGTAAATAAGAGCCGAAACTCTGTTTCAGACCCATTATAGGCATTAAAAGTTTACCACATTGAGAGTAAAGAATGCATGTAAAAACACACACAATTTACAAAACAAATCTCCTGTCTATCCAATAAACAACCTCTTGACTAGCCATTAAAACTTCACAGGAGGAATATTCCTCAAACAATATGCTGGCCATAAGATGGAAACAGAAAAATAACATCGTCAGACAGAACTTAAATTATTTGCTTCATCGCTTACTTTATATGCAACATTAACCTAGTGTTATGAAAAACAAGACAAACTAGTTACTAATTATGTTGCCAGTGACAACTGTGTGCATTCAAAAAACATCTAGCTATGCCCAAATATTCTTTTATCATCGTGGGAGTGACACAGATGGCTTTTGTTCTTGCAATAAATAAAAGAAAATGTACTCTTGTATTATTCTGAACTCTTAGCTAAACACAAAAAAGCACAGGATACTGGAAGTCAGCATCACATTCAGATTCACTCCTTTGGCTGTGAAATAATTGGTAATCATGGAAACTTTAGTATTTAACTAAAGTTGCCTATTTAACGTTTCGAAGGATTCAATGTAAGTTTCAAAAACTTAGTGGATGGAGATTTATTGTATTGGGCGATTAAATGGGAGAGACGTCCAAATTCTATTGCTCAGCTGGTTTTCAATAACAATAAAAAAAAATTTTTCCTCTTTTTATATTCCTTGTCAAAAGAAGTTTATTGAGTATACAATATTATAAAGATACATAAAGTAAGTTTACAAGGATCCCTAAAGTAAGCTCATTGTTTTACAGTAGGGTTTATATAGGTAAATATCATGAAATTTCAAATATTAAACATTGGGTTCACGTAAACCTAAATTAAAGATATATATCATTTCCTTAGTTACTTTTGTAGGTATTTAAATGATTTATACTTACTATACATATTGTTTACAAGTAGAGTGTATATATGTCAAATAAATTCTGATAATGAGCTTTAATCGTAAGGTGGAGAAAAGGAAAGAGAAAGAAGAAAAAGGGTTGAAAGGTAGAGGTATGGTCCACAAGGTTGTCCCGCTTGTCAGTTTATTATTCTTTTTAGTTCTCTTTGAAGCCTTAGAATGGGTGTCTCTGTAAGTCATTTAATCTGTTACCATGGCAACAGGACAGAGTCATTGAAGTTTGACAGGAACTGTTGTTTTATCCAAGGGTGCCAAAGTTTTTCAAATTTTGGAATTTGATTTTGTTCGATGGCTACCATCTTAGCATGGGACATTGTATTATTCATTCTGTGAATTGTTTCTGCTAGTACCAATGTAGGAGATTTCCATGCCTTGGCCACTGTTTGTTTTGCAGCCGTTATTAGTTGGATCATAAGTTTGAATTGAGAGAGTGTTAACCATTCCGGTTTTAGATTAAGTAAAGTTAAATATGGATCTGGTTGTATTATTTTTTTAAATATTTTAGATGCAATCACGAAAACTTCCTTCCAGAAGGTTTGGATTACTGGGCACGTCCACCATATGTGTAAATATGTGCCTATTTCTGGGCATCCTCGAAAACAAAGAGCTGAGGTATTAGGTGAATATTTTGCCACTCTAGCGGGTACAAGGTACCAGTGAGTTAGGACTTTATAATTTGTCTCCAGTGCTAAGATGTTGGGTGAAGATGACTTAGATGTGAGCCATATGTTAGACCAGTCCGTGTCTTCTAAAGTTCGTCCCAGGTCCTCCTCCCACCTCTGAACGTAAGAGGGTCTATTAAGATTTGCTACTCCATATAATTGATTATAAAGTGATGAAATTGTACCTTTAGCAAATGGATCTTTTGTACAGATTGATTCAAAAATGGATAATTGGGATAATGATGTATCCCCCTTTAGGAATGGTGTATAGAAATTTTTGATTTGGAGATATCTAAATATCTCAGAGTTTGGTAGATCATATTTTTCTCTAAGCGATGGGAATGAAAGGAATGATTTAGATGCTATGAAGTCATTTAGTGTCTGAATGCCCGATGTTGTCCAAGCTTTAAAAGAATTTGGGTAGATCCATGCCGGATAAAAGGCCGGATTTCTGATAAAAGAAAGGAGAGGATTGTGTGGAGATTGTAACTGATATTTGGTTTTTAGTTTATCCCAGAGAGATAAGAAGTGTTTAGTTATGGGATTATGAATTTTAAAGCGGTCTTTAGGATCAAGCCATAATAAATTTGATATTAATAGAGGGTCATTTTCTGAAGCCTCTATAAATACCCATAATGGGATTTCCTGTTTTGCATGGTATTTGGACAGACTGGCCAAATGTGCTGCTCTGTAGTAGTTAGTAAAATTAGGGTATCCCAAGCCTCCTTTATTTTTGGGAAGATGTAGTGTGTGTATAGGTATACGTGGTTTAGAAGAGCCCCATATAAACGAAGTTGCTCTTTTTTGTACTATTCTCAAAAAATAGGAAGGAATTGGAATAGGGAGGACTCTGAATAGATAAAGCAATTTGGGTAGAATAGTCATTTTGATTGCATTAATCTTCCCTATCCAGGATAAAGGAAGTTGCGACCATTGTTTTATTAGATTTGTGATCTGTCTTAATACAGGAGGATAATTGGTTGAGAATAGGTCAGAATGAGATGCTGTTAAATGAATTCCAAGATATGGGATTGATTTTTCTGCCCATGTGAATGGGAGTGCAGCCCTAGCCGGGATCAATTCCATGTTTGTGAGTGAAATATTAAGCACTAGGCATTTCTTAGGATTAATCATAAGGCCGGATAGGGCTGCAAATCCATCAAGAGCTGGTATTAAGTTAGGACCAGAGACCTGTGGTGATGATAGAAAAAGTAATATATCGTCTGCAAATATACATAATTTGTGTGTAATACCTCCTACTTCAATGCCAGTTATAGTTTGGTTTGTTCTGATGTATTGGGCCATGGGTTCGAGTATAAGGGCAAATAATAAGGGAGATAATGGGCAACCCTGTCGGGTACCTCTTTCGATATTAAAGGCATCAGATTTGTATCCAGCATATTTTATATAGGCTTTGGGTTTATTATATAATGCTTTGATCCATGTTAAAAAGTGGGGTCCAAAACCCCATTTTTGTAATGAATATTGCATATATTGCCAGGATACTGTGTCAAATGCCCTCTTAATATCGAGAGATAGAAAACATAAAGGGATTTTCCGTTTTTTAGCAATATGTGCCAATAACACTGCCCTGCGTACATTATCACCTGCCTGTCTATTTGGCATGAAGCCTACTTGATCTCTATGTATTAATTTTCCTATAATGCTATTGAGGCGTTTTGCTATTATTTTTGCTAATAATTTAATATCGAGGTTTAAAAGAGAGATAGGCCGATAATTCACACAGGAAGTATCATCAGAGAGGGGTTTTGGGATCATACAAACAATTGCCATTAGTGTTTCTTGCCGAAAAGAATGTCCATCTAGAAGTTTGTTAAAAGTTTCAGTGAGAATGGGAGAGAGTATTTCTGAGAATGTTTTATAGTATAAAGCCGAGTAGCCGTCTGGGCCTGGTCTTTTGTTAAGTTTTAGGTCTTTTATGGCGTTAGCAACTTCATCTATAGTTATAGGTTCATCCAAACTGCTTTTTTGATTCTGAGATAACTCAGGTAAGGTTATTTTTGAGAAGAAGGATTCAGCCTCTGTAGGATTAAATTCATTGTTTGTCTTGTATAAAGTTGCGAGATGTGAGTGAAATTTATGGACTATTTTAACTGGATTACAAGTGTAAACATTTTTTGATAATTTCAAACGTATTGGTTTGAAAGATTTGTTAGTTGAATTTAATGCCCGAGCCAAATATGTACCTGGTTTGTTTGTATTCATGTAGAAATTGTGTTTGGAGCGTTTGAGGGATTTATCAACTGACTCAGTGAGAAATAGATCGTATTCCAATCTAGATTTTTCCAGATGAGATTTTGTACTCTGAGATGGATTATCTTGAAATGATATGTAGGCTGCATTAAAATTGAGTTCTAGTTTTTTTGCTAGATTTTTGCGTTCCCGTTTAAATAGTGCCATTTGTCTTTGTATTGTACCACGCAAGACAGGCTTATGAGCTTCCCACAGTGTTATTGGGGAGATGTCTGTTGTATTATTAATTGATATGTATTCCTTTAAAGCTTGTTCAATGGCCATCTGATGTAGTGGGTGTTTGAGCATTATGTCCGGTAAGTACCACGTTGGGTCATGCGCTTTTGGTATGGCTGAGGCTATAGTAGTGTATACTGCATTATGGTCAGACCACGGAATCGGAATTATATCTGATGCAATAATTTCTGGTATCATTCCTATTGTTAGAAAAATATGATCTATTCTGGTGAAGGTTTGATGAGGGTGCGAGAAATAAGTGAATTTCTTTTTCATTGGGTTACTTTCTCTCCACGAATCTACCAGATTGTATTTGGAAAGAAGTTGAGGAAAAGGTAATCTAGAGGTTATTTTAGATGGTGTAAAAGGTGATTTATCTAGAAATGGGAGGAGGACCTGGTTCGAATCCCCGCACATTATCACTGTTCCTATTTTGTGTGTATTAATCACTTGTAATATATGTGAGAGGAATGGTGTAGGTTGTTTGTTAGGAGCGTAGTAGGAAATCACCGTGATTGCTGTATCCATTATATAACCCATGAGTATCAGGTATCTACCTTCTGGGTCTTTAATTTCTGATGATAAGGTGAATGGTGTGGATCAGTGAAATGCAATTAGAGTTCCCCTTTGCTTGGTACAGGCAGAAGCCGTGTAAATTTGTTGATAAAAAGGAGAAATATATTTTGGAGTAGAATCTTTGGTGAAGTGTGTTTCTTGGAGGCATACTATGTGAGCCTTCTTGTTATGGAAAGTACGGAAGGCTTTGGTCCTTTTTTGAGGGACATTTATTCCCTGAACATTCAGGGAAAGTATATTCAGTGGTGCCATGGCAACAGATCAAATAGTTTTGACTTACTTTTTGTTATGCAGAGCTGACTGCGCAGATCAACCTGTGTGGACTGAAGAGATGAATAGATAGAAAAGAAACCAGTGAATTCTGGAGTAAAGAGTAAACAAAAAACATATGAGATTAGTTGATACATTGTATAAATTATTTTTTGCAAGTAATCACAATTTACCCGTGAAAGAGAATAAATATCTCTCTCAGGGGAATAAGTGCCTTCGTCACACTCCCACATAATATGGTTGGGAGAATGAGGAGGGCTAATGGGGGTACACGGATCTTCCGCTTACAGGAGAGAAGTGCTATGTCAAAAGACATCAAAATGATGTTTCATTAATTGGAGTGCAGAATATAGTTTTTGTTGAAATTATTTATTCCAGGGTGGTTGTATATGGTTAGTCTTGCCCTAGGCTAAATAATTCAGTTAGAAAGGTACTGTTAATAACTTTGGTATTGATGAAGATAGTTTGAATTATTTTGGGATTTTAACCCTTTTAGAGTAAACAATTACATATTTTATTCATATGTAACTGTTTAGATATGTTAACTCATAAAATTGAGGTTGTATTGCTTCAGATTAGAATAAACAAAAACATAATTCTAGGAACTAGTTAGGAAAAGAAAGAAAAAGCTTCCATTACTTCTGGATTATTGAACATATTTGTCCTAAAAAGTAATAAATCTATTGTTATTACCTGATAATATATAACTGAACAAGAATTTCCTTATTTCACTTATATATTCTAAGGCTATATGAATCAGAAGTAATAAGAAATATAACTGGAATGTAACATGATTCCACACAGTGTGTGACTATCAGAATGCAGTTACATTCAGTTATAAATACAGGTTTTTTTTATAGAGAACCATCTCTTAGTATAATAAATGAAGAGATATCAGGAATTAGGATGTCAGTCCATTGAATCTTCTTGGTCCATGGATGATGTGGCATAACGGCCTCTTTTGTGAGAATGATGATTCCCATTTTGTTCTGAAATTTTCTGGGTGCTGCCTGAAGGTGAAGATGGTGCCATTCTTCTGCGTGTGGGAGAGTTGCTGCTTGTGGGTTCTGTCAGATTTAATTTTAAAAGGGTTTGTTGTAGTTCATCTGCTGATCTGCTTCTGTAAATTGTACCTTTGTAGTTAAATCTGACTGAAAAGGGGAAGCCCCATTGATACATAATGTTGTGGCGTTGCAGTTCCATTAGTTGGGGTTTCATGGATCGTCTTTTAGTAATAGTAAGTTGGGATAGGTCAGCAAAAATTTGATAATTGTGTCCTTGAAAATTAAGTTATTTTTTTCTCTTGCAGCAATTAGTATTTGTTCTTTCGTTCTGTAATAATGAAATTTTGTGATTATATCACGTGGGGGTCCATCTTTCTTTTTGGCTGTGAGGGCTCTGTGTACTCTGTCCAGTTCTAAACGTTCAATAGGGATATCTGGCTTTAGTTCTTGTAATAGAGCAGTAATAGTAGATTGCAGGTCTGTCACAGTTTCAGGTATTCCCCTTATGCGCAAGTTTGAACGTCTGGCTCTATTTTCGTAATCTTTGAGCTTAGTTTGAAGTATTAAATTCTCTTCTTTTAATTGTTCCAATTCTGTTATATTTTCTTGGGTTGAAACTTCAATTTCATCTATTTTTATTTCTAAGGCTGCGGTGCGGTTTCCCAGCTCTCTTATTTCTTTGGTTAGGCTTTTTGTTATTTGGTCTGAGGTTTGTTTTAAAGCCTTATGAAGCATCTTTTCAAATTGTAATAATATTACTGGGGATACTGAGGAGGCTTGTGGAGAAGTTTGTGAGAGGATTTGTTCTGTATCTGACTCAAATGGAGAGTCTTGCTGTGACATTTTCTGTCTGTGAAAGCGCCCTGATGCTGTATCTTGTGAGGTGACTGGAGCTGCTTCAGCTGCAGTGAGTGCCTGTGAGCTCTTTGTGAGGTGATTTTTATTTCTGCCACGGTTTCTTCCCAGTACCATATTTCCTGCCCAAACTTTCACAGTTTGTTCCCTGGGGCAAAAAGGTTCAAATGGATACCTTTTGAGCCTGCAGGCTCCGCTTTGTCCTTCTCTTCTCTCCTCAGAGGTGCAGAGCTCTAACAATGCATGTCTGCTCCGTTAGGCTCCGCCCATCTCCCCCCCTCTTTTTATATTCTTTAAAGGTCCAGTGAGACCTTTAAGTACATTTACATCAAGCCTCATTCATGTGTTCAAACAAGAGCACGCACACAAATTGTATGATGAGATTGGTTCTATTATAGTCAATGGCACTGTTCGCTTCTATTCATTTTTATTCAGGGCATTTTTAAAAAACCCCACAAGAAGCATTTCAACTGCACTTTCATTTAAAAAAATCTAAATCTACCACAAACATGAACATGGTTTTCTGTAATTTTTATAAACGTGTAATATATTGCTTATTTTTAGGCTTTTTATGAAAAAATAAAAATCACATTTATAATAAAATGTAAAAATATGAACCAGCTCACATTTTTGGTGATTAAATTTACAATGCAGTTTTGCTGTAGTATAATGTCCATGGACCAGTACACATAACACATGATGAAATTTTTGTCATTATAGTTAATCACACTGTTTTCAAACTTGCCTTTATACGTTTTGAAAATGAAATACACATAAGTTTTATTTGAAGTATATGTGTCATGAACAGGTGTGACCAGAACCGTGTGATGTGCGACAGAGGACATCAAAACGTATATAAGTGAAAATATAATCATTTATTAAAGTAAGTGAATAATATAGTATAACCACCTCCAATATGACACAGTGCAATAACCAACCACAGACAGAGACCCACAAATAACAACAGACAGATAAGTACAATAAATGGGAAATACCAGGGTCATAAACAATAGCCAGGCCAGGGTCATACACAGCAGATCAGCAGATGGACAGGGGATGTTCCAGAGACATAAACGTAAGCCAGGCCAAGGTCATACACAGGGAGATTAGCAGATGGGGTATGGAACACAGGACAGGGAGAGGATGGATGGATCAGACTGCAGGCAGGGATGCAAGGTAACAGGTGGGACAGGATAGGGATCGGGACAGGGAGACAGGATCAGAAACACGGGTCACAGGTTCAGGGCACAGGAACAGGTTCAGAATCAGGATCAGATCACAAGCTAGCAGGTCAGGGCGCAATGAAGAAACCAAGGCAAACATGTGAGTGCTTGCGGGGTATTTATAGGCCTGTGATTGGCCTCAAGTGACACCTGATTGTAGGAGGTACTGTCTTCTCCACACTGCCAGGATCCATCCGGTGGTGGACGCCAGTACTGTGGCCCAAAGATGACATAACATCAGCAGGGAAAAGCTCTCCTGACAGTTCCAAACTGCCAGGAGACACCTGCTGGTGGACCTCAGTACTGCATGCCAAATGACAGATATTACCAGCGGATGGAACATTTCCTGACAGTAACCCCCCCTCAAAGGAGTGGCCTCCAGACGCTCCAACTGGTTGTAATTGTCCATAGTCTATGGCATTAAACAGAACAACAGATGGGGGTACATCAGGCTGGGCAACAGGCACTTCAGGCTTGGCATCAGGCACCTCAGGACAGACAGCAGGCACATCAGGGCAGACAGCGGGCTCCGGGTCCTCGAGCTGGGCAGCAGGCTCCGGGTCCTCAATCTGGGCAGCAGGCTCCGGGTCCTCAGGCTGGACAGCAGGCTCTAGGTCCTCAGGCTGGGCAGCAGGCTCCGGGTCCTTGAGCTGGGCAGCAGGCTCCGGGTCCTCGAGCTGGGCAGCAGGCTCCGGGTCCTCGAGCTGGGCAGCAGGCTCTGGAACATAAGGCCGAACAGCCAGCACCGTAAGGGCAGGCTGGATCACAGGCACCAGCTCAGCAAGCTGGGTAACAGGCCCCGGCCCAGTGGGCTGGGTAACGGGCCCCGGCTCAGCGAGCTGGACACTGGTCCAGCAAGCCGAATAAGAGGTACTGGCTTAACAGGCCGAGTGACGGACTCCGGTTTAGCAGACTGGATAATGGGCACTGGTTCAGCAGACTGGGTAATGGGCACCGGTTCAGCAGACTGGGTAACGGGCACTGAAACTTTAGACTGAGACACGGGCACCGAAACTTCAGGCTGAGACACGGGCACTGGAACTTCAGGCTGAGACACGGGCACTGGAACTTCAGGCTGAGACACGGGCACCGAAACTTCAGGCTGAGACACGGGCACCAAAACTTCAGGCTGAGATACTAATTTCAAGACATCAGGCTGGAAGGCAGGCAACGAGACACCAGGCTGGAAAGCAAGCACCGAGACATCAGGCTGGAAGGTGGGCACAATAGACCGGGAAGCGGGCACACCAGGCTGAAAAGCGGGCACATCAGACTGGGAAGCGGGCACATCAGACTGGGAAGCAGGCACATCAGACTGGGAAGCGGGCACATCAGACTGGAAGGCAGGTTCATCGGACTAGACAGTGGGTACCGAGACATCAGACCAGGCAGCAGGTACTGGACCTTCAGACTGGGCAGCAGACACAGGCGCTGGCACATCAGTCAGAACAACAGGTGCTGGCACAACAGGCTGAACAACTGGTGCATCAGACTGGATAGCAGGTACTGGAACTTCAAACCGGGCAGCTGGTACTGGAATTTCAGACTGGGCAGCAGGTACATGTGCTGGCACAACAGGCAGAACAGCAGGTACTGGCACAACAGGCTGAACAACAGGTACATCGGACTGGGCAGTAGTCACTGGAGCGTCAGACTGGAACATGGACACTGGGATGTCAGGCTGAGCAGCAAGCACTGGGACCTCAAACTGGACAGCGGGCACAGGCATTGGTACAACAGGCTGAGTAGCAGACACTGCCACATCAGGCTGGGCAGCGGACAGGAGCACCTCAGGCTGGGCAGCGGACAAGAGCACCTCAGGCTGGGCAGTGGACAGGAACACATCAGGCTGGGCAGCAGACAGGAACACATCAGGCTGAGACACTGGCTGGATAGCAGGCAGAGATTTGGCAGAATCGGTTGGGTTATCAGGTTCAGCTGGCATGCAAGCAGACTGGAGCAGGTTGGTTAGTGTGGAGGCAGGTTGGGTTACTGTCGGGATCATTTGGGTTGGAAAGAACTTCTGTTTCTTTTTTGGCTTAACTGCTGGAGATCTGTAGGTGATTGCAGGACTGTAGGTAGGAGGTGAGGCGTACTGAAGAGAAGGGCTGGGATATGACAAGGAAGAGGGAACAGTGGCCAGAGGAAGTTCTTGTGGGGAAGTTGTAGGTAGCAGAGAAGAGGCAGGCGGGTTAAAGGCAGGATAAGTGCAGCTGGTAGAGACAGGGTATTGATATTTGGTGGGAAGCAGGGTATATTGGGCTGAAATGGAGGTTGCCATGGGTCAAGGGGAAAAAGACTCCTGGGCAGACAGGTATCTAATAGCAGGTCCGGGTTGTGAAGAGCTGACTGAGGCTGGAAATAATAAGTCTGACCATGCCTGTAGTACAGGTTGAACAAACGTGGGTTCACATACTGCCTGTCTAACCACGGACTGCACCAAATCTATACAATCCACTAGCACCTGTTTAGGACAAGCTGAATAATGCTCCAGAAAGTATACAGCATCATCCTCCAACAGCCATACCAGAGACTCCACCTGATCACTGTAGGATATTTTAGCTTGCTCTCCACCATTTTAGCTATAAAAATATGTATCCATCTTAGAATAATATGTATATGTGACGTCTATCAAAAGTTAGTTTCAAATTCTTGTAAATCATATGATTTCCCCGAAATGACGCATGAAGTTCTTTCTTGTTGACAGTTTCTGTATGAAGAAATTATGTTCTATTTTGGTTAGTTGTATGTCTGTAAATTTAGCATATGTTAATGAAGGGGTTGGACTTTTGTTGTGATGTCATGTTGGTTATATAAGTGAAAATAGGGAAGTAAAGGATGGGATCATTTCTGAATTGCATGCCTTGTGTGTGTCATAATTTCTTGTCGGAATGATCTCCAGATCTGAATGGGTTTTTGGGGAACACTCTAATCAGGATATCATACGAGGGTTCACTTGCTTTTAGAACATACATGTACCCCAACAATCACTACTGAAGGGGGGAAAAAAATCGTCACTTCCTTTAGGACTGCTAGACAAGGCAGCTCAGCACACACCTGTATCAGGAGCTGAACGTTTTTTAACAGTAATCTACCCTGATCAACCAGAGAATGGGCCAGACGGATACACTCCAGGAGCTGATCCCTGGCCCACTCTTTCAATACCAGACAACAGTAATTGTTATCCTCCAACACCAGTGAGGCAAGGAGAACAACTGTTTCTGATTGCATTTTAGTAGCA
Organism: Lithobates clamitans; assembly: GCA_037952925.1. Lineage (NCBI taxonomy): Eukaryota > Metazoa > Chordata > Amphibia > Anura > Ranidae > Lithobates > Lithobates clamitans. The sequence goes on from JBBGZY010000571.1 coordinate 3,140,218, forward strand.
GTAACAGCACTACAATGGTTCCTCTGCGCAGTCACTTCTGGTCAGAGATGGCCTTGGTTTACTGTCATGAACAGGTGTGACCAGAACTGTGTGATCTGCGACAGAGGACACCAAAATGTATATAAGTGAAAATATAATAATTTATTAAAGTTAGTGAATAATATAGTATAACCACCTCCAATATGACGCAGTGCAATAACCAACCACAGACAGAGACCCACAAATAACAACAGACAGATAAGTACAATAAATGGGAAATACCAGGGTCATAAACAATAGCCAGGCCAGGGTCATACACAGCAGATCAGCAGATGGACAGGGGATGTTCCAGAGACATAAACATAAGCCAGGCCAAAGTCATACACAGGGAGATTAGCCGATGGGGTATGGAACACAGGACAGGGAGAGGATGGATGAATCAGACTGCAGGTAGGGATGCAAGGTAACAGGTGGGACAGGATAGGGATTGGGACAGGGAGACAGGACCAGAAACACGGGTCACAGGTTCAGGGCACAGGAACAGGTTCAGAATCAGGATCAGATCACAAGCTAGCAGGTCAGGGCGCAATGAAGAAACCAAGGCAAACATGTGAGTGCTTGCCGGGGTATTTATATGCCTGTGATTGGCCTCAAGTGACACCTGATTGTAGGAGGTACTGTCTGCTCCACACTGCCAGGATCCATTCGCTGGTGGACGCCAGTACTGCGGCCCAAAGATAACATAACATCAGCAGGGAAAAGCTCTCCTGACAGTTCCAAACTGCCAGGAGACACCTGCTGGTGGACCTCAGTACTGCATGCCAAATGACAGATATTACCAGCAGATGGAACATTTCCTGACAGTATGTAAACCAAAAATGTAATATGCTATAGCTTACTAGTCCTTTGATTGGTAGCGGCATTCATTTTATTTTTTCAAGCTTTTTTTGCTGTTTTTTCACCTGGTAATCCTGCAAATAATATTTGCGTTCCCTGGGTGGCTATGTCACTCCTCCATTGTATCTATGGAGGTAGCCATGGTTGTCACATGAGGCTGCTTTCCTGATATTGACACCAAACATGTCTGTATCTCTTCATCTCTATTACATGGGACCAGGGCAATTGGTAGTTTAGAGAGGATAGCTAGGAAGGAAGATATTCTTATGCCGCGTACACACAACCGGTTTTGCCGTCGTAATAAACTCCGACGGTTTCTCTGACGGAACTCCAATGGAATTCCATTCAAGCGGTCTTGCCTACACACAGTCAACCCAAAGTCCGACCGTCCAGAATGAGGTGACGTACAACACTTACGACGGGCCTAGAAAAAGGAAGTTCAATAACCAGTAGCCAATAGCTTCCATTTTGTACTTGCTTCAGAGCATGCGTCTTTTTTGGTGTGTCGGACCAACATACAGACGATCAGTTTTCCCGATAGAAATTAGGTCCGTCGGAAATATTTAGGACATATTTCATTTGTAGGTCCGTCAGATTTTTCGTGAAAAAAAAAGTGCGATGAGGCCTACACACGATCGGTATATACCATGAGAAGCTTCCGTCTGACGTTTTCTGTCGGACATTCCGCTCGTGTGTACGCGGCTTTAGGTGCAGCTTGCAGGAAATGACAAGGACACCACATTTCTTGTAAGATCAACCGGTATTTTGTTTATTTGCTGAAAATGTTCATAGATTAAAATTTTTTGCCATCTAATGACTGTGGGCTGCAATATAATCCATTTTTGTTTTTTGGTCTACTTCTGCAATACAATAAATTTGGCTTTATATATTTTACACTGTGCTGGGTCTTTGGGGAAGGAGATTCCTATTTATCATATGCTAACCAAAGGTGATTGATGGGAACGTACCACTGACAATATTTTGCTGCATAGGCAAGAATTTAATGTGCTTGTTTTGATGCATTTACTGTACCCCAAGCACTGTCTTTTCTGCAGAGATTCACATTGAAAGGCAGAATTAAAAACCCAATTGTCAACTTTACCAATAATATTTATAGTGAGCATTGCTTACTTCCTATATTTAGAACTTTAAATGGGTATTTCCTTTTAGAAAAGTTTGCAGTCCAATTTCCCTGTAGGAGCCGAACAAACACTTGCAGGAACTCTAGGCTCATACTGGTCAGAAGACAGGCTAATTTACTAAGAATGATATGAATGTTTAACCCAACAAAAAAGTGAAGATTCACTTTAAGAATCCAAGTAAAAGAGAAATTCCTGTTTATTTCTTTTGTCATCTGCACATGACTGGATAATTGAGGGGAAATCTACCAGAGTGTTTCTAGGTTTAAGAGGGAAACTGGGTCACCTGGAGAAAAACGTGCGTGCTGTAAGCTGAATTTTTACCACCCCCAGGAGTTATTAGATTATTCTATATAGTTAGCCCCTATACTCCAAGAAGTACAATAAGTGTGATGTAATACTCTCCACAACATTAAGGTAACAAAGGCAATAATTTTGTCATTGACGTGATGGCCTAAGTTAGCTTATGAGGAGGCCTCTTCTTTTAGATCAGTTGGAATTCACTGATGTACTTCATGACACTATGGCTGCAACAGCTTAAGACTTTAAAATTCCATACATCTCCTTACAAGCCTGGAACTATTTCATTTACATCAAGGTCCTATGGTCCTCCTTGGTGCCCCTATACTCGCCTCAGGCAAACCTTTTTAGTGTATATGCTCCAATGCAGAGTACACAAATAATAAATTAGTGTCAATACTTTTCCTGAAGAGGAAGAAATTAGTTCCGTGAAATGCGCTGTGAAGATGCTCTTATCACATGTCTAGCAGATCAGAAACTTGTAGTGATGACATTTTGTCCTGTTAAAAAGGTTTTGACAAACTTGATTTTATCATTTTTTTACTGCAATTATGTTATCAATGATATACTTTCAATGTTCATTTTATGGATGCAGTGCCCGTAGCATGACAACCTATTTTATTTTCTATATTTAGAAGAATCTATCTTATGTGTTTTGCATCTTCCTGCCTTTCTGTGCTGCCTGTATCACCAGCACATTCAAATGTTGCAAGAACCTTTGGATCTGATTGATGGCTGTAAGTAATGTCTTGTGTTGGTTCTTTTTTGCATCACCCTTTCTGTGTGTGGAGACAACAAAGAGGCTGGATTGCTTGTCTTTGGGAATACTATCTGGAATAAAAGTTCAAATAAAGAGCAGGTGGGCTGTGCTCTGTAAATTCTTCCCAAAGCTTAAAGGAGTTTTATGGTCAAAGCATACACTTACTTTTAATTGCATGTGCATTCTAATAATAATAATAATAATAATAATACTGGCACATAACTTATTGCAGAGCCTGACATGTAGAGGGAGGCCTCTCGTACAGCCCTGGCTCTGAGACCACTGATGTTGCCTCAGTGGCTGTGAGAGCACGGCGAGGTATGAGTGCCTGTAAGATGTTCCATCAGCCGCAGCAGTGGGTAACAGGTGCATCGCCAGAGATGGGTCAGATCGCTGGAGCAGCAGATGGCAGAAGATACAGCAGACCCAGGATTGGGCAGACAGCAGGTGACAGGTGCTTGACAGGCAGCTGGCAGCTAGCAGGTGCTAAAGGACTGTCAGCACTCAGCAGATGAAGGACCAGCAGGGACCAGATAGCATGCAGAGCAGGACAGGTGGATAACTGGATGCAAGGTCAGACAAGATCAGCAACAGATGGTCAGATACATGAATGGCAGGCAGAGAATGGTCAGGATACAAGCCGAAGTCAGCAATGTAGAATCAGGCAGATGGGCAGGAGGCAGAGCAAATTCAGAGACAGGCCAAGGTAAGGGCAGGAAGCGTTCAAGCAAGGTCAGGGCAAGTCGGGTTAATAACAGTCAAGTCAACAATCAGTCAGTTAAAGTATCTGTAAAGGCAGAAAGTTTTTTATCTTAATGCAATCTATGCATTAAGATCAAAAGCCTTCTGTGTACAGCAGCCCCTCTCAGCCCCCTAATACTTACTTGGGCCCCATCTCTAGCCAGCTATGTCCACATGTCCCTCGTCCATCCGAGACTCTCCCTCCTGATTGGCTGAGACACAGCAGCGGCACCATTGGCTCTGTGCAAATCCACTGCACAAAGGAGGTAAGTATAACATGTTAGTTATTTAACAAAAAAAACAAGACTTTACAATCACTTTACAGCCACTGTGCCATCAATTGCAGGCACTGTGCCATCAATTGCAGCCACTGTGCCCATCAAATACAGGCACTGTGCCCTTCACATGTAGCCTCTGTGCCCATTATATGCAGCCTTTGTGCCCATAATATGCAGCCTGTGTGCCCATCATATGCAGCCTCTGTGAAACATCATATGTAGCCTATGTGCCATCAATTGCAGCCACTGTGCTCATCAAATGCAGCCACTGTGCCCACCATATGTAGCCTGTATGCCCATCATATGTAGCCTGCGTGCCCATCATATGCAGCCTGTGTGCCCATCATATGTAGCCTGTGTGCCCATCATATGCAGCCTCTGTGACCCCCCTCGCTCACCGTCTGACCGGCACACACTTACCCCATCCTGGTGGCGAGTGATCTGTGGGACATGCAGCAGGCGAGCTCCTGTGTCCTCCATGTCTTTCTGTCCTGCCTTTCTTTCATTCTGTTCCTTCAGCCAATCAGGTGACGGGTATTAGATCTGCGCCTCCTGATTAGCTGAAAGGCAGTTCAGTGTTAGCAAAGCAAATATTAAATTGCTTTGCTAACCCACCTGGGCGAACTGCGAGCGCAAGGCTCCGCGTTCGCAGTTCATCTTTTTTGAAGCCTATTAGAGCCTATGGCTCTAATCAGGTGCTTCAAAAAAACACCCCCGCCGCTGTAATTCAGGCACCCGGTGTTCAAAAAGGGGCCAGACGCCTGAATAGGAGGTGGCTACAGCGCCCATGGATAGATTCCTGCAATGCAGGAATCTATCCATTTTACATAGAGGGGGGTGGCTGGAGAGAGGGGGCGGCGCCCGTGCACCCTTAATGGACGCACCATTACTGGACCCCAGTAATAGCTGTAGATCAGACAGCACTGACTAATAGCACTGCTGCAGTTCAAATGATCCCATTGGCACCAACACTGGCGATGGGCATACTCATCTGTGCATGGCTATGCACAGAAAAACGGCTTCACAGCCTGTTTCCTACTGCGCATGTGCGAGTCACGTGGCGCTTTCTGCATGGTCCCGTCGTCTTTTGGGACACACACACAGGTCCCAGAAAGCGACAGGGGGAAGGAGGCAGGCCTGGTTAAAACCGCAGAAGTGAAGTTCCAGTTGCTTTTTTCCAGTTTTCTCAGGACTGGTTTCCTGATGTTGACAACAGTGCACCATCCCTGCATAATGTGTGCTGAAACATTCACTTGGTCTTCATTGTGTAACAGGGTGAAAACACAAGAGTACAACTGTGAGAAATGGTGCAATCACTTTATTAACCACATGCTGACCGCCTCACGATGATATACGTCGGCAGAATGGCACGGGCAGGCAGAATCACGTACCAGTACGTGATCTGCCTCCCGCGGGCGGGGGGGGTCCGATCGGAACCCCCCCGGTGCCCAAGGCGGTCGGCTTTTGTCCAGCGGCGATCAGAGGTGAGGAGGAGGCCATCCATACATGGCCCCCCCTCGCGATTGCCGCCGGCCAATGAAATCATTCCTATGCTGCTGTATGGTAAACAGCAGCAAAGGAAATAATGTCATCTCTCCTCGGCTCGGCAGTTTCTGTTCCGGCACCGAGGAGAGAAGACTGTAATGTGAGTGAAAACACACACACAGTAGAACATGCCAGGCACACAAAACAGTCTTAGCAGGATCAGCCCAGATACCTGCTAGCACCTGCGTTTTGCCCCTCCGCCCGGCCCAGCCCAGCCCAGCCCACCCAAGTGCAGTATCGATTGATCACTGTCACTTACAAAACACTAAACGCATAACTGCAGCGTTCGCAGAGTCAGGCCTGATCCCTGTGATCGCTAACAGTTTTTTTGGTAGCGTTTTGGTGAACTGGCAAGCACCAGCCCCAGGCAGCGTCAGGTTAGCGCCAGTACCGCTAACACCAATGCACGCACCGTACACCTCCCTTAGTGGTATAGTATCTGATCGGATCAATATCTGATCAGATCTATACTAGCGTCCTCAGCAGTTTAGGGTTCCCAAAAACGCAGTGTTAGCGGAATCAGCCCAGATACCTGCTAGCACCTGCGTTTTGCCCCTCCGCCGGGCCCAGCCCACCCAAGTGCAGTATCGATCGATCACTGACACTTACAAAACACTAAACGCATAACTGCAGTGTTTGCAGAGTCAGGCCTGATCCCTGTGATCGCTAACAGTTTTTTTGGTAGCGTTTTGGTGAACTGGCAAGCACCAGCCCCAGGCAGCGTCAGGTTAGCGCCAGTACCGCTAACACCAATGCACGCACCGTACACCTCCCTTAGTGGTATAGTATCTGATCGGATCAATATCTGATCAGATCTATACTAGCGTCCCCAGCAGTTTAGGGTTCCCAAAAACGCAGTGTTAGCGGAATCAGCCCAGATACCTGCTAGCACCTGCGTTTTGCCCCTCTGCCCGGCCCAGCCCACCCAAGTGCAGTATCGATCGATCACTGACACTTACAAAACACTAAACGCATAACTGCAGCGTTTGCAGAGTCAGGACTGATCCCTGTGATCGGCACCAGCCCCAGGCAGTGTCAGGTTAGTGCCAGTAGCGCTAACACCCACGCACACACCGTACACCTCCCTTAGTGGTATAGTATCTGAACGGATCAATATCTGATCCGATCAGATCTATACTAGCGTCCTCAGCAGTTTAGGGTTCAAAAAAACGCAGTGTTAGCAGGATCAGCCCAGATACCCGCTAGCACCTGCGTTTTGCCCCTCCGCCTGGCCCAGCCCAGCCCACCCAAGTGCAGTATCGATCGATCACTGACACTTACTAAACACTAAATGCATAACTGCAGCGTTCGCAGAGTCAGGCCTGATCCCTTTGATCGCTAACAGTTTTTTTGGTAGCGTTTTGGTGAACTGGCAAGCACCAGCCCCAGGCAGCGTCAGGTTAGCGCCAGTACCGCTAACACCCACGCACGCACCGTACACCTCCCTTAGTGGTATAGTATCTGATTGGATCAATATCTGATCAGATCTATACTAGCGTCCCCAGCAGTTTAGGGTTCCCAAAAACGCAGTGTTCGCGGAATCAGCCCAGATACCTGCTAGCACCTGCGTTTTGCCCCTCCGCCCGGCCCAGCCCACCCAAGTGCAGTATCGATCGATCACTGACACTTACAAAACACTAAACGCATAACTGCAGCGTTTGCAGAGTCAGGCCTGATCCCTGTGATCGCTAACAGTTTTTTTGGTAGCGTTTTGGTAAACTGGCAAGCACCAGCCCCAGGCAGTGTCAGGTTAGTGCCAGTAGCGCTAACACCTACGCACACACCGTACACCTCCCTTAGTGGTATAGTATCTGACCGGATCAATATCTGATCCGATCAGATCTATACTAGCGTCCTCAGCAGTTTAGGGTTCCCAAAAATGCAGTGTTAGCGGGATCAGCCCAGATACCCGCTAGTACCTGCGTTTTGCCCCTCCGCCCGGCCTAGCCCAGCCCACCCAAGTGCAGTATCGATCGATCACTGACACTTACTAAACACTAAATGCATAACTGCAGCGTTCGCAGAGTCAGGCCTGATCCCTGCGATCGCTAACAGTTTTTTTGGTAGCGTTTTTGTGAACTGGCGAGCACCAGCGGCCTAGTACATCCCGGTCATAGTCAAACCAGCACTGCAGTAACACTTGGTGACGTGGCGAGTCCCATAAGTGCAGTTCAAGCTGGTGAGGTGGCAAGCACAAGTAGTGTCCCGCTGCCACCAAGAAGAAGACAAACTGGCCCGTCGTGCCCATAATGTCCTTCCTACTGCATTCGCCAATCCTAATTGGGAACCACCACTTCAGCAGCGCCCGTAATTCCCCCATTCACATCCCCAACCAAATGCAGTCGGCTGCATGAGAGGCATTTTCTTTATGTCCTCCCGAGTACCCCTACCCAGCGAACCCCCCCAAAAAAGATGTTGTGTCTGCAGCAAGAGCGGATATAGGCGTGACACCCGCTATTATTGTCCCTCCTGTCCTGATAATCCTAGTCTTTGCTTTGGTGAATGTTTTGAACGCTACCATGGACTAGTTGAGTATTAGCGTAGGGTACAGCATTGCACAGACTAGGCGCACTTTCACAGGGTCTCCCAAGATGCCATCGCATTTTAAGAGACCCGAACCTGGAACCGGTTACAGTTATAAAAGTTTGTTACAAAAAAAAGTGTAAAAAAAAAAAATATATAAAATTTTAAAAAATAGTTGTCGTTTTATTGTTCTCTCTCTCTCTCTATTCTCTCTCTATTGTTCTGCTCTTTTTTACTGTATTCTATTCTGCAATGTTTTATTGTTATTATGTTTTATCATGTTTGCTTTTCAGGTATGCAATTTTTTATACTTTACCGTTTACTGTGTTTTATTGTTAACCATTTTTTTGTCTTCAGGTACGCCATTCACGACTTTGAGTGGTTATACCAGAATGATGCCTGCAGGTTTAGGTATCATCATGGTATCATTCTTTTCAGCCAGCGGTCAGCTTTCATGTAAAAGCAATCCTAGCAGCTAATTAGCCTCTAGACTGCTTTTACAAGCAGTGGGAGGGAATTCCCCCCCCCCCACCGTCTTCCGTGCTTTTCTCTGGCTCTCCTGTCTCAACAGGGAACCTGAGAATGCAGCCGGTGATTCAGCCAGCTGACCATAGAGCTGATCAGAGACCAGAGTGGCTCCAAACATCTCTATGGCCTAAGAAACCGGAAGCTACGAGCATTTCATGACTTAGATTTCACCGGATGTAAACAGCGCCATTGGGAAATTGGGAAAGCATTTTATCCCACTGATCTTGGTGTTGTCAGATGCTTTGAGGGCAGAGGAGAGATCTAGGGTCTAATAGACCCCAATTTTTTCAAAAAACAGTACCTGTCACTACCTATTGCTATCATAGGGGATATTTACATTCCCTGAGATAACAATAAAAATGATTAAAAAAAAATGAAAGGAACAGTTTAAAAATAAGATAAAAAAGCAAAAAAATAATAAAGAAAAAAAAAAAGCACCCCTGTCGCCCCCTGCTCTCGCGCTAAGGCGAACGCAAGCATTGGTCTGGCGTCAAATGTAAACAGCAATTGCACCATGCATGTGAGGTATCACCATGAAGGTCAGATCGAGGGCAGTAATTTTAGCAGTAGACCTCCTCTGTAAATCTAAAGTGGTAACCTGTAAAGGCTTTCAAAGGCTTTTAAAAATGTATTTATTTTGTTGCCACTGCATGTTTGTGCGCAATTGTAAAGTATGTCATGTTTGGTATCCATGTACTCGGCCTTAGATCATCTTTTTTATTTCATCAAACATTTGGGCAATATAGTTTGTTTTAGTGCATTAAAAATGAAAAAAGTGTGTTTTTTCCCCCAAAAATGCGTTTGAAAAATCGCTGCGCAAATACTGTGTGAAAAAAATGAAACAACCACCATTTTAATCTGTAGGGCTGTTTGGGGGTTCAAAGTAATTTTCTTGCAAAAAAAATAATTTTTTCATGTAAACAAAAAAGTGTCAGAAAGGGCTTTGTCTTCAAGTGGTTAGAAGAGTGGGTGATGTGTGACATAAGCTTCTAAATGTTGTGCATAAAATGCCAGGACAGTTCAAAACCCCCCCAAATGACCCCATTTTGGAAAGTAGACACCCCAAACTATTTGCTGAGAGGCATGTCGAGTCCATGGAATATTTTATATTGTGACACAAGTTGCAGGAAAGAGACAATTTTTTTTTTTTTTGCACAAAGTTGTCACTAAATGATATATTGCTCAAACATGCCATGGGGATACCACATGTGTGGGACTTTTTGGGAGCCTAGCCGCGTACGGGGCCCCGAAAACCAATCACCGCCTTCAGGCTTTCTAAGGGCGTAAATTTTTGATTTCACTCTTCACTGCCTATCACAGTTTCGGAGGCCATGGAATGCCCTGGTGGCACAAAACCCCCCCAAATTACCCCATTTTGGAAAGTAGACACCCCAAGCTATTTGCTGAGAGGTATAGTGAGTATTTTGCAGATCTCACTTTTTGTCACAAAGTTTTGAAGATTGAAAAAAGAAAAAAAAATGTTTTTTCTTGTCTTTCTTCATTTTCAAAAACAAATGAGAGCTGCAAAATACTCACCATGCCTCTCAGCAAATAGCTTCGGGGGGTCTACTTTCCAAAATGGGGTCATTTGGGGGGGGGTTGTGCCACCTGGGCATTCCATGGCCTCCCAAACTGTGATAAGCAGTGAAGAGTGAAATCAAAAATTTACACCCTTAGAAATCCTGAAGGCGGTGATTGGTTTTCGGGGCCCCATACGCGGCTAGGCTCCCAAAAAGTCCCACACATGTGGTATCCCCATACTCAGGAGAAGCAGCTAAATGTATTTTGGGGTGCAATTCCACATATGCCCATGGCCTGTGTGAGCAATATATCATTTAGTGACAACTTTGTGCAAGAAAAAAAAAATTGTCACTTTCCCGCAACTTGTGTCAAAATATAAAATATTCCATGGACTCAACATGCCTCTCAGCAAATAGCTTGGGGTGTCTACTTTCCAAAATAGGGTCATTTAGGGTTGTTTTGTGCCATCTGGGCATTTTATGGCCTTCAAAACTGTGATAGGTAGTGAGGAGTGAAATCAAAAATTTACGCCTTTAGAAATCCTGAAGGCGGTGATTGGTTTTCGGGGCCCCGTGTGCGGCTAGGCTCCCAAAAAGTCCCAAAAGTGGTATCCCATACTCAGGAGAAGCAGCTGAATGTATCTTGGGGTGCAATTCCACATATGCCCATGGCCTGTGTGAGCAATATATCATTTAGTGACAACTTTTTGTAATTTTTTTTTTTTTGTCATTTTTCAATCACTTGGGGCAAAAAAATTAATATTCAATGGGCTCAACATGCCTCTCAGCAATTTCCTTGGGGTGTCTACTTTCCAAAATGGGGTTATTTGGGGGGGGGGTTGCAGTGCCCTGCCATTTTAGCACCTCAAGAAATGACAAAGGCAGTCATAAACTAAAAGCTGTGTAAATTCCAGAAAATGTACCCTAGTTTGTAGACGCTATAACTTTTGCGCAAACCAATAAATATACGCTTATTGACATTTTTTTTACCAAAGACATGTGGCCAAATACATTTTGGCCTAAATGTATGACTAAAATGGAGTTTATTGGATTTTTTTTATAACAAAAAGTAGAAAATATCATTTTTTTTCAAAACTTTCGGTCTTTTTCCGTTTATAGCGCAAAAAATAAAAACCGCAGATGTGATCAAAAGAAAGCTCTATTTGTGGGAAGAAAAGGACGCAAATTTCATTTGGGTACAGCATTGCATGACCGCGCAATTAGCAGTTAAAGCGACGCAGTGCCAAATTGTAAAAAGTGCTCTCGTCAGGAAGGGGGTAAATCCTTCCTGGGCTGAAGTGGTTAACAGGGAGTGACTAGAAAAGGACCTTCATGACAGGATCCCCAGATAAAAAATCACCGTTGATATTACATTAACATGTTAAAACTTATATAATATTTTATCTATTGTGTTTAAATACACCTTAAAAGTTATACATTTTTTGGTTTCCTGTTGGATGCCTGTTATTAACAAGCATAATAACTGTAGGTACAGTTTTATTTTTTATTGAAATGACTTGTTTAAAAAAGGGAAGGTTTACAGTACATAACTAAGCTGAGTACTACATTAAAACAAATGCACACGGGAACAGATTATTTTGTTATAATTGCTTATTTTGGACTTTAGGGACTGGGTTTACATACACTTAAATGGTAAACAGTACCTGGTTACAAACAGTGGATATAGAAAAGAATCACCCCCTTTAAAATAAGCACATTTTGTTGCTTTGCAGCCTGAATGAAGACAGGCATAATTTTTGTTTTACCCAGCTGTATTTACTAGTGCAACTTATAACATTCAAGTGAAAGATATAACATCAACATGTCAGAAAAAAACACAGAATCACAGGGCCCAGACTTAAACACCATTGAAAATCTGTGGAATGACTGCAGTCTACAAACTGTCACCATCAAATTTAACTGAACTTGCGCAGTTTTGCAAAGAAGAGCGGGCAAATATTGCAAAGTCTAAATGTGCAAAGTTAGTAGAGATATATCCCAACAGACTAAAAGCTTTATTTAAAGCAAAAGACGGTCCAACTAAATACTACATGGGATGATCATTTTTCCAACTTAGTGATTCTCTTTTTGAATTTTTTTTTTCTGACATGTTGGAGTTCTATCATTCACTTGGATTTTCTAATACCCACTGTAGCTACAAATATAACAAAATAAAAGCAGCACTTATAAATATAGCAGAAATTGAAAGATGTGTGAATATAAAGAAATCTAATACAGTGCCATGAAAAAGTATTCACACCCCTTGAAATTTTCCACATTTTGTTATGTTACAACCAAAAAATTGAAATATATTTTATTGGGATTTTATGTGATAGACCAACACAAAGTGGCACATAATTGTGAAGTGGAAGGAAAATGATAAATGGTTTTCAAAATCTTTTTACAAATAAATATGTGAAAAGTGTGGGGTGCATTTGTATTCAGCCTCTCTGAGTCAATACTTTGTAGAACCACCTTTTACTACAATTACAGCTGCAAGTCTTTTTGGGGTTGTCTCTACCAGCTTTGCACATCTAGAGAGTGACATTTTTGCACATTCTTCTTTGCAAAATAGCTCAAGCTCTGTCAGATTGCCACAGATTCTTAATTGGATTTAGGTCTGGATTTTGACTGGGCCATTCTAACACATGAATATGCTTTGATCTAAACCATTCCATTGTAGCTCTAGCTGTATGTTTAGGGTCGCTGTCCCGCTGGAAGGTGAACCTCCGCCTCAGTCTCAAGTCTTTTGCAGAATCTAACAGGGTTTCTTCTAAGATTGCCTTGTATTTGGCTCACCTTCTCACAACTCTGATCAGCTTCCCTATCCCTGCTGCAGAAAAGCATCCCCATGACATGAAGCTGCCCGCACCATGTTTTATGGTTGGGATGGTGTGTTCAGGGTGATGTGCAGTATTAGTTTTCCACCACACATTGCGTTTTGCTTTAAGGCCAAAAGGTTCAATTTTGGTCTCATCTGACCAGAGCACCTTCTTCAACATGTTTATGTGTTCCCCACATGGCTTCTTGCAAACTGTAAACAGGATTTCTTATGGCTTTCTTTCAACAATGGCTTTCTTCTTGCCACTCTTCCATAAAGGCCAGATTTGTGGAGTGCATGACTAATAGTTGTCCTGAGGACAGATTCTCCCACCTGAGCTGTGGCTCTCTACAGCTCCTCCAGAGTTACCATGGGCCTCTTGGCTGCTTCTCTGATTAATGCTCTCCTTGCCTGGCCTGTCAGTTTAGGTGGACGGCTATGTCTTGGTAGGGTTGCAGTTGTGCCATACTCTTTCCTCTTTCGGATGATGGTTTGAATAGTGCTCTGGGAGATGTTCAAAGCTTTAAACTTCTCCACAACTTTATCCCTGAGCTGTCTGGTTGGTCCTTGGCCTTTATGATGCTGTTTGTTCACTAAGGTCCTCTAACAAACCTGTGAGGGTTTCACAAAACAGCTGTATTTATACTGAGATTTAATTGCACACAGGTGGACTATTTACTAATTAGGTGACTTCTGAAGGCAATTGGTTCCATTAGATTTTAGTTAGGCTTATCAGAGTAAAGGGGACTGAATACAAATGCACCCACATGTTTCACATATTTATTTATTTACAAAAAAATGTGAAAAACATTTATTATTTTCCTTTCACTCCACAAGTATGTGCCACTTTGTGTTGGTCTAGCACATAAAATCCCAATAAAATGCATTTAGGTTTTTGGTTGTAACATGACAAAATGTGGAAAATTTCAAGGGATATGAATACTTTTTCAAGCACTGAAATATAGTAAAGAGATGCATTCTTATATAAGAAACACATAAAGCATGAAGGTCCATAGCATAAAAATTTGAGTTTTTTGGGGATGACCATGAACTAATTCCAGTGAGTGGGGTCGCGCTCAACTGCCCCACAACTGCGTGTAATGCATGTGCTTGTGGCGCCATGGTGCAGCATTTACAGAGTTAAAACAGGTGGTGCGGAAGCGATATTTCACCTCCTCACTACCCATCAAACACTTCTGAAAAGGGATCCACCACGCAGTGCTGTGTCTTGGCCTAGGCCGACAAGGCCCAGGCCTAGGGCGGCACTTGGGGGGGGGGGGCGGCAGCTGCCTCCCCCCCTGCTCCTGGGTCAGCCCATTCAACCAGAATTTGACAGAACACCGGAGTTGCTTGCTGCAGCGTTCGGAGAGCGTCTCTCTCTCATACAGCGTGTGGTGACAGTTCCCCCCTCCTCCTCTCTACACAGACGGAGAGCAGTGAGAGAGATGGTCAGTTTCTCTTCCTGTGTTGTGACCCCAGGTGCACATGTCGGATTGTGGCTTCAGCAGCGACCCGGCTACTGTGTACATTCTGCATATCTGACCTGGCTGGATGGGTGAGAGGAAATAAGGATCCTCACTGTGTCTCCTTGCAAACCTCATAGCACTGCTTATCTGCACTCCAACTTTCCCACTTTGTTTCTCCTATCTCCTGTTATCTGAAATAGAGACTCTCTAGTAATTAACCCTCTGTGTCCTTGCTGGGGGAGAACTGTGTTTTTCTCTTCTTCTATGCTTCAGCCCAGGTTCACCCCAGTGCGATCAGACATTGCATGTGATTCGCACCTGTGGTACCGATTACATGCGATGTCTGTGAGATGCGAGTTCAGCCATGAAATTGTATGGCTGAACTCGCATTGGATTGGCACAGAAAAAATAGCAGGGACTTGTTTTTCCCTGCACTAGAATCGGATCGCATGGGTGTTCTCACCTATGCGATCCGATTCCTGTGCAAGTTAACAGTTCGCACTGCGATCTGTGAACTAAGCTGGGGGTGTCATTAACATTGTATTGAAACCCACAGAGGTTTGCAGAGGGTGGTATGATCTGCCCAAGGGAGAGATACAATGCGGTAACTGGCGCTGGAATCGCACTGGTTCCCACATCACATCAGTGTGAACCTAGGCTTAATGAACACGTGTACACTGCTGCTTACCCCTTTCACACTGGAGGCGTTTTTCAGGCGCTACAGCGCTAAAAATAGCACCTGCATAGCGCCTGAAAAAAGCCTGAGTGCTTTCACACTGGGGCGCTGCGCTGGCACGACATTACAAAAAGTCCTGCCAGCAGCTTCTTTGCAGCAGTGTAGGAGTGGTGAATACACTGCCCCTGCCCATTGAACTCAATGGGCAGCACCGGCAAAGCGCCGCTGCAGCGGCATTTTGTAGGTGGATTTAACCCTTTTTTGGCCGCTAGCAGGGGTTAGTACCGAATAGTGCCGCTAAAACGACGGTAAAGCGGCGCTTTACTGTCGATGCCCAGGTGCTTTCAAAATGAAAGGACTCTAAATGGTTAAGGCTGCACTCATACCTGAGCGTATTTTTTTTCATGCAGAAAGTTGCATGTTTTTACCACAATTTTTGCCACAATTTTGTACAGGTCAAAAGGTCACCAAAGAAAAAAGCAGAAACATGCCTATAATCTGCCTATAAAGAAGTTCATGCACTTTTTTGAGCTCAGGCTCTGTTTACACATAGGCGTTTTTGGGCGTTTGTTTGCTCTCAGCCTCAGCTCTAAAAACGCCCAACAAGACTAATCCCATTCATTTCAATGGCCCCTGTTCACATCTGAGCTTTCTGTCACCTAAAGCAAAACGGCCATCGCTCAAAAAAGTACATCAGCTTCTTTTTTGGCAGATTACAGGCGTTTTTAATCCTTTTACATTGGTGACCTTTTGACCTGTACAAAATCGTGGCAAAAATAGCGTAACTTTCTGCCTGAAAACGATACACTCAGGTGTGAATGCAGCTTCAGGCATTTTACTACAGGCGACAAAATGCTCAGATGTGAACAGGGGCCATTTAAATTGATGGGATTTTGCTTGTTGGGCGTTTTCATGGGTTTTTGATGGCGTTTTACGAGCTGAAAACGTTCAGGTGTGAATGCAACCTGACTATTTACAGCTCAACATCTGCAGGCTGGTGCTTCTGGTAAAAAATGGCATTTAACACCTTAGTGTCTGCTTGTATATATTGGTTTAACCTTTCATAGCTAACTGTATGGTTCATGCTGCCTTCTGACATACGAAGAAAAGTGTCATTTCTCATTATAGATCAGTCTGGATTTTATTGTCCATTCTACTAACTACATTTAAGACTGACGTATATTTATTTTTCTTTCTTTTTTCTTTTGTCTCTATTTGAAGTGAACGCAGTTTGCTGAAAAGGCCAATGATTTTGCCCTGCCTCCTTATGATCTATCCAATCTCTGTTGTGCCTGCCCCATCAGCTATGTCCAGACTCCACCCCCTGATGCACACACAGACACACTTTCTGTGTGTATGTCAAGGTGTGCAGGACAGGTGGTAAATCAGAGTACACGCACACTAGAGGCTGGAAAATTGGTTAGTAAGTTTAAACATCACCTCCCCCTAGACAACTACACTAATGCCCCCCTCTGCTGCTCTGATTTAAAAAGACTGTCACGCCTCTGAAAAGCAATCCACACAGATTTCTTTTCAGAGGCAATATGCGGCCTCCTCGCCACCTGTGTGGGCACTGGTGAGGCTGCACTGATTGGCACTGATGAGGCTGCACTTGGTACCCACTTTAAGCCCACAATCACATTGGGCCGATTTGGCATGTCAAATCGCATGCCAAATCGGCAGCTATTGCTGACAATTACACAGTTCAAATTGGTGCGACGCCGCCTTTGTGGAGCCGAACCGATTCCCAAAATAAGTTCCTGTACTACTTTTGGTGACTTTGGGGGCGATTTGAATAGACATCTGTGCATGAACCCACACAGATGTCTGTCAAATCGTCCCCGAATTCGGACTGCATTGCCGGTTTGAAATCATGCGAGTTCAGATTTCAAACCCTCCCTAATGTGAACGTAGGCCTAATGTACAGAGAGGAAGAGGTGGAGCCTAAAGAGGAAGGGGTGTGGTTTACAGATGACAGAGCAGGTCTTAAACATGAAGGGGTGTGGCATTGACAGGAAGGGGCGGGTCATATTTAAATTTGGGGGTGCATGAGTTTAGTCAGGCCTAGGGCAGCACAAAACGTAAATAAACCACTGCCACTGCGGTTCGCTTTTCAGAATGTACAGCAATGTTAGCAGCTCCTCTAAATGGAGCCTTAGAGTACATATGTTGCACTAAACAATGACTAGCATAAATAAACCCTACATAATTTGTCTCACAGATTTGAAGAGCATCAGCAGCTTCCTCCTATGGGCCCATTCACACTCACACGGCGAGCCAGTGGTAGCTGGCGGTGTGATGTATGTTTAATCGCATCAAATAGTTCCCTATTTTTGTATCAACTTTATTTGAAGTGCACAAAGTGACCCTTCATTCAAGAGACCACGCAGAAGCGTAGTGCGTTACATCTGCTGCGCAGTGACATTCAGGGCCATCAAGTGAGGTGCAACATTTATGCGGACATGTTGCAAAATATCACACCTCTCTGGAGGTCAGAGTTCTGGTGTGACCACTATTGTTTTCCATGTGTCATTGCAGTTACTTGCATTTATCCATGGGGAAATAATGTGAACAGGCCCTACAATGCCTGTGTGAGTGGTAATATCGTGATCAATTCCTCTGGTGAGTTCTGTTATCATAGGTGGAGAGCTTTACATGGAACATTTATTTGGGACTATTAATGAATATTTACTATCAAGAATCATTAAAGTGATTGTAAAGTCTCTTTTTTTTTTTAATAACAAACATGTTATACTTACCTCCTCTGTGCAGTTGGCTTTGCACAGAGCAGCCTGGATCCTCCTCTTCTCTGGTCCCTCTTTACTGCTCCAGGCTCCTCCCTCCTACCG
Organism: Lithobates clamitans; assembly: GCA_037952925.1. Taxonomy (NCBI): domain Eukaryota; kingdom Metazoa; phylum Chordata; class Amphibia; order Anura; family Ranidae; genus Lithobates; species Lithobates clamitans. Next base: position 3,158,240 of record JBBGZY010000571.1, read on the forward strand.
AGTGCCCCCTCAGCCAGCAGCTTCCTATGGGAGCACCTGAGCCGAGTCAGAGCTCCGTGTATCCATTCAGACACGCAGCCCGACCCGGCCCAGCCTTTTCTCTCCCCTGATTGGCTGACTGACTTTGATTGACAGCCATGGGAGCCAATGACGCTGCTGCTGTGTCTCAGCCAATCAGAAGGAGTGTCCTGGATGGCTTAGACACTCGTGGACATCGCTGGAGAAAGAGGGGGCTCAGGTAAGTAATTAGGGGGGTTCTGGGGAGGTTGATACACACAGAATGTTTTTTATCTTAATGCATAGAATGCTTTAAGATAAAAAAAACCTTCTGCCTTTACAACTCCTTTCATTAATTTATGTTATGGATATGTGTTTGTTATAAATGAATTTGTGTATATATATTTACTATATTTGTTTGATTTCTTTATAGTGACACTTTTTTCGTTTTACATATATCAAAAGCACTACCTTTATTTTGTTATACTGTTGAGTTTATTGATATTTTTGGGTAGCAGCTGTATCATATACACCGTATACTGTGTGTGGCAGTGAGGGGATTTCCACAGCTAGAAATATACTTAAAGGGTTAATATGGGAATACAAAACAAATAATACATTTGAGATAAAGCTATTTCATTATGTTTACTTATGTAAATATTATGCAAAATGTGTATGTTTATTTGAAATAAAAAATAGGTTTAATAAATCAAAGCTACCTTGCATAGCACAGTAGACTACAAAATGTAATGACCTAGCTTTTTTTTTTTTTTTGCTCTGTTTATGTAAATGAAACACATAAAGCATTATTATCCCATTCTTCATTCAGCAGGTAGTTTACCTTGGCAATTTAGTAATGATTTGGCATGAAATGAGTCTTACTCGAGAATGGAAAATAGTAGCAGCTTATCTTTGTCAATTAATGTAAATCATCTAATGCATATGAATATCCGGTAAGAGGATTATGTTTGATGGATATAATTTTTGTTCTGATTTTTTTAGGGTCTCTGTCGGCAATTAAGACAAAGCTATCATGCAAGGATAGCCTAATATAGTCAGTGTCCACAATAATTGGATGAGTTACCCTGGGGCTTTACAGACAGGATTTGAAGGGAAAAGACACAAAAGGAAAAAATGACAGAGATAAGGCTTTTGTTGCATAACAGTTTTCAAAAAATGACATTGCGTTCTTCTTTGATAAACGTAGCATATTGATCATTTCAATTCATATTTGTGAATGAAAGGACGCTAGAAATCTCAACTGCGATACCGAAGGGTATTAGAAATGGCTAAAATGATGCCCATTAAGAACAGCATGGGGTAGCTTTCCATTTTTCCGTTGCCTTGTACCATGGATGATTTGTTTGTTTTATGCAGACTTCACTTATTGTAAATTACATCTTTTAATGACTCTATCGCAGATGTTTTTCCCGAGGTAAAGGAGATATCACAGCATTAAAAGTGCAGACATTTGTACCCCCAGGGTTGTGGCAGAACTGCAAGTAACTCTCTAATCACTGATTTCTGTAAGAAGCCTTCTTTAAATGAGCAGGTTCTGAGACTGGAGGAAATGAGAAGTCTTACTGCAAAAAAGATGAGATAGAACATTTTACCCTGTTCTACTTTTCAAATAACTAGAAAACATGTGCCTGTTCCAGAATGGACATGGTTGAGGATATGACAAGCAATGCAGAAAATGTGTTTATAATAGGCAAAAACAAGGTTCTCAATTTTGTAGTGAGGGAAGAAAGTAACGTTTCCTTTCCTAAGGCCTCATACACACTAGGCATCAAAAACACCACTTTTAAGGTAGTTTGACAGGGTTTTTTCTCCTTCCTCTATATGTCCCTCCATGTTAGTCTATGTGTCCTTACACACATTAATTAGATTAATTAGGCAATTAGAGGCAGGAGCATTTAACCATTTGAACATAAATATTCTAAATATATAAACTCGCGCTAATGGTGTGGCAAATGTGACAAATTGGAAAAGATAAAAATAAAAATAGGAATGCAGCTGCTGTGCACAAAGTGCTATTCACTTGACAAACAGGATAAAATATAAATTAAAGCACTAGCAAACACAACATCAATAAATATAGTGAAAAACAATAAAAAGTGAATGCCCATATAAAGTGACTGATGTGCTCCAATCCAAAAAAGTGCAAAGTGCTCCGGAGTTTTCAGGTGCGCAAAACACCCCCTCCTGTGTCCCCACTCACCAGATGGAATGGACCCTAGTTTTTCAGTCTAGGGGTCACTTCGGGCTTATAATGGTGACCGGAGAAGACAGCTTGACATCAAATCATTAGGCAGATCTCACTTGTTAAAGATACTCAGCCGAGATAATTAGTAGCCAAAAACGAAAGGAAGGGACTATAGTGAAGTACCGTTTGGCAATGAATTTATTGCGCATATAAAAATGAAAACTTACAAGAAGGAAGATAAAATCAGGCATAAAAATTCAGAGAGCTGCGAGTACAAAAGTGCTGTTCATGGCGTGCATTCCACCGATAACCGGAAGTGACGTCAGATAGTCTCGAAACCGGAAATTACACCAACGCGTTTCACCCTCCCACAGGGCGTCATCAAGGACCTCCTTGCCTTCTGGCCACTTTTCTCCCTTCCTGCTGAGGCCAATTTTCAGCTTTCAGCGCTCTCACACTTCAAAAGACAATTGCGCGGTCATGCAGCACTGTACCCACTGTACCCATATGACATTTTTATATATTTTTTCATACAAATAAAGCTTACTTTTGGTAGTATTTAATCACCACTGGGTTTTTTATTTTTTGCTAAACAAATGAAAAAATACTGAAATTTTTCATAGTTTGATATACAATTTTGCAAACAGGTAATTTTTCTCCTTCACTGGTGTGTGCTGATGAGGCTGCACTGATGGTCACTAAAAGGCTGCACTGATGGGCACTGATAGGTGGCACTGATGGGCACTGATGAGGAGGCGCTGATGAGACTGCATTGATAGGCAGCACGGATGGGTGGCACTGATAGACAGTGACAGGCAGCACTGATGGGAACTGGTAGGCGGCACTGATGGGCACAGATAGGCAGCACTGATGGGTGACACTGAAGAGGAGGCACTGATTGGTAGCACTGATGAGCATTTATTGGCAGCACTGGTGGGCACTGATTGGCAGTATTGGTGGGCACTGGTGGGACTGCACTGATAATTAGGACACTGATAATCAGTGCCCTGATTATCTGTGCCGATGTCCCTTTAACACAAGCCGGTTATCAGCTTTCTTCTTCTCACCTCACACTGTCAGCGTGAGGAAAGAAAAGCCGATAACCGACTTGTGTTTACATTCTGTGATCAGCTGTCATTGGACACAGCTGATCTTGTGTTAAAGGACCACTGTGATTGGCCCTTTACCCTGATCTATGATCAGCTGAGTCTGAAGGAGAGGAGAGGAGTGTTTTGGCAGAAAAGAATGACAGATTTACCTAAATGTATGTACAGTAAGTCCCCTACATACGAACCTTCGAGTTGTGATCTTTCAAAGATGCAAACAAGTGTTTGCACATCTTTTTTTTGTTCAACCCAGCGGGTTGAGTGAAAAAAACTGACAGATCGGCGTACCAACACAAGCAATGTTGGTGGAGCTTTAACCACTTGCTTACTGAGCACTTAAACCCCCCTCCTATCCAGTCCAATTTTCAGCTTTCAGCACTGACGCACTTTGAATGACAATTGCGCGGTCATACAACACTGTACCCATATGAAATTTTTATCATTTTTTTCTTCACAAATAGAGCTTTCTTTTGGTGGTATTTGATCACCTCTGCAATTTTTACTTTTTGTTAAAAAAATGTAAAAAACTGAATTTTTTTTTTTTAAATTGTTTATTTTTTTATATTTTGTTATAAAAAATTTAAAACAGGTAATTTTTCTCCTTCATCGTGTACAATGATGAGGCGGCCATGATGGGCACTGATGGGTGGCAGTGATGGGCACTGATCAGGTACACTGATAGGCAGCACTGCTAGGTGGCACTGAGTGGCACTACTAGTGGGCATTGATAGGTGACACTTGTGGACATTGATAGGTGGCACTTGTGGGCACTGATAGGTGGCACTGTGGGCACTGTTATGTGGCACTGTGGGCACTGTTAGGTGGCACTATTAGGTGGCACTGATGAGGCAGATGTGCCTCTTCCACTTCGGGAACGATGTCCCTCGTATCCTAGACGGTGATCGGCTTTTTTTTTCTACTCATGCTGTCAGCATGAGTAGAAAAAAAGAGATTACCGATCTTTTGTTTACATCATGTGATCAGCTGTCATTGGCTGACAGCTGATCACATGGTAAGGGGCCGGGACCGCCCCCTTACTTGGATCGGTGATCACCTGAGTGATCACAGCGCACTTGGCGCGCGCCAGGGCGCGTGCACAGGGGAGGCCATCATATGACGGCCTCCCAGGAAATTTAGGTCCGCACTGTGGCCGTCATTCAGCCATAGCGCTGATGTCAAGTAGTTAATTTTAATAGTGTACTAAAGCGCTGATATGTGAAGTGAGTTATTTAAGGTTGAACTAGTGCAAACTATTGTATTAATATTGTATGAGGAAATGTGGATGTATATGCCAAAAAATCCCAAACTATGGGATATAGGTGAAAAATAAATGAAATTTTTTTGTTAGAATGTTGGTGGAGCGATCTTCCCAGCTTTGCTTTTGTGTTCTGACAGGGGCACTCCACCCTGCCAGAACACACTAATCAGCACCCACAGCCTTTGTTTGCATGCGCTGAGCTTTGTTGGACTTATGAACAGGTTGGACTTACGAACAAGCTCCCAGAATGGAACTCATTCCTAAGTAGGGGACTTACTGTAAAAGCATGTAATTGCACCTAAGCAAATTAGGCGCTTGAGTATTTATTAATTTCAGTGGCCAGAATAGATTAATATTCTGGCCAATGAAAAGAATGAACTTCCAAACACCTGACACACCTGTGCCTAAAAATGTTTGCAAAACATGGCTTTAGGTAAACTTTTTTTGTTGTTTTAGATCAAGTGGAGAGGAATTAAAACACCTGTCAGGTTTTTATTACTTTCTATGCCCCCGTTAGGGAGATTTGTCTTTTTTACTGTTATAACCAAGAGTACAGCTTCAGGAGTACAGTGTTAGCCAGCACTACAGAAGAAAAAGACTTGGGGGTAACTATTTCAGATTATTTGCAAAATGAGCAAACAGTATGAACAGACAGTGGGAAAAGAAAATAGAATACAAGGATGCATCACTAGAGGGATCACCAGCCAGAGGAAGGAGGTTTTGATGCCCCTATACAGATCTTTGGTGAGATCTCGTTTGGAATACTGTGTCCAGTTCTGGAGACCTCACTTACACAAAGATATTCATAAGATAGAGTCTAGAGAGGGGTGACAAAAAATGGTAAATGTCATATCGAGAGCGACTTCAGGAACTTAATATGTACAGTCTGGAGGAAAGAAGGGTAAGGGGAGACGTGATTGGAACCTTTAAATACATCAAGGGGGTGAATAAGGTTCAGAAAGGCAGTTTTTTCAATATGAAACCAACAGCAAGAACACGGGGACTCTCAAACTAGCTGAAGGAAAGTTCAAAATTAATCTTAAAAAGTATTATTTTACTGAAAGGGTAGTTGATGCTTGGAATAAATTACCAGCAGTGGTAGTGAGACAGTCAACAGTAAATGGTTTCAAACATACTTGGGATAAACATAGATCTATAGTCAGACAATAAAGTTAACGAAAAAACAAACAAAAAAAAAGACAAAACAAAAAAAAAAAAAATGGGCAGGCTCGATGGACTACTCTGTCTTTTTCTAATTACACTTTTCTATGTTTCTAAAGTGAAAAAATATCCCAAATTGTCACCAGGACAGAAATAGGGTTGAAAAGATGACACTTGATTTGGTGACTGGTGAAAACCAGAGATCGTCTCACTTTGTATTGATTTCTTTTAACTTCCTGTTTTGGCCATGGGACAGGAAGTGAGGGAAAATCTCTCCAATGGGGCACAGATGGCAAAAAAATCTTGACAGGGGTTTTAACCCTCTCTAACACTATTCAAAACTCCTCAATTTACATGGCTAAATGTGTGAAATTGCTGAAGCAGAGATCATGTTACAATGGTATCATTTGTGGAAGGCAGGTGTCAAAGAACCCCACACTAGTTCAGGGATGCTGGTTACTGTCTGATGAATGTAACCAGTTTTGACAAACATCTGTTTCTGAACAGGCTAGTAATATGGTATTCTGAGAAGTGCTGCTTGTGATACAGAACAATCCCCAAACATACCCACTACTGGCTCCTTGCTGTCTCTACCCAAGAAAGCTTGATGTATAAAAATATACACATATATATAGTCCTAAGGATTTAACAGCTACAAATCACATGGCAAAGTTTGAATTCTATTTGTGATAAAGGAAGTAGAGACAGGGGCACTTACAAAATACAGTTTAAACAAAGATCATGCATGAAGAACCATGTGGGGTTCTCTATGGATTCTGAGTGCAAAGGATAACAAAGACCACCGATTAAGGTTTTGGGTGAAATTTTTGGTTTAAGTACAACTTCAGTATTTGCTAGATTGGATTAGTAGCTCACTGCCTGGTTTCTCATGTAGGTTGGAATTTCTCTTTATTAACATATAGTTATTTTAGCAGCAGTCTTTCCTGGCTTGTGTATTTACAGTATGAGTATAAGAGCCTCTAACCTTCTGGATACTGCATATTCTTTACAAAGCCGATAAGCTTACATTTGCAACATCCTAAAATACAAAAACATTCATGTTCATAAAACATGCCCAATATCTAGTCTTTATATTTCAAAAACAGTCCATCATTTATCTGAAAAAAATGCCCTCGTAGGCATAGCTGTTTGGGCCAAATGTCATGAGAAATCAAAGTGAGAATACAGAAAAATAAATTTTCAATCTCAAGCAAACCACTTTTTCAAGAGAAATGTAATCCATCTCAATTAAGGTGGCAGTTACTGAAGCATGTTACTTTACAGCTGAGGGCAAGCAACAAACATAATTTACTACATAGACGTGATTCTGAAAGGAACAGCAGACTAATGTCATAGTATCTTTATGGAATAAGTGACATGGGGTCTCGGGTGCCTGCTGCAATTCATAAAAAGCAGCAAGACTTCTTTGCACTTGATGCACTGTATTGATGCCCTATATTTTTGCCATCATTTCTTAAATTATAGAAATGTGCAGCTTATTCTAATGCTTAAAAAAGATTTATTTTTTTATTGACAGAAATGTATTTTACAGCATATTGTTAAAGTTATCTAGGAAAATCACTGAACGTTTAAACTATATCTAAAGTCAAGAACAAAAATGTATTACAGCTTATCGGTCTTTAGACGTGATGGCTGTATACGTTTTCTTTTATCACTATTTTTTTTCTTATTATTTTTACCTGTTGCACCTGCCACTAATGCAGTTCCTGTCCTAAAGTGACAACATTCACTCACTCTATAAATCTATGGAAAAGCAGTGTTGTCACTTTAAGTTACTCACTTCAAATTTAGGCTACAGGCTGATGTGCTGATGCACATTCAGCCTGGTCCTGGTGCATGGACCTAGTCTAAGAAGTATCTTGCCCCATGTTGAGCTGCTCGGGTTAGAACCAAGCAGATTTCAGGGAACAAAAAGGTAATATAAGAACTGATTTTTAAATTGCTTTTGGAACAATATTAAAGCCTAGGCAAGACACTTTTGAAAGTCTGTCCCTTTTGCGGCAGCTATGGCCAGAAAAATACAGAAAGCATGGGGTCCCAATAATTTCTGATTTCTTCCCTCTTCAGAGCATGTGAACTCACATGTTGGTGCCAGACGTTGAGGTAGTGGAGCACATGTAACTCCCCAACTTCAGCAAGTCTTATTTACACTTGCTGTACTGTATTGATACACTATACCGTGCCTTGAAAAAGTATTCATACCCCTTTGTAGACCCACTTTTCGCTGCAATTACAGCTGCAAGTCTTTTTGGGTATGTCTCTACTAGCTGAAATTTTTGCCCATTCTTCTTTGCAAAATAGCTCAAGCTCTGTCAGATTAGATGGAGAGCATCTGTGAACAGCAATTTTCAAGTCTTGCCACAGATTATCAATTGGATTTAGGTCTGGACTTTGACTGGGCCATTCTAACATATGAATATGCTTTGATCTAAACCATTCCATTGTAGCTCTGGATGTATGTTTAGGGTCATTGTCCTGATGGAAGGTGAACCTCCGCCCTGCAGACTCAAACAGATTTTCTTCTAAGATTGCCCTGTATTTGGCTCCATCCATCTTCCCATCAACTCTTACCAGCTTCCCTGTCCCTGCTGAAGAAAAGCATCCCCACAACATGATGCTGCCACCACCATGGTTCACGGTAGAGATGGTGTGTTCAGGGAGATGTGCAGTGTAATGCCCCGTACACACGGTCGGATTTTCCGACGGAAAATGTGTGATAGGACCTTGTTGTCGGAAATTCCGACCGTGTGTAGACTCCATCACACATTTTCCATCAGATTTTCCGACACACAAAGTTTGAGAGCAGCTATAAAATTTTCCGACAACAAAATCTGTTGTCGGAATTTCCGATCGTGTGTACACAAATCCGACGCACAAAGTGCCACGCATGCTCAGAATAAGTATAGAGATGAAAGCTATTGGCTACTTCCCTGTTTATAGTCCCGACGTACGTGTTTTACGTCACCGCGTTCAGAATGATCGGGTTTTCCGACAACTTTGTGTGACCATGTGTATGCAAGACAAGTTTGAGCCAACATCCGTTGGAAAAAATCCTAGGATTTTGTTGTCGGAATGACCGATCAATGTCCAACCGTGTGTACGGGGCATTAGTTTTCTGCCACACATAGCGTTTTGCTTTAATGCCAAAAAGTTCACCTGAGCTGTGGTTCTCTGCAGCTCCTCCTGGGTTACCATGGGCCTCTTGGCTGCTTCTCTGAATAATGCTCTCCTTGCCCGGCTTGTCAGTTTAGATGTCTTGGTAGCTTTGCAGTTGTGCCATACACTTTCCATATTTGGATGATGGATTGAACAGTGCTCTGTGAGATGTTCAAAGCTTGGGATATTTTTTTGTAACCTAACCCTGCTTTAAACTTCTCCACAACTTTATCCCTGACCTGTCTAGTGTGTTCCTTGGCCTTCATGATGCTGTTTGTTCACTATGGTTCTCTAACAAACCTCTGAGGGCTTTACAGAACAGCTGTATTTATACTGAGATTAAATTACACACAGGTGGACACTATTTATTATTAGTTGACTTCTGAAAGCAATTGGTTCCACTAGATGTTAGTTAGGGGTATCAGAGTAAAGGGGGCTGAATATCTGCATGCAACACTTTTCAGATATTTATTTGTAAAAAAAATTGAAAACCATTTATCATTTTCTTTCTACTTCACGATTATGTGCACTTTGTGTTGATCTATCACATAAAATCCCAATAAAATACATTTACGTTTTTTGGTTGTAACATGACAAAATGTGGAAAATTTCAAGGGGTATAAATACTTTTTCAAGGTAGTGTATTGTTGCTATTTGCTATTTGCTGTTTACTTGACAGAAAAAAGTTGCAAAAGTGATATATTAGTTAAGAAAAAGCTTTTCAGCCTTCAACTCAGATCAAGAGTTTTCTAGTTGGATCTCACAGGGCCTAGTGACCCTGGATTCTCTGCTGCAGGGTTCGTTCTTTGCTCATTTGAGCATCTTCAACAGAATTATGCCCTCCGCAGTTCTGAATTCTATAGATATCTACAAATTCAAAAAAATGTTTCTAGTATGTTAATTCAGGCTGCGGACTTGGCTACAACACCATTCGAGAACCTTTGTAGCGAGACCTCTAGAGATAAGGGGACTATATCAAACCCTATAACAATATCTTAACGATCACAATAGTACAGCCACATCAACGACTAGGATGGGAGGCGGAGACTGACCAAGAGATCTCGGCAGAGGATTGGTATGATATGGTCTCTAATATTCATAAATGCACACGCTCAGTCACTATTAAAGAGACCGTTGTCAAGCTACACACCCGCTGGTATTACACCCCTTTTAGGTTGCATAAGATTTACCCTCTAATTCCCGACACATGTTTCAGGGGCTGTCACAGCAGGGGTACTCTTCTTCATACATTCTGGAGCTGCTCGGTGTTGAAACCCATATGGCAACGAACCACTGATGGTGCTCCAAATAACAGGTTTACCTGTGACCTTGACTTATCATATGTGCATCTTATTTACAGAACTTCCGGAGGTCTTCCCCCCATCAAAAGTTGTCCCACACACTTTTTAGTACCATCCAATGGGCTATTGCTCTAAACTGGAGATGGTCACAGGTGCTCCATCGCATGGAACCTATTAGATTGATGGAAAGGATACACCCTACCCTCATGGATTCCATGCACATCTTTGAACGTAAGTGGGCAAATTGGTCACCTTACCAAATATAATCTGTGTTTGGTGGGTTTCCTTTTTCCCCCACTTGCACTTATTAGATGAATTTGTAATGCTGGAAGTTGTCACATTCAGTAATGTCGATCCAATCATTTTGAAAATTTTCTGTCTAGAGCATGTCTTCCATGTAGTAATTTTTCTTGCAGAAGCAACGCTGTTACTTTACTCATTTACTTCATTTTGAATTTCTTTATTTTATTATTTTTCTTACTTAATATTACAATGAGAGCTGTATACCTGTACAATCACACATTGGTTCTAGAATGTACTCCGTATTCTCTCTGTGTGTTTATCTTTTTGTACTTGATCAAATACAATAATAAAAACTTTGTAAACAAAAGAAAAAGCTTTTCTTGTTATTGATCATTAACCCCTGAGGAATGCTTATTTTGTCATAATTAGCCTCTTCTTCATTAGTTATCCTATTTAACCCAATCAAGCTCTAATTCGCTTCTTTCTTCTCATTTTATCCTTAGCTATGTTTTTTACCTATTCACATCTTATTACCTACCCCTAACTCATCTTTACTTTCCTATCTCCATAATTAATCATGTCAATTTTTTGAGGTGGGGAGTTGCATATTTTTTAAATGGTTATTTTTTGTTTTTTTTTCCCTCAATCTATAGAATAAAAAACACAAACAGAAATAAAAATAGGATTTTTTATTTATTAGGTTTGAGATCTATGTGTTTAGTTTGCTGTAGAGTACAAAAAAATTGTAAGGGCAAAGAGGCTAAAAACAGCATAGAAGGGTATGCCATTTTAGAGGAAAGCAGAACTGCAGAAGAATCAGGAGACAAACAGCAGGTAATGCAGGAGTCAGCAGACGAGGGGCCAGCAACAGTCTGAGTCAGGGAAGACAAACAGGAGCAGTCATTTTCCACCAAATTTGCTAACAGCAGTGATAACTTTTGACAAAGGGATTTTGTAAGTTCAGAGGACCAGAACTTAAAGAAAGGCACTAAAGGGTTGCATTACCCATTATCAGCATTGACATCAAGTCTGAGAATAAGAAGCCCTCAATGCACAATGCCAGAGGGGAAGCAACAATGAACAGTGTGGCTAGAAGGTTAGTAACAGCAGAGGCAGAGTGGTCAGAGATGGCAGCTCAGGCAGGAATCAGCAGAGCAAACAGTCATGGGTAGCCCAGAGAGAGGTACCATATGAAATTGCTCTTCCACAGCAGTCACTGCCAAACAAGCAAACTCCCAATGCCCTTAATTTTACAGAAATGTGCAGCACCATGATGAATAAAACCATATCAAGCAAGCCAGGTAAGGTGTACAACTGTACAAATATGATTAAGCTTGTTTGAGATGTGCTTATAAGTGAGATTGCATCAATCCGAACTGTATTTTAAAAGGCTTGCCAGCCCACTTTTATTGAAAAAAGGCAAAACAAAGACCAACACATCTCTTTATTCACAGAATTTATTAACAAATTCTTCCTCAATTCCATTATCTTGGAACATGAGACATTTCTCCACTTTTGAAATCACTCAAATTGACTCTTACCACCTGGTCTTATTTTTGTAACATTTATAGGTAGAGTTAGTCTAATTAAAATGGTTATTTTCCCAAAATAGTTTTATTCCCGACAAGTTTTTCACATCCTAAAACATTCTTACCTTGAATATATGTACACCATATTCATATGAGGAAGTAGTAGCAGAATTTTCACACTCACTAGTTCCACACTCTAGCGGCAGATCATTTTATCCATGTGTGACTGCCAGTTTCCTGCTTCCTCCGGCACTGCAGCCAATCACAGGGGGTGGTCTTTTTTTTTTTCACAATAGATACAGGGGGTGGTCTTAAGCTTGTAGTTTGCTCAGTGTTCAAGCAATGAGTCCCACATGCTATCAGCCGGACCTCTAGCAATTCCTTGTAAACTTTCATGTGCTCCCCAGTGAATCCTCACATTGCCTTTGTGACCCCAGCATGCCCCACTCTGTCTGTTTCTAAAGTGATCCATGTGTACTCCAACCTGCATCCAGCCTTGTGATCCTTGTGTCCTCCAGCCTGCTTCCAGTCTTGTGTTACATGTGTTCTCCAATCTGTACCTTGTGTCTGCGCTCCCAAACCTGCCCTTGTTATTGTCTTGTTCCCAGTCTGCAACCTGCTCAAGTGACTCTGCAACCCTGACAGCATGTAGTCTTCATTTATTGTCTGTACTCCAGTGAGTCACCTGCTGCTTTGCACCATTGTAATTCTCTGCATGTTCCAGCTAGCCTCCCGTTACCCTGTGTAACACAGGAAAGTTGTGGGTGAGAAATTGATGGGGATGCAGGAAGTGAAACACCAATTTGTAACCCTGGGATACCCCCTCCTACACCAAGCATCTGAGATACAAGATGTCCAAGGGGCAGCAAACGCTAACAAAGATCTCTCTACTCTGGAAAGTGAAGGCACACCTTCATGCTGAGGAAGGCTTGTCTTCAGATTTGCTAGGGGACTAGGAAATACGCTTGGAGAGTCTCAAAATGAAGGTTGAGGGATTAAGGGAATGAAAGGGACATTTCTTTTGAAAACTGTCCTTTTTGAGAATATTTTTTAGGTTATACTAGAGAGGGAGGATGCATTGTAAAAAAGATAAGAGATAGTGAACATATAAAACAACATTCATGTATATAGTGATGTTTTTAGAAGGAATCCACATGACAGGGGTCCATAACTCATAGAAAATAAGACATAGACTAAAAATTCTTACATGAAGGTAAGAGACCCAGCTGATAAAGGCCAAGATTTAAGAGTGAAACACTTTTCTGAATAAATCATTCAGCAGCAGGTACCATTGTATTATGTAAACAGCTAAAGTATTAGTGTAGCTTAAGGAAAGAGTCAGAAAATTAGACATTAGAAAAATTAGACATGACTAGGTGTAACAGGTAGCCAGTGGAGAGAAAATTAGCAGAAAAGGGAAGAAAGAGCAAACAACTAGGTAGAGAGATGGTAGTATGGAGGAGTAGGGAAGAACCAGTGTCCTTGAGCAGCAACCAGGACCCGAGCACCGCCCACACTTCATCCAAAGCTAGTGAAAGCCTGAATGGGATTATACTAGCATAGACTAAAGAGGGTTTACCAAGATCTGCCACAATTTCCAAACCTCAATATATTTGTCAACAGAGTCATTAAAGTGTAAATAGTAAACCACATTAAAAAAAATGTGCGTGGGAGTCTCTGTTTTCAGCATGTGCCGTTCCTTCAGAATGCATGCGCAGGTGACGTCACCAGCTGCATTTACAGTAAATATCTCCTAAATGGTGCACATTTAGGAGATATTTGCTGTACCTATAGATAAGCCTTATTATAGGCTTACCTAAAGGTAAAAATCATACAAGGGAGTTTACTCCCACTTTTATGGCAGCAGTAAGGTATTCCATCCTCTTAATATCCCTGATCCTGGAGTGCAGTTCCGTTAGAGAAGGAGTTTCAAGTTTTTTCCAAGAAAGGGTAATCAAACATTGTGCTGCCGTATGGACACGCACCAGCAATTGTTTAGGCGTCTTGAACAAGCCAGATGGAGGTAGACCTAAAAGAAACATTTTGGGTGTAAAAGGAATCAAGCTGTCAAAAAGATGGAAGATCAGTGTGGACAGCTTGCCAATAATTATTTTTAATAAGAGGGCAATGTCAATATATATATTGAATTGTGTAGTGAGCCCTCTAGCTTGTCTGAGATGTAGTACCGATAATAGAGTATTTTGTAGGGGGCGCATGCGCGGCGCGAACCAGGGAGGAAGCAAGGGCTGAGAGCTCCATGAGCCGCGGAGACGAACGGCACTTTCCCAGGGCTACCAACACACTTTTTTCTCTGATTCCTCCCTGCACCCATGGGGGAACACTCAGCGCATGCCGGGACCAAAAAATCGCCGCAGTAAACCGGCCCAAAAGTCCCTAACAACATACTTGCTGAGAGTGAATGAGCAGAGCATGATGTCCCAAGATGGCGCCCAGATGAAGCAAATGCAGGCACATCCACAAGCTGCAGCCTCCTCACCAGCACACTCCCTGGGAGACTGAAAGTATTCTTTGCAACTCACTAAAGCTGACTTAGATGAGAGCCTCACCCTGATGTTTGACAAAATTGCCCAGAAGTTTCAATCAGAGCTGCACAAATCCACCAACACTTTATCCCTGGAGATTGCAGCCCTGGGTAGCAGAACAGATCTATTAGAGACTAAACACGATGAGCTTGCCCTGGTCTGTTCAGATCGCAGAAAAGAGCAAGAGTCCCTTTCAGAGACTGTCCTGCAGCTCCAAGCCCACATTGAGGACCTGGACAACAGGAACAGACGAAATAATCTTAGGGTGCGGGGGGTCTGTGACTGACTTAGTGCCTACGATCCAGAAGCTGCTTCAGTCTCTCTTGCCTGACTTCCCTCTTTCAGCCATTTCCTGTGACAGGATCCACAGAACACTGCATCCACCCCCCCACCTCCTGAGAAGCCACCTAGGGATATAGTGTTGTGCCTCAAGGACTTCCTAATTAAAGAGGACATCCTTCGGGCCTCAAGGAACATTCCTAATATACGTTTGGAGGGTACCCCTATTCAAATATACCCGGATATCTCCCCCACCACCCTGGACAAACGCAGGAAGATGAAGGAAGTAACATCAGTCCTCCAATCGGCCAATATCCGTTACCGTTGGGGGTTCCCATTCAAGCTTCAAGTCCCTAATAATGGCACGACCTACTCTGTTACCACGATCACAGAGGACAAGGAACAATTGGTGAAGCTAGGCCTCTTAGATGCAGCGGCCCTACCCAGGATGCCATCCACTCCTCGCCATTCTGCCATTTGGGCCACCCCACCTCCCAGTAGGGACCGCCGGAATCAACATTGAGACTAACTTTTCTTTTTCTCCCCCTGTTTAATCCTTGTTTAATCAAGGTTAGAGATAACGGAGTACTCCTGCCATGCTTTGAAGCAACTGGACTCTCCCAGCTCAAAGCTGAATTCCAGTTGCGTCCGCTTGACTGTCCCCCTACTCTACACCGGTTGGGGCTTGTCGGCCTCCGATCTGCTCAGTGGTGTCCGAGTTGGTGGGCCCCCATAGATATTTAAGCATAACGAATTGCAATATATGCTGAGTCTACGGACCCACAGGTTTAGAGTACTGGACCCTATGGTCCAAATTGACATTGTGCTTTGGGTCAGTGGGAAGTCTTCTCCCCTGACCCCCCAAGACTATGCATTGCCATTTTATGGCCCAGTTTCCAGTTACCAGTTACTGGTTCTTTTGTTTTTTCTTGCTTTTTTTTCTTTTTTAAGTTGCCAACCTCAGCTTTTTAGCACAAATTTGCTACAATTATTGTCATTGTACCAGATATGTCCACCAGAGGGTGTGGTACCCCCACCCCACAAGGGGTTTAACTCCCCTCATAAGAGGAGAAAAGCATTTAAGTCATATAAATCACTAGGAGTTGACATCCTCCTACTACAGGAGATGCATTTCTTCACCAATAAATCACCCATCCCATTTAGATAAATCATTTAAACAATGTTACTTTTCCACCTATGAATCCAGGTCTAGAAGGGCGGCTGTCCTTATTAAAAATTCTGTGATGTTTTAGGTTCAACAGACTTACAAGGACACAAATAGTCGCTTTGTAATAGTCAGGGGCTCCATCCAGGACAAACTGATAACCTTGGCCTCAATGTACGCCCCTAATGCATCACAGGCCACATTCTTTAAAAATTTCTTTCAGGTCCTAGACAGATTCCACTCACCCCACATACTAATAAGAGGGGATTTCATCCTGGTAGCTCTCTCTGTTATGGATAGAAGTCGTACAGGTTCCTCTTCTAAAGCCTTCCCAAAATCCCTAAAGTCCCATCAACTGATAGATGCCTGGAGGGCTCACAACGTAGGCTCTTGGGAATACACCTTATACTCACACCCACACGACAGCTACTCTCGCCTGGATTATATTTTCTGCACTCCCTCCCTAATTGCAAACTCCACCTCAGTGAACATATATGACTGCTTTCGGTCGGACCACCACATGGTATATAGCCACCTTTCTTGTATAGGTCTCCCATACGCTACCAGAACCTGGCGCCTCAATGACATATTACTTACAGACCCTATAGTATTGACCCAACTGTCTGAGAGCCTCACAGACTACTTTAGACACAACAACATAGAAGAAATATCCCCTACATCCCTTTGGGCAGCCCATAAAGCTGTGATGAGGAGCCACTTAATAGAAATCTCCACCACCAGAAAATGTCAAAAACTACAGGAAACTTGAAGGCTCACTTCTGACCTCGAGAAACTTTACCACAGGCACAGCCAGACCCCTTTACAAGACTTACTCCTCCAAATTAATGACAAAAGAAGGGCCCTAGACACCCTACTATCAGAACACACCTAAAAATGTCCCTTATATGGGCTAAGGCCCGCTTCCTCCTTCATAGCAATTCAGCTTCCACTATATTTGCACGGAAACTCAAGCAGACACACCTCTACAAACTAAGGGACCATAATGGTAACCTCACTACCCTTCCCAAAAATGTCCTGAGCATCTTTCCCTCCTTATACCAAAAGCTATTCTAGCCCCCCCCCACTCCCTCCCTCCCCCCAAACCTGGTTAGATGCTCTTGCACTTCCCCAGCTCTCAGAGGAGCAATTGCAAATCCTTAATGCCCCATGTACTACAGAGGAAATTGCCTCCATCATTTCCTCCCTTAAACTCTTGAAAACCCCAGGCCCAGATGGATTCTCTGCCACTTATTACCAAAAATTTGCCGAATACTTAACCCCCAAATTGACCAAACTCTATAACCATATCCTAAAAGGAAAACACTTCCCCGAAGAAATGCTACTGGCTAATATATCTCTAATACCTAAACCAGGAAAAGACCATACTCTCCCCCAAAATTTCCGCCCCATCTCTGTAATTAATAATGACTTAAATATCTTTGGATGGATTTTAGCAGACCGCCTAGCCTCAGTTATTACAACTTTGATATCCCCTGACCAAACAGGCTTTATACCATCTAGAAAAAATCACCGACAACATTTGCCTAGCAATAAACATTGTCCAAGATGCTGACATTCACTCCAAAAAGGTATTATTCCTGAGTCTTGACATTATTAAGGCCTTTGACTGTGTCCTTTGGCCCTATTTAGACACAGTTTTATCCAAATTCGGATTCAACGGCGAATTCATACATGGATTTAAGGCCCTGTACCACCACCCCGTACACGTATCAAACTCCCAGGGTGCAACTCTGAATACTTCCCTAAACCGCAGAACCAGACAGAGATGCCCCCTTTCCCCCCTTTTATTTGCCCTTGCTATGGAACCCCTGGCCCGATCTATCTCCTATAACCCTAGCATTAGGGGATATAAAAATGTGATCAGGAATTTAAAATTAGTCTATATGTATCAGGGCTGGGCTCAGCCCTTCCTTCTCTTAGCTGGTCGCTCAGCTGTCGGCTAATTGCCAGCTCCCATCTCTCTTCACAGTTACCCAGCTGTTGTTGATTCTGCTCGTCAGGCCTGCCTACTTAAAGCCGTCCAGCTCACTTAATCTCTGCCTTCGCCTTTGTCAACATCAGAGACTTTCTCCTGCGTTCTTGTGGAAGACTTGCTCGGTTGACGTTCCTTCTGGCTCCTGATCCTGCTTGCTGTACTACTACGTTTATCTCTGGCTCTCTGACATTTGCTTGGGTGACCACCCGATCCAGTTACTGAACTCTGGCTTGTTTTGACTACGTTTACTCTGTTTACATTATTATTATTATTATTATTAAACAAGTGTGATTTAACTATACGTCTGTCTCGGTCTGATTCATGGTTCCTGATAATATGCTGATGATGTCCTCTTATTTATCTCTGATTTCCTAATTTCCCTTCCAAACCTTATGACCTCCCTTGATTCCTTCTATCATCTTACAGGCCTAGGAGTGAACCCATTCAACTGTACAGCATTGCCTATCCACCTCCCCCAACCTTTAATGACCACTCTTAAAGACAAATATAAATTCTTCTGGAACCACAGCTCTCTGCAATACTTAGGAATAAAACTAGCCCACTTACTTAAACAGATGTACTCATTAAACTACCCAAAAGCCTTTTCCAATGTTAAACACCTTCATAACCAATGGTCTTCGTACCATATATCATTTTTAGGTCTCATTCAAGCAGTCAAAATGTCTATCCTCCCAAAGCTCTTGTTCCTTTTTAGATCCCTGCCTCTGTAGGTCTCTCGCTCCACATTACAAACAATCCAATCAGATCTGCTCAAATTTATATGGCAAAATAGGCCGCCCAATGATGTATAGGGCCTCTGTGAGAGGCGGCTTGGGATGCCCGGATCTATAAAAATACTTCCTGGCATCCCGCCTTGTCCAACTGGCGCAATGGCAAACTTCCCCTACGTCCATACCATGGCTGAAATTTGAGCGGATCTCAGTGGCTCCATACTACCTCCCAGGTCTTCTCTGGTCATGCTCAATTTCCCCAAAAGAAATCACTCCACTTAATAATATTGTGGGCCAGTCTCTCTACCTCTGGTCTCTCTATTGGAAGAAATTTAATTTAAAATCCGACACACCACTCCTGTCTTCCTTCATAGGAGAACCCTAATTCCCTCCAGCATTTAACACAGACAAATCGTTTCATAACTGGAATGAGCATGGGCTGGTAAACTTGGAATCTCTGTTACAGGGCACATCCTTTTGCTCATTCACACATTTACAGCAAACTTTCATCCTTAGTAGAATGGATTTTTACCAATACTTACAGATAAGACACTTTTACTCCACTGCCCTGGTTGGTGGAGTAGAACTGACAAAAACACCATTTGAATACCTATGTGGAGAGGCTAGGGGGACTATCTCAACTCTATACCGATACCTCAATGACTACAATACTACTCTAAAAACTGTAGCAATGGTGGGGTGGGAGGCAGAGACGGCTCAGGAATTCCCAAAGGAAGACTGGCAAGACATGATTAACAATATGCACAAATGCACACGCTCTATATCCATTAAAGAATCTGTCCTTGCTCAAACTACATACTCACTGGTACTATACCCCAGACCACCTACACAGGATTAACCCACTGGTTCCTGAAACATGCTTTAGAGGATGTCAGGACAGGGGTACGCTCCTACACACATTCTGGAGTTGCAAAGAATTAGTACCCATTTGGCATAAAAACTGCCTCACTGATAGTCCAGCTTACTGGAGCGTCTGTTACCCTGACTTACCAAATGTGTATATTGTTTGCAGAACTCCCAGGAGTCTCCCCCCCACAACAGAAATTAGCTCACACACTCTTTAGTGCCATTCAATGGGCAGTCGCTCTGAATTGGAAACGCCCCTCTGTGTCATGGTCGCAAGTACTTTTACACATAGAGTCCATGGAAAGGTTACACCATACCCTCCTGGACCCCATGCACATCTTTGATCACAAATGGGGCAAATGGGGCATATGGACTACTCACCTGCTTAGCACAGGACTTGAGGATCCCTCGGTCCCTGCTCCTGATGCCCAGATGGACTAAAGTCGCCTGATATAACTTGCACAGTAGTCATATATGATACTCACCTTTACGGACACATTACGCTGCTGTAATTTGTATTCTGGTTGAAAGGTATTACAACCCCTTCATTTGTGTTGTTTGAATATCACGGTTTCTAGTTTTCTCTGTTATTTTTTTTATTTTTATTTTCCTCCCCAATTATTGGGTTTACTGCTTATTTCATTACTCTGTTCAAAGGCAACATGAGAGATGTACATGTAAGCTGTTTTATCCTATCTCACGAATGTTTGTCCTCTCGGTGCCTGTACACCCTGTTTTTATATTATACCTTAATAAAAACATTTGTAAACAAAAAACATTTTGTAATACAAAAGAGTATTTTGTATTGATTCTCTTTGTAAAGCATGCATATTGAGCTTTTAACTGCTTGGGACCATAATCTCTGCCAGGTCTTCCAGGGCAATTCTTCTCCCAAGATTTGCTCCCATTTTGGGCGAGAGGGAGAGGAGAGCAATACCCTGTAAATTTGTGAAATTAACTCTTTACTTTATGGCCCACTAAGGCTTATTTTCTCAAAGGGCGTGAGGTCAGGGGATACTATCGAGCCTGATAAGGTTTGTATCAGTTGTGGATATTTTTAACTGATTTATAACAAATGTTCCCATACGTGTGTAATAATATCTCTCACCCACAGGTGGTGTAGTGAGCATAGCCTTGACATTGTGTGTTTAAAGATGGCTGCCACATATCCAATTGACCATGTGGTTTTGGGGGGAAGTGCAACCATGTGTTGCTGACATCACTCACAAAACGACCTGTGAGTGGTCAAGAGGAATGATTACATCCTATGGGTGGTTTCGTATACAGGACTATAATAGGATCTTTAGCATGGGGGAAGAGAGGTTCGTTTTGGAGCTATGGAAGGAAAGCATGCAGCAAAAACTCTTAATTGTCCTTGGTCCAGTGAAAGCTGTTAAGTTAAGTATTTGACCTTTATTTGGGATACTGGGAATAGGAGTGTATGTTTAAGTCTTGTTATTTGGTGTAATGTTTATGGTAACTTTTATGTGTAAGAAACGTTATGTATTTTGATGTCCAGTAAAGTTTTGTTTTATGCTTTTTATCAAAACTGCTCTTGATGTGTGTGTCCATTTTAAATATTCACTAGATATTTGAGTGGCTGTTGAAAGGTCTGGGGGATAAAACATATCGAAAGTGATTTCAGGAACTTAATATGTACAGTCCGAAGGAAAGAAGAGAAGGGGAAGACATGAAACCTTTGGAAGCAATTTTGCATTTCCATGGCAACAAAAATCTATTAAATATCTTGGAATTCATATTATATCCCTATTACCCACTATGGGGGATATTATTTATACACATCTGTTTCAAAAAGTTCATGTCTGTCTTAAATCATATGATAAACCATGCGTTAGCAAAATGGACATCTTGCTGAAATTATTATATGCCTTTCAGGCTATCCCAGACCCCCCTTCTCCGGGATTTTTTCTCTCACTAAAAAAAACTATAAGAGCCTTTATATGGCAGCATAAAAAAAAAACACTAATTAGATTAACTACCCTATCCTTACTTAAGAGAAGGGGGGTTGGCTTTTCTCAAATGTTACTATATGCTCATGCAGTGTCTATGCTCAGAATAATAGACTGGTATCATGGTAAAACTACAAAATTGTAGACTTGTTTGGAAAATGACCTTATCGCCTGGACATTACCTCCTTACCTTGATGACATCCCCACAAACGACCTCCTAAAGCCATACTATATCTTACGGTTCAGACGAGTTTATAGGTCTGGGATGCATATTTACATAAAGGCCTACTTTCCTCCAGACCGAGCCCTCTTACTCCATTGTTTGGACTTGCCTCCTTCCCTCCGACTATGATGTGCTCAAAATTTCTTAGTTGGCAAAGGCATGCTTACCCTCTTCTGAGTCATACCCTTAGTGGCCGGACACTGCCCCCCCCCCCCCCCTAGGATTCTCCGAATAGGTCACAGCTCATAAAGTGCATGTTTAGAGTATACTCAATTACAACATTATTTGGGCACAAGGTCCTTCATCGACTCTCTGACGTGACCACATACTAATATGGAATCTTTGTTATCTCAGTCTTGTAAGCCTGTCCATACCCTTTCACAGCAATACCAAATTTTGCTAAAAGAGTCATACCCAGAGCCACCTCCATTCCTTTTGAAGTGATAACAGGAATTACTAGTTTCACCGGAAGACATGGAATGGGACAAAGTATTCACTACCTCTTATAAGATGTCAATTTCTTCCCAAGTGCAAGAGCGCAGCTACCGTATTTTAGCGAGGTGGTACCGCTGCCTACGCTCCTCCATAAAATGGAATCCTTTATTCCGGACACTTGTTGGCAGTGTTTGCAGGCTCCTGGCACCATGACCCACATCTGGCATACATGCCCGAAAATGTTCCCATTCTGGGATAAAATTGTAGACCTGTTTGAGAGACTTGTTGGTGATAAAATTCCCAACAAACTACAGATCACTGTATTATTCATGTTGCTAATTTTTGCTAATAAAAAGTTATTAAACAAAAATACATCAAGGGGGTAATTAAGTATCGGGATGGCAGTTTTATCAACAAGAAACCAAAATCAAGAAAATGGTGACATGAACTCAAACTAACTGGAGGAAAGTTCAAAACGAATCTTAGAAAGTATTATTTTACCGAAAGGGTACAACACAATATGGCAAAAACAAAGGACTTTAAAGGTGACCACGTTGTAATCCCAGGTAAGAGAAATGAGTACACAAAATATTAGTATAAAATTACAAAAGTTTATTCAAGATACAATTTCCATAGAATGGTAAAAAAAAAAAACGTTAATAACATGTGTGACCTCTGATCTCCAATGGGACTGAAGCCTATTTAAGTAATGTGTAAAAAATAACCGCCACAGAAATGTGCTCACATGGACAGATGCTGCTCTGATTATTGTAGGAAACAATATAAAACAATATATAGTGATAAGAGTGGCACTAATCCGCACATTAACCCAAAAAATACAATCTCAAATAGTGAATAATCAAAACCTATATCTACAGTGGGGGACGGAAAGTATTCAGACCCCCTTAAATTTTTCACTCTTTGTTATATAGCAGCCATTTGCTAAAATCATTTAAGTTCATTTTTTTCCTCATTAATGTACACACAGCACCCCATATTGACAGAAAAACCCAGTATCATTGACATTTTTGCAGATTTATTAAAAAAGAAAAACTGAAATATCACATGGTCTTAAGTATTAAGACCCTTTGCTGTGACACTCATATATTTAACTCGGGTGCTGTCCATTTCTTCTTAACATCCTTGAGATGGTTCTACACCTTCATTTGAGCCCAGCTGTGTTTGATTATACTGATTGGACTTGGTTAGGAAAGCCACACATCTGTCTATATAAGACTTTACAGCTCACAGTGCATGTCAGAGCAAATGAGAATCATGAGGTCAAAAGTAACTGCCTGAAGAGCTCAGAGACAGAATTGTGGCAAGGCACAGATCTGGCCAAGGTTACAAAAAAAATTCTGCTGCACTTAATGTTCCTAAGAGCACAGTGGCCTCCATAATCGTTAAATGGAAGATGTTTGGGACGACCAAAATCCTTCCTAGAGCTGGCCGTCCGGCCAAACTGAGCTATCGGGGGGAGAAGAGCCTTGGTGAGAGAGGTAAAGAAGAACCCAAAGTTCACTTTGGCTGAGCTCCAGAGATGCAGTCTGAATATGAGAGAAAGTTGTAGAAAGTCAACCATCACTGCAGCCCTCCACCAGTCGGGGCTTTTACAGCAGAGTGGCCCGACGGAAGCCTCTCCTCAGTGCAAGACACATGAAAGCCCGCATGGAGTTTGCTAAAAAACACGTGAAGGACTCCAAGATGGTGAGAAATAAGATTCTCTGGTCTGATGAGAACAAGATAGAACTTTCTGGCCTTAATTCTAAACGGTATGTGTGAAGAAAACCAGGCACTGCTCATCACCTGTCCAATACAGTCCCAACAGTAAAGCATGGTGGTGGCAGCATCATGCTGTGGGGGTGTTTTTCAGCTGCAGGGACAGGACGACTGGTTGCAATCGAGGGTAAGATGAATGCGGCCAAGTACAGGGATATCCTGGACGAAAACGTTCTCCAGAGTGCTCAGGACTGGGCCGAAGGTTTACCTTCCAACAAGACAATGACCCTAAGCACACAGCTAAAATAATGAAGGAGTGGCTTCACAACAACTCCGTGACTGTTCTTGAATGGCCCAGGCAGAGCCCTGACTTAAATCCAATTTAGCATCTCTGGAGAGACCTAAAAATGGCTGTCCACCAAAGTTTACCATCCAACCTGATAGAACTGGAGAGGATCTGCAAGGAGGAGTGGCAGAGGATCCCCAAATCCAGGTGTGAAAAACTTGTTGCACCGTTCCCAAAAAGACTCATGGCTGTATTAGATCAAAAGGGTTATAATATAAAAGAAATTGCGTTGCGCTAGGTTAATATCCTAAGTAAGATTTTCAAAATATCTCATCATTTACCTCAATTATGCATAACTATGCTGAAAAAAACTAATTTAAATATAATATAAATAAATACTCCTGTGAAAAAAAAATTATCACTCCTGTGCAATGTGCATGAATGTATGAATAATCAATAAAGATGCATATAGTGCCAAACAATATATGTATACAATGGTGCATAAAATTATTCTTTAAAGGTGACTGCAAACAACAAACATGCACTACTTCATGTAACATGCAACATGCAAAACATCAAAAAACGCAAAAAAACTATGATGTAAAGTTCTTATATAAGTGTCCCAAAATTGCAACTAAAAAGTATTTCCGTGTCCATAAATCTCCATTAGGTATCCAGGTGATCCAATGTGCCGAATTCCAGTGCTATAAATAATGGTATTGTGCCACAGTGCCCCCCCACAGTGGTTGCGCTCACCTTAGAGCGTGTGACACAGCTTTTACCTTGTGTCAAATCAAGCTATGTAGCCACCCCTTGGGCTATATGCGAACGCTAGATCAATCTCCACTTTGGGTCAATTAGGCTCCATGGTCATTAATCATAGAAATAAGAAGAGAATTTCATGGGTGCTGCTGTGCACCAAACAGTAAAAAGCTCCAAGGGATATAATGTGTGGTCTGCCGCGGGGTATGTGCTTCTCCCGACTCAGCTGTTCACTTTTCGCTGTACGCTGCTCGCTCCGTCCTGGCCCCTCCCCTACGCGTGTTCGACACAGGGGGTCACGTGTCTTCATCAGGGGGATGAAGACACGTGACCTGATGAAGACACGTGACCCCCTGTGTCGAACACGCGTAGGGGAGGGGCCAGGACGGAGCGAGCAGCGTACAGCGAAAAGTGAACAGCTGAGTCGGGAGAAGCACATACCCCGCGGCAGACCACACATTATATCCCTTGGAGCTTTTTACTGTTTGGTGCACAGCAGCACCCATGAAATTCTCTTCTTATTTCTATGATTAATGACCATGGAGCCTAATTGACCCAAAGTGGAGATTGATCTAGCGTTCGCATATAGCCCAAGGGGTGGCTACATAGCGTGATTTGACACAAGGTAAAAGCTGTGTCACACGCTCTAAGGTGAGCGCAACCACTGTGGGGGGGCACTGTGGCACAATACCATTATTTATAGCACTGGAATTCGGCACATTGGATCACCTGGATACCTAATGGAGATTTATGGACACGGAAATACTTTTTAGTTGCAATTTTGGGACACTTATATAAGAACTTTACATCATAGTTTTTTTGCGTTTTTTGATGTTTTGCATGTTGCATGTTACATGAAGTAGTGCATGTTTGTTGTTTGCAGTCACCTTTAAAGAATAATTTTATGCACCATTGTGTACATATATTGTTTGGCACTATATGCATCTTTATTGATTATTCATACATTCATGCACATTGCACAGGAGTGATAATTTTTTTTTTCACAGGAGTATTTATTTATATTATATTTAAATTAGTTTTTTTCAGCATAGTTATGCATAATTGAGGTAAATGATGAGATATTTTGAAAATCTTACTTAGGATATTAACCTAGCGCAACGCAATTTCTTTTATATTATGTCTTGTGCACGGTTATGAGTACGTGAACTGCGGTTGCTGCTGGTTATTCCTCTTTGATATACCTTTGGTATATAAATACTTGTCGCCGTTGGTCTATTAAGCATAGGAACATTGTGGCTCGCAAGATTTTCTTCTTTTTCTTAGATCAAAAGGGTGCTTCTACTAAATACTGAGCAAAGGGTCTGAATACTTAGGACCATGTGATATTTAAGTTTTTCTTTTTTAATAAATTTGCAAACATGTCAACAAGTCTGTGTTTTTCTGTCAATATGGGGTGCTGTGTGTACATTAATGAGGGAAAAAATTAACTTAAATGATTTTAGCAAATGGCTGCAATATAACAGAGAGTGAAAAATTTAAGGGGGTCTGAATACTTTCCGTTGAACTGTATACTATAATATCACATGTGTGATAACAGCAGCTGTGCAAAAATGTATAAAAATATAAGAAAGTGCTAGTGCGTATCAAAGTTCTATGCAAACAAACATACTTGTGCAATATCATTAAAACGCTAAAAAATACAAAAAAAATAATGTTAAAGAGAAACAGCAAAAATATGAAAGTAACAAAAATCTTAAATATAT
Organism: Lithobates clamitans; assembly: GCA_037952925.1. Taxonomy (NCBI): domain Eukaryota; kingdom Metazoa; phylum Chordata; class Amphibia; order Anura; family Ranidae; genus Lithobates; species Lithobates clamitans. Next base: position 3,184,918 of record JBBGZY010000571.1, read on the forward strand.
AAAAAAGCCTCATTAACTTGTCACAATCCAGCCCATATAATTTACAATATATGTATAGATGTGAAGTAATTGTAACCACAGTTAGCATAAAGGTGGCCAGCTGGTATGCAGGAAATTTAAATCTTGATCTCTGATCTCTACACATTTTGCCAATCATTGACTTCTTCAGGAGATCCTCGAGATATTGGGGATGGGGGCTGAGATGTATCGCACCACTTTGAATCCTCCTGGATGGGACCTCGTCCTCTTGGAAGGGGAAAGGGATTCCGTAGTCACCTGGAGTTCTCCACCGGATATCACTCACCTGGCATTCCCCATATAGTGATAAAAGGAAAAAAGGCTTCCACATAATGTAAAATCCCGGGTAACAGGAGATTTTATGGAAAACATTTCCAAATAAAAAATCAAGTTTAAAATTTTGCTCATATGAATAAAAATCTGGCGCAGTGAATTATGATGGCTGTGGTAGAGTCACGCTACCGTTGGTCACTTTTGTATGAGGATAACTTTTGAGGAAATATAAGGTTATACCATTCATATATTTCTTTTTGATATACAATGTGGAGATTGTCACATCAGAATACAATAGCACATTTTTATTGAGTTCTTTTAGTTCGAGTTGTCACTTACACAGATATAATATAGGTGGTGGTTTCACCATACTCTCACACAGAGGTACTTACATGTTATGTTTATATAAATAAGTATTTTCTATTGAAATATAGCGCTGCACTTTACACTCTCGATTTTCACATACAATTTGTCTTATTGGTAGTGCTGGCTGCTCTAATTTTTCGAGTTGGCACAGCAGTTTTATTTTATTTTACTAGAGATATTGGGAAGCAGTGTCAGGGCTGGGCTCAGCCCTTCCTTCTCTGAGCTGGCCGCTCAGCTGTCGGCTAATTGAGCTCTTATCTCTCCACAGGTACTCAGCTGTTGTTGATATCCTGCTCGTCAGTCCTGCCTACTTAAGCCGTCCAGCCCAGAGGATCTCTGCCTTCGCCTTAGTCAACATCACAGAGATGCTCTCCTGCATTCCTGTTAAAAAATACTTCCTTGGCTGACATCCCTTTTGGCTCCAGATCCTGCTTGCTGTTTTACTACGTTCATCTCCGGCTCCCTGACGTTTGGCTTGTCTGACTATCCGTTCCGGGTCCTGAACTCTGGCTTTGTTTTGACTACGTTTGTTCTATTTATTTTTATTATTAAACAAGTGTGATTTAACTGTACTTCTGTCTCGGTCTGATTTTATGGTTTCTGACAGTAGGCGAAGGCCATAAATTCAGAAGATACAGTCAATCCACTTGTTGGTAATATTTTTTCCAGATTGGATGAGCAAGATCACCGCATGGATTAGTGGCACAGCTCACCTGGAATCTCCCACTGTGGCTGCTCCAATACAACCTGAGTTGCAGGCCATCCCTGCTGCTGTGCCAGTCTCTCTGCAGGCACCCGCCTTGAGTATTACCTCCATAAGAGGTATGTCTGGTTCCTGTCCATTTCCCCATGGATTTGGGGGCGATCCAGATCAATGCAGAGGGTTTCTCAATCAGGTTGAGATATACTTTAAAATGCGTTTCCCATGGACAGAAGCAAAATAGGTTTTGTGATATCTTTGCTTTTTGAGAGAGCCTTGGCCTGGGCAAACCCTCTATGGGAGACGCAAAAACCTGTTGTCTTGAGTTACTCTGAGTTTGTGGCCTTCTTTAAAAGGGTATTTGATGTTTCTGCTGCCAAGTGCCTCATGTCCAAACAGAGTACGAGAACTGTTGCCGACTACGCCATTGAATTCTGTACTCTGGCAGCAGAGGTTGCTTGGAACTTGGATTTCATCAAGGATGGGAGAGCAGCCTGAGATATACCCACTGAGCTGGAGAGGTTGATCACATTTGCCATCCTCATTGACTCCAGACTCAGAGAAAGACTCTCTTTTAAGGAGCGCTTGCGGAAGCCTCCTGTACGTTTGCCTCTGAGCTTTGCAGTCCCGCCCCTGCCTCTCTCACCTCCCATGCCTCCTGGTACTAAGTCGGTCTCTCTGCGGATGGGAGAAGCTTTAGGAGGAGGAAGAGATTGTGCCTTTATTGTGGCCAGGCAGGTCACTTTCTGAAGTCTTCTCCTACCCGTCCAGGGAACGCCTGAACCTTAAGGTCCTGTCACGGACAGACCTTAGGTGGCGTTGTTTCGTCCCCAGTTATCCAGAAGGATAAGCTCCTGGTTTTGGTCAACCTTTCTTGGGCTGAGTTGTCCATCGAGTTACAGGCTCTAATCGACTCCGGGGTTTCAGGCCTGTTCATTGATGCTGACTTTGTATCTTGTATCTGACTTTTGCACTCAATTCCGCTGCAGCTGCGCGACACTCCACTTGCCATTGAGGCACTTGACGGGAGACCCCCACAGCCTGCCCATGTGACTCATGAGACAGTTCCGTTGTCCATGGCCGGAGGGGCTCTTTACCATGAGATAATCCATTTCCAAATTATTTCCTCACCTAAGTTTCCGCTGGTTATTGGTTATCCTTGGTTACAGAGGCACAACCCCTCTTTTGATTGGCTCCATGCTGAGGTTCTCTCCTGGTCACCACAATGCAGTGAGACATGCTTCCAGAAGGTAGCCAAAGTCCTGTGCACCTCTTCACTCTCCTCCCTGCTGGAGGAGTACCATGATTTTAGCGATGTCTTTGACAAAGGTCAAGTCGGTAGTTTGCCTCCACCCCGGCCATATGATTGCGCAATTGACCTTCAACCTGATGCCATACCCCCTCGCGGCCGGGTTTACCCTTTGTCGGTCTTAGATGGATAAGGCCATGGAGGTGTATGTTGCAGACGCACTTTCTCAGGGTTTCATCCGTAAATAATCGTCTCCTGCTGGTGCTGGTTTCTTCTTTGTGAAGAAGAGTCGTGAACTGAGATCTTGTATTGATTATAGGGGTCTCAGTTGTTTCACGATTAAGAATGCCTATCTGATTCCATTGATTACAGAGTTATTTGACCGCCTCAAGGAGCAACGGTTTTCGCGAAGCTTGATTTGAGAGGGGCATACAATCTTGTGAGGACTAAGGAGGGCGACGAGTGGAAAACTGCGTTTAATACCAGAACAGGCCATTATGATTACCTTGTAATGCCTTTTGGCCTTTGTAACGCCCCGGCAGTTTTCCAGGAATTTATTAACAATGTCCTCCAAGATTTGTTGCAGTTATGTGTGGTGGTTTATCTCGATGATATCCTCTTATTTTCCAGGTCCCTGGAGAGCCACCACACAGATGTCTGTCATGTGCTTCAGAAACTAAGAGAGAAGAATCTCTATTGTAAACTGGAGAAGTGCGAGTTCCATCGTGAACAGGTTAAATTCCTGTCATTTCCACTGCTGGTTTTTCGATGGACCCAGAGAAACTTTCAGCAGTCCAACAGTGGCCATGACCTGCGGGTTTATGTCCTCTGTAGCGTTTCATTAGCTTTGCCAACTATTATCGGAAGTTTATTCGCAACTTCTCATCTCTGGTCAAGCCCCTGACTGATATGACCAGAAAGGACGGTAACCCACAGAGTTGGTCTCTGGAGTCTATTAAGGTCTTTGAGAGTCTCAAGGCTGCCTTTGTTTCTGCTCCTGTGTTGGCACATCCTGATCCTAGGTTACCTTTTATCCTTGAGGTTGATGCTTTTGAGACTGGTGTTGGCGCCCTTCTGTCTCAACGTCCTACCTCTGTGAGCGCTATGCATCCTTGTGGCTACTTTTCCAAGAAATTGTCACCTATGGAGTGCAATTACGAGATGGTGACAGAGAGCTGTTGGCAATCATTTTAGCCTTGAAAGAATGGAGACATCTCCTCGAAGGTACCACTGTTCCGGTTCTCATTCTTACTGACCATAAGAATCTCACATTCTTGTCTGAGGCTAAACACCTCTCTCCCAGAAGGGCGCGATGGGCTCTTTTCTTGTCAAGTTTCAATTACATTGTCTCATTCTTACCCGGTACTAAGAATGTAAGGGCTGACGCCTTGTCACGATAATTTTCCTCCACTTCCAAGTTGGAGTCGGTTCCGGTTCCTGTGATTCCTCCTGATCGTATTCTGGCTACAGTTCGCACCAGTCTCACTTCTCCTTTGGGTGACAAAATTCTTGCTGCTCAGGTCCATGTTCCTCCTGAGAAACCTTGTGACCGCTGCTTTGTCCCGGAGAGTCTCTGTACTGCCGTGCTCCAGACTTACCATCCTCCCAAAGCATCTGGCCACCCTGGGAAGAATCAACTCATTTGGGCCATTTCCCAACAATTCTGGTGGCCTAGTCTACGTGCTGATGTAACTGCCTGTTCCGTGTGTGCTCAGAGTAATGCCCTGTACACGGACATTGATCGGACATTCCGACAACAAAATCCATGGATTTTTTCTGACGGATGTTGGCTCAAACTTGTCCGAAAATCTGATCGTTCTGAACGTGTGACATAAAACACGTACGTCGGGACTATAAACGGGGCAGTAGCCAATAGCTTTTATCTCTTAATTTATTCTGAGCATGCATGGCACTTTGTGCGTCGGAATTGTCCACACACGGTCGGAATTTACGCAGATGGATTTTGTTGTCCGAAAATTTTATAGCCTGTTCTCAAACTTTGTGTGTCGGAAATTCCGATGGAAAAAGTCAGATGGAGCCCACACGGTCAGAATTTCCGACAACAAGCTCTGATTGCATATATTCCGTCGGAAAGTCCGACCGTGTGTACAGGGCATTAGACTCCACAACACATTCCAGTGGGCCGCCTACAACCCATACCCAATAAAGAGAGGCCCTGGACCCACCTGTCTATGGATTTAATTGTGGGGTTACCCAACTCCCACGGCAACACTGTTATCCTTATGGTGGTTGACCGGTTCTCAAAAATGTGTCATTGTATTCCACTTAAGAAGCTGCCCACTTCTAAGGAACTGGCTTCCATTTTTGCTCGGGAGATCTTTCGCTTACATGGGCTACCCAAGGTGATTGTCTCGGACAGGGGTAGTCAGTTTGTGTCCCAGTTCTGGCGAGCTTTTTGTGCAAAGTTGGGAATTCAGCTTGCTTTCTCCTCTGCGTATCACCCGCAGACTAATGGGGCCGAAGAACAAGCCAATCAGTCCTTGGAGCAATTCCTACGTTGCTATATTTCTGACCATCATAACAACTGGTCAGAACTATTACCTTGGGCAGAGTTTGCTCACAACAGTGCCTTGAATTCTGCTTCCCAATTGTCCCCGTTCTATGGCAAATTATGGTTTCCAACCTTCCATGTTGCCTGACTCGTTTGTTCTGCAGAGTATTCCGCAATTAGAGGAGTATCTCCGTGGTCTTCGTTCCATTTGGGCACAAGTCCAGGAGGCTTTGCGTCAGGTTAATGATAGGTAAAGACTCCATGCTGACCGCAGATGCCTGCCTGCGCCTTCCTACCAGGTTGGGGACAGGGTCTGGCTGTCATCTTGCAACCTCCGACTTCGTGTTCCCTCACTGAAGTTCGCACCTCGGTTTATTGGGTCTTTCCATATTCTTCGCAGGACTAACCCAGTGGCTTAAGCATTAGACCTTCCTTATAACATGCTTATTTCAAATGTATTTCATGTCTCCTTATTAAAAACTTTGGTCTGCAACCGCTTTACCACTTCGGTGCCACGTCCTCAACCTGTACAGGTTGAGAACCATGAGGAGTATGAAGTACAGTGCATTGTTGACTCCCGTAGGTTCCATTGGTGCATACATTACCTGGTGCATTGAAAGGGGTACAGTCTGAAGGAATGCTCTTGGGTCTTATTCTCGGAAGTACATGCCCCTGTCCTCCTCTGTGATTTCCATAGATATTTTCCCCTCAAGCCTGGTGGTCCTCTGAGGGGGATGGGTCATTGAGGAGGGGGTACTGTCAGGGCTGGGCTTAGCCTTTCCTTCTCTGAGCTGGCCACCCAGCTGTCGGCTAATTGCCAGCTCCTATCTCTCCACAGGTACTCAGCTGTTGATGATATCCTGCTCGTCAGTCCTGCCTACTTAAGCCGTCCAGCCCAGAGGATCTCTGCCTTCGCGTTAGTCAACATCACAAAGATGCTTTCCTGCATTCCTGTTAAAAGACTTGCTTGGCTGACATCCATTCTGGCTCCAGATCCTGCTCGCTCTTTTACTACGCTCATCTCCAGCTCCCTGACGTTTGGCTTGTCTGACTATCTTTTCCAGTTCCTGAACCATGGCTGTTTTCACTATGTTTGTTCTATTTATTTTTATTATTAAACAAGTGTGATTTAACTGTACTTCTGTCTCAGTCTGATTTCATGGTTTCTGACAAGCAGATTACAATCATATGAGACATACATACTGACTTGGTTAAATTGATGATAGGCAACTCCTATCCTTATATTGATTAGTGGTTCCAAATTAATAATAACTACTGCAGTAGGGAACAGACACAAAAGATGTGCTCAGCATCTTTCCAAATAACTGTTCTGCTTTATTATGACGCAATTGAAGGTTTTTATACACATGATTATGTAGGTATCACATTTATATTACAATTGTACGTTTATGGTAACAAGGGGCGTTACATAGGCAGGCTAATTCTAATCAGGACTCGAAAGAATGTAAACATGTACTGAAAACATTATTAGTGCTGTGTGCACAGTGAGGGCAGTGTGCAATACATACAAAATAGAATACAATTATATACAGAACTTACAAATTTCCATTACAGTCTCCCCTCTTTTTATCAATATTTTGATCACTAACCATACCTGCTATCACCTTTAACCTGGAACCTCCACACGCTTAGGTGGAGGTAGTCCTGGCCAAAGAGGCAAAGAAAAAACTCCATTGTGGAGAAAATAATAGCTGAGCAACTTTTTCATTACAAAATGACTTTTCATTGTGAAAAACAAATGATTAATAAGGCATATTTACAGAGTACTGGCTGTACACTGCTGTGGCCAGAATGGCCTTCTAGCTGAATTGTGGGCATGCTGACTTATCAGCATATGTAAACACAGACAATTCTACATAAAATGGAAGACGTACAAAAGACAAAATATGACTTCAACATGGCTAAACTACTTTTCAAATATATATATCCCTTACAATTAAAGTAATTGAATCAAAAAGTACCCTAGACTGTTCACAAGAGGGAAACAAATCAAACACAGAGATTTCTTTAATTTAGTCATTTTTGTAGTGTCTGGTGTGGATCCAGGTGACTTTTCCTTCAAGTTTTGCAAAAACTGTACATGAAATAGATGCTGTATTGAGTCTCCAAACATTTCCTTTATATATATATGTCTCTTAACAATCCACAAGTCACCTGGCTTTAGTTTTAGATCCCTCCAAACTTTTAGGATCTGGAATTGGGGAAAAAACACATAAATGAGTTTGTCAAAAACCTTAAAAGATCAGCAACATTCTCTGTGAGATCCGAATGGAGGATTTCAGCTGCTGAGACAAAATATAAGCAAGTGAGTAACACTCTCTCAAACCAAATCCCATAGGGGCTTGATAAAATATAAGAAAACAGTCAGGCAAAGGTTTTCTAGTTTCTTACTCTACTTTGTCCGCTACATTGTAGACAGTAGGGGGTGTAAAAATAAAACCTCAAAACTTCTAGTAAGGACTCCTATAAAAAATGATTTCCTCTGTTACTCTCTGTACTTAAAAACTACTTCTGATAACACTTTTTACTGTGGCCTTTGCAGTAGCATTTGCCACTGGACATCCAAAATACATGTCCATACAGACAAAATGCATACTCGTAAGATCCTGACTTGGGCATCTGGATATATCTTTTTTTGTAATCTCTGGAAGGGATGTTCAGCTTTTGGTAACACCTTTGGTAACAGGTAAAACAAGAAGTGGTATGTTATAAAAACAACTATGGTGGACCCTGGCTCTATCCCATGCTCATTTACTAAGGCAGCCATAACTGCTTGTGACTGATGACACGGTCCATGTGTCAAGCTGGAGGGAAAAGAGTGGCTGGCAGACATAAATGATCACCTTTTCCAAAGTCCTGTTTCATAAGAAGTTGCCCACTGTGGACCACTTGTTCTTCTCGTTCTGGGGTCATTAAAGTTGAACTATTAATCCCAGCTATACTGGGCCAGAACTAGGGTGGAATCTGTGAGTTGCACAGACCCATCAAGTGTCCGGGGCTGTAAATGCAGCATCCTTAGTCGCCTGGTCTGCTTCCATGTGTGAGTTTTAATGTTAGTATGGCTACCTCAGCAAGACCCTAGAAGGCTGAAAACAGCCAAATTAACTTAGCATGCTTGGTTGGTTTACCTGCCGAAGTAAAAACAAACTTCTGGCCCTTCAAATGGAACCAAAAGCTCTCTATATCTCGAATATCTATATAAATATACACTCTTTTTATAGCTCACAGGCATTGCTAAAACATGGAGCTCTGCTTCTTGAGCTGGGGAAAAAAGGATCCAATGACTCTGAATACAGAGTATCCTTCTGGGTGATAAACTGCATACTCAAATCTACAAAAAATGTAATATCTGGGTCTTCAGGGAGTGTGACCTGCACTGGGCTCACAGCAGCTGATTCCTACGTCATCAATTTAACACATGTGTCTTCCTTTGTCTCCAGCCTCCTCCAATAGAGGCAAAAAGGTGGCTGGATTCAAATGTACGCATTTTTCATTGTTAGATTTGAACATAAACAAACTCATATTTTAAACCTTTCATTAGACAAACATTTAGTTAGCTGTATATTTGCTGCACAGAATGTCGGACCATATAAAATTAAATGTTTGACCAAAACAATATCTAACTTAGTCTAATAGCACCTTTGCATAAAGCTACAGCTCTGATATATCGGGATGAACCCTTCATTACTGGGTCCAGCTTGCATAAATGTATTACAACGGCTTGTTTTCTATAACGCTGTTTGTGTAAGAACTCCAGTTTCAGGTTTCAAAAGACAACTTTTTCCTGGCAATATTATAATAAATGATAACAATACTCTGCGGTCATGGAGAGATGTCCATAAATTCAAAATATTCTTCTGCTTATACCACTGTACTTACAAGTAAAAGAGGCACATCATTTCACAATCCACACATTCTGCTTTGGATTTCAAAAATAAAAATAAATAAAAACAAAAAGGACCAAGAATCTGTATGGTGGACCAGAAAGCATCAAAAACTAAAAAACAACTGGCTGCAGGTGGCATCTATCCTAAAAGGGGGTGTGGACTTGATGTGATGGGTCTGTTATATTTAAATTTTATTTATTATAGCTCTCACATCATGGACCGCACATCAAGTTATCAAAAACCTTAAAATTTCATTTTTGTAGAAAAACTTCTTTTCCTGACAGGCTCCATGGCAGCATACGTGTGAGTAGGCCCCGCCTCTATAACTACCCAATAGGACCCCTCTCCCATAAATCTTTGCTCTAGGCTGCTATCCATGTTCCATTTTTGTCCTCCTCCGTAGGACCAGGTGTTGGTTCCCCTACCTGAAGATAATCCTCCCTACGATCGATTCAGCCGAGTGCTAATTTTATTCCTCCGATAGGCCCTGACTGTTAAGCAGGGTATGGAGTGTATAGCAGAGTAGCGCTGAAGATTGGATCGGTTCATCTATGTGCGCAGGCGATCATTATCTGCTAAATTAAACTAAGGGCAATCGGCGCAAACCACACTATGTATAAAAGAGAAGAAAAATATGCAAGATGAACACTACAGGATTCACCAACCCAAAATTACAATTTAAAACAAAATTAGTACAGCGCAAATGATGAAATGTCCTTTAAAACTCATGAAACAAGTGCATTGGTCCTGGAAAGAAAATGCTGGTGACGTTCCCACAAGCATCAATAATCGCCAAACCAGTAGTAAAAAGCGCTTACCGGACTAAGTGGACCCCTTAATTATAGGAGGTGATTAAGAGCCTGGGTTCCTTCAGGAACTAATTACAACCTGGATCTCTTGAGGGCACCGATCATCAACATCCGCCAGTGATCAAATTGAGACTGCAACTAGTTAATAGTAACGCTCTGTGGGTTTCATAATCGAATTCTGTCACCACTGCTGTGTGTGCAAAAAGACTGACAGCAAGAAGAAGACACACAGCAGTGGTGACAGGATTCGATTATGAAACCCACAGAGCGTTACTATTAACTAGTTGCAGTCTCTATTCGATCACTGGCGGATGTTGATGATCGGTGCCCTCAAGAGATCCAGGTTGTAATTAGTTCCTAAAGGAACCCAGGCTCTTATCACCTCCTATAATTAAGGGGTCCACCTAGTCCGGTAAGCGCTTTTTACTACTGGTTTGGCGATTATTGATGCTTGTGGGAACGACACCAGCATTTTCTTTCCGGGACCAATGCACTTGTTTCATGAGTTTTAAAGGACATTTCATAATTTGCGCTGCACTAATTTTGTTTTAAATTGACCATTATCTGCTGCCAATTCCGGTGTGTGTGTATGGCGGTTCCTCTGCCCAGGTGATTGTAGGTGGAGGGGTAAGTTTCAGATTTATATACAACAGTGTTTATGTGTTGTTTGTACCTTTTCTGTATGTTTCTCCCTCATCACTAGTGTCCTAGCTGGCGCAGACACTTTCTGCGTTCCAGCAGCCGCTCTCTCGTTCATTTCCGGTTACCAGCGTGCGCTCTGCGCATGCGCGGACCCGATACGAAGTCGAGGCTTGGTTCGCGCATGCGTGCGAGTGTCTCGCTGTGGTAAGCTTTCAGAGCCCCAGGAATGATCGTGGGGGATACGGCGACTTCCCGGGGCAACTATCTTGACGATTCAAGGTAAGACAAGCTCTATTGTCTGGGTATGAGGTCTTTGTCAAGCCAGGTGATGTGTGAATCTGTCTCTGCAGCTTCCTATTGGGTTGACACTATGGACTCCTCACTGCCCCCTATTGGCCGGCCCGCTTGTAGCAGTTATGTTTGCATTTATGCTTTTTTACCTGTGCAAGGATTGAGAGTAGGATTTTGGGACACTAGATGATTTCTGTCTCTATCTTTTCTGTGCTTCTTTCCTTACAGCCCTTCTAGGTCTGATCCACACCGTAGTTCCCATAAAGGAAGTGGATCATCAAAATCACACCACCGGCAATCTTCTTCCAGGTCTAGCTATTATAGATCTCCTTCCAAATCTGAACAGCGCAGTAAAAATCCTTCTCACCCCTCTTCATCTCACTTTAGCAAGAGATCAGAAAAATCATGCTGGGGGTGCAGGATGCCTGTTCCAGTAGACAAATCTCTCTGTGATCACTGCTTCCCTAAAGCTGCAGATGAGAGGAATGATGCAGACCAGCGTTTAGAATCTATGGTGAGACGGGTTGTGAAAGAATCTCTACAGGAAAGAGAGGCTCAACAGCCCCGTGATTCCCCATCAGACCCATTATGCCCTCCAGTGGGAGAAGGTTCAGTACATGAGACATGGGAGTCTTCCCAGCCAAGTCGCCATTCTGCTCCTGCTTCAGATAGTGAATCGGAACTGGAAGATCCTGGCGTGGGGTTTGAATACGCTTTTTACCAAAGAAGGGACTAAGCAGTAAGAGAGGCCCTGAAGTGGGAAGATCCTGTTACTTCCCCCCAAAACAGAGAAAATTTTTCAAGCAGTTCAATAAGGAGCGACAATATTTTCCTTTTCTCTCTGAGCTGGGCGATATCATATCTGAGGAATGGAGCACGATGGACAAAAAGAGTTCCATGCAATCAAAAGTCTTGAAACTGTATCCTTTTAAGGAAGAGGAAGTAAAACACCTTGAGTCAGCTCCTTTGGTCGATGCAGCACTGATGAGACTAGCAAGATATGCAACTCTTCCCTTAGAAGACACTGTATCTTTTAAAGATCCTCTGGAAAGACGAATTGATTCAGATCTAAAAAGGATTTACCTGACGTCAGGAATGGCATGCAAGCCAGTACTTGCGATAGCTGCAGTATCCAAAGCTTTAGAATCTTGGTCTGATAATGTGGATGAGTTCCTAAGAGGCATCTCTGTTGAAACAGCTAAAGATTCTCCTATCCAGGAGATCAGGCTGGCATCGGCTTTTCTTGGGGAGGCCTCTATTGATGTCATCCGCCTGATGTCCCGGGTTATGTTGGCAGCTGTTTCAGCACGTCGTGCCTTATGGCTCCATCCGTGGTTGGCGGATTCAGCTTCCAAACAAGCTTGGTGCCGAATTCCTTTTGAAGGAACTTCATTATTTGGCAACAAGCTTGATAGTGCCATAACCCGGGCCACAGGTGGTAAGTCTGGTTTCCTCCCTCAAGACCGACGCCTACAAAATCAGAAACGCAATTTTCCTAGAAGACAAAATTCTGATCGCACTAGGGAAGCACGCATGTCACGTACCTTACAGCGGAGTCTGAAATGACGAGGGCGACCTCTTGCACGGTCCCGGTCCTAGCGTCCCTGGAGGTTTAGACAGGGTTGCTAGGGCGGCGGAAGGGTGCAGGTGCCTGCTGGCAGGATCAGGAACCCAGAAGTCTTCGGAAGGAAGCTGAGGTGCTGATCCCTGGATGGATGCAGGAGAGGTCCAGCAGAGGAACTTGCAGGGTCAAGGCAGGCAGGAGTTGGCAACGTGCTGGCAACGAGGTACACAATTGGCAGGCAGAGACGTGGTCAGGGACTGGCGGAGGTTGGCAACAAACTGGCAGCGGGGTACCGAATCGAGAGACAGAGCCGTAGTCAGGAGTCCAAGCCGGGTTCAATACAGGAAGCAAGGCAGACAGAGATGTAGGGGTGATCCGAGAGGGTAGTCAAGGCAAGCAGAGGTTTAAGATCAGGGTCAAGTCAACAAGGCAACAGCAAGGGTTCAGGAACGAGCTGAGACAATCCAGCATTGATGCTAGTCTGCTGATCGTTTAAATAGGGCGCCTTGCGCCGTGATTCGTTGGTGGGCGAGCGTGCACGCGCTGACGTGCCCTCGTTCGTACGATCGCATTACGTGCGTGCCTAGTCCGGGGCTCGCTCGTTCTTACCGTACGTCCGGCTGGCACCTGGGAACGAGCGTTAGTGATGGTTCTCTGACATTGCCCCCTCCTTAAGGGCAGCCTCCGGATGCCCACCTGAGACCTCCTTTCCGGATGAGCACGATGAAAAGCTTGTATGAGTCTTGGGGCATGGAGGTTCGCTTCTGGTTCCCAGGAGTTTTCTTCTGGACCAAAACCCTTCCATTTAATTAAATATTGATTTTGTCCCCGCCTTCTCCTGCAATCTACAATGGTCTCAATTTCAAACTCTTCCCCATCTACCATTATGGCCTCTGTGGGCCCTCTTTCACGACCAGGAAAGGGATTAACCACATCAGGCTTCAACAAGGAGGTATGAAACACAGGGTGAATCTTAAATGAGTCGGGAAGTTCAAGCTCATAAGCCACTGGATTAATTTTTCTCTTGACCGGAAAGGGTCCTAGGTATTTAGGTCCCAATTTCCTGGATGGACAGGTAAGTTTTAGATTCAAAGTTGACAGCCACACACGATCACCAACCTTCAAATCCAGTTCTCCTCTCCTCTTCCTATCAAAGAACCTCTTATTAACCTCTTGTGCTTTGGCAATGGTATCCTTTAACACCTGGTTATTGGTAGCAAAGAAATTTAATCTGTCCTGAACTGCAGGCAAAGGAGAGTCCGGAAATAAATGTAGGCAAGAAGGAAGGATGAAACCCGTAGTTGGAGAAGAAGGGTGATTGGTTGGTGGCGGTATGAGCAGAGTTGTTAAATGCAAATTCTGCCAGTGGCAGAAGTGAGGCCCAATCTTCTTGGGAGAAGGAGGTGAAGCAACGCAGATATTGCTCCAGCGTTTGGTTGGTACGCTCAGTCTGTCCGTTGGACTGGGGATGATAAGCCGAAGAAAAGTTGAGTTTGATGCCCAGCGCTTCGCACAGTGCTTTCCAAAATTTTGAAGTAAACTGTACTCCTCGATCCGAGACGATGTCACTAGGGATTCCATGCAGTCTAACAACCTCTTTAACGAAGACTTTAGCAGTTTCGGTTGCTGATGGGTTCCCTTTCATAGGGATGAAATGTGACATCCTGGAGAGGCGGTCTACCACTACAAAAATAGATGAGAACCCCTCTAAAGGAGGGAGCTCTACGATAAAGTCCATTGCGATTTTATCCCAGGGTCTCTCAGGAATGGGTAGAGGTCTTAATAGTCCCCATGCTTTGTTCTTGCTGTTCTTGTTCCTGAGACAGATTGAACATGAGCCAACATATTTCCTGCAGTCCTTTGCTAAACTAGGCCACCAGAAATGTCTCCGGATCAAATCCATGGTTTTGTATCCCCCAAAATGGCCGGCCAGTGGGTAGTCATGACACACTTGTAGGATGGTAGCACGTAAATTCTGTGGTATGAAAATCTTATTACCCCGCCAATAGAGCCCATCGTTCTCCTGAAGGTCTGTATCTGGAGACAGAGAGACTTCCCTGGATGCTTGACGGATTTGTGACATTAGGTCGGTTTGAATAAGTAGAAAATTTCCAGCCTGCAGGATAGTATCAGTTTGAGGTGGAACTTCAACTTCTGTAAACATACGCGATAACGCGTCAGGTTTCACATTCTTGGAGCCGGGCCGGTAAGTTATGTGGAAGTTAAAGCGTGAAAAGAAAAGAGCCCACCTTGCTTGTCTGGGCCTGAGGCGTTTGGCGGTCCTGAGGTATTCCAAATTTTTGTGATCCGTGAAGATCAGTATTGGGTGTGTTGCTCCTTCCAAGAGGTACCGCCACTCTTCTAAAGCCAATTTGATTGCCAACAGTTCTCGGTCCCCCACATCATAGTTCCTCTCTGAAGGTCCCAACTTCTTTGAGAAGAAGGCCACAGGGTGCATTAGAGTCTTGGGTCCTTGGCGCTGGGACAGGATGGCCCCTACGGCGCTCTCTGAGGCGTCCACCTCCAGGATGTATGGAAGAGCGGGGTCAGGGTGCTTTAATAACGGAGCTGAGGTAAAAAGTCCCTTTAACTTATCAAAATCAGCTTGGGCTGCCTCTGTCCATTGAAAATGGTTCTGTTTCTTGGTGAGCTGGGTGATGGGCATGATGATACCGGAGAAGTTTTTAATTAATTTTCTGTAGAAATTAGAGAAGCCGACGAACCGTTGTACCCCTTTCTTATCAGTGGGAGGTGGCCAGGACGTTATAGCTGCGACTTTTTGAGGATCCATTGCCATACCTCCTGTAGAAATCACCAGTCCGAGAAAGTGGATGGTCTGCCGTTCAAATTCGCATTTCTCGGCCTTGGCATAGAGTCCATTTTGTCTTAGCCTCAGAAGGACTTGTTTCACATGGACACGGTGAAGATCTAAGGAGGCTGAGAAAACTAGAATATCATCTAGGTAGACGATCATGAATAGATCTAGAAAGTCTCTGAAAATATTATTCACAAAATACTGGAAGGTTGCTGGAGCATTGCATAATCCGAAGGGCATGACGAGGTATTCAAAGTGGCCAAAACGAGTCCGGAAGGCCGTTTTCCACTCGTCTCCTTCCCTGATTCTGATCAGATTGTAAGCACCTCGTAAATCCAACTTGGTGAATACTTTTGCAGAGCGGAGTCTCTGGAGCAATTCTGGAATCAGAGGCAAGGGGTAGCGATTTTTAACGGTGATCCGGTTTAACTCTCTGTAATCCACACATGGACGGAGCGAATGGTCTTTCTTCTCAACAAAGAATATTCCTGCCCCGGCTGGTGATGTTGAGTGACGGATGAACCCCTTCTTGAGGTTCTCATTCACATAGTCTTTTAGGACTGCGAGTTCAGGCTCCGACAGAGGAAAGATCCTCCCAAATGGGATTTCTTCCCCTGGTAAAAGTTCAATCGGGCAATCGTAAGCCCGGTGCGGGGGAAGAGTATTGGCTTTCTGCTTGTCGAAAACATCCAAGAAATCATGGTACACGGATGGGACAAGGTCTTGGGATTCGGACACTGGTTTGAGACACCCAATACCTGGAGCTGTGTGGTGGAGGATCTGGAGACAGTTCTTGAGACAGTAGGAGGACTGAAAGACTACCTGGCCGGTTGTCCAGTCTATCTGTGGGTTGTGTGCTTGCAACCATGGCATTCCTAAAATGATCGGAAAAAGTGGTGAAGATATAACGTCCAGGCACAACAGTTCTTGGTGATTGGGTAAGATGTCGGCAGGCAAAGGTTGGGTTTCTTGGATGATAGGCCCAGATTTGATGTTGGACCCATCAGCTAATCGGATGAACAGTTTATGTTGCTTTGATCGCAGCGGAATGTTGTGTTGCAGGGCAAAGGCACGGTCAATGAAGCAACTGCAGGCACCGGAGTCAATTATGGCCTGGATCTGAAGCACCCCTTCTGGAAGCTGTAGAGAGACAGGAACAGCAATGTGAGTCGTTCTTGCTAGAGTTAATGCATAACGATCAAGAAGAGGAGAGTCACACTTACGGGTCTTGTTGGGACACATATTGGCGTAATGACCGGCTCCCCCACAGTAAAGACAGAGATTATTCATACGACGGCGTTGTTTTTCTTCCGGAGTCAAGGGTGCACAAAGCAAACCCAACTGCATTGGTTCTGGAGGTTCAGTGGTAGGAGCAGATAGTGGGGGTGTGGAGGTAGGTGACTGGGTACCCTGGGTAGCATCCACATGGGCCGATACTGGCTGGTCCTTTCAGATCTTCGCTCCCTCAGCCGGTGATCGATCTGAATGGACAGTTGAATTAGTTCTTCGAGGGAATCGGGGATCCCCACACGAGCTAGTTCATCCTTGAGTGCCTCCAAAAGCCCTAAACGGAACTGAAAACGGAGAGCGGCGTTGTTCCAATGTGTGTCGGTACTCCACCGTTTAAAGTCTGTAACATAGTCCTCCACGGGCCTGCGATCCTGCTGGAGGGTGTGGAGGCTGGCCTCGGCTGTGGTAGTACGCTGGGGATCATCATACAGTTTGGCCATTTCATCCAAAAAAGGGTCCATGGTACCCAGCAAGGGACTGGCTTGTTCCAGTAAATGATGAGCCCAGGTCTGAGGTTCTCCCTGCAGTAATGAAATGATGAACCCCACCTTGGTACTTTCCAAAGAAAAGGTGCGGGGCTGAAGCAAGAAGTACAAATGGCAGGCATTCCTGAAAGCACGGAATTTGCTGCGGTCACCCATAAATTTCTCCGGAGCAGGAACTCGTGGTTCTGGGGATGGCACCACTACTGTGGGTGTAGAAACTGGAGTTGATGATGCAGGTGCTGTGGTCCGAGGTGCTGAGATGTTTGGAGAGAGAGATTCCACTCGTTGTTCAAGTCACTGGTAGCCATCTTGCAGGCCCTGAACTGCTTGGGTGAGATTTGCGATCTGTTGACACAGAGCGTCCATAGCTGAGGCCCCCCTTTCAGACTCCATTTTTGGCTGGATTGTACTGTCACGTACCTTACAGTGGAGTCTGAAATGACGAGGGCGGCCTCTTGCACGGTCCCAGTCCTAGCATCCCTGGAGGTTGAGACAGGGTTGCTAGGGCGGCGGAAGGGTGCAGGTGCCTGCTGGCAGGATCAGGAACCCAGACGTCTTCGGAAGGAAGCTGAGGTGCTGATCCCTGGATGGATGCAGGAGAGGTCCAGCAGAGGAACTTGCAGGGTCAAGGCAGGCAGGAGTTGGCAACGTGCTGGCAACGAGGTACACAATCGGCAGGCAGAGACGTGGTCAGGGACTGGCGGAGGTTGGCAACAAACTGGCAGCGGGGTACCGAATCGAGAGACAGGGCCGTAGTCAGGAGTCCAAGCCGGGTTCAATACAGGAAGCAAGGCAGACAGAGATGTAGGGGTGATCTGAGAGGGTAGTCAAGGCAAGCAGAGGTTCAAGATCAGGGTCAAGTCAACAAGGCAACAGCAAGGGTTTCAGGAACGAGCTGAGACAATCCAGCATTTATCCTAGTCTGCTGATCGTTTAAATAGGGCGCCTTGCGCCGTGATTCGTTGGTGTGGGAGCGTGCACGCGCTGACATGCCCTCGTTCGTACGATCGTATTACGTGCGTGCCTAGTCCGGGGCTCGCTCGTTCTTACCGTACGTCCGGCTGGCACCCGGGAACGAGCGTTTGTGATGGTTCTCTGACAGCGCAGCTACAGTCCTGGTCGGGAGTTTTCAAGGTCCTGGAAATCCAGGCAGCCCTCTTTCAAAAAACCCACAAAAGGTGGTTCCTCTGGCAACCAGGACTCCGCTAAGTCCTTTTGAGATTGGGCCCGCTCAGGCATGCCAGGTGGGGGCTCATCTTCGCCACTTCAGGCATGTCTGGGCGGCCTCAATCCGGGATTACTGGACCATCAAGACGGTCTCCTCCGGTCACAAGTGGGTCTTCAACAACACCCCAAGACTCAGATTTGTTCCTACATCTCTTCCAGGTTCAGAAGAGAAAAAGCAGGTCCTGTTAACCTACGTGAATTGTTTATTGGATCAAGGCGCAGCCGTCCCTGTTCCAGAAAACGAACGAGGCAAAGGCATGTATTCTCCTCTGTTCATGATACAAAAGAAAAACGGTACATGGAGACCAGTCATAGACTTAACTCATCTCAATTCCTTTATCCGAAAGGAAAAGTTCAAAATGGAATCTTTACTTACAATTCAACAGTCAGAACATCTGGGAGATTGGATTATTTCAATCGATTTAAAAGATGCTTACTTTCTCGTGTCAGTGGCAATGGATTTCCAACAATTCCTCCGCTTTGCGGTAGGCAATCAGCATCTGCAGTTCACATGTCTACCTTTCGGCCTAACAACGTCACCTCGGGTCTTCTCCAAGGTCCTATTATCTGTTGTAGCTCTACTTCGCATCAAGGGGGTTCATCTCCACCACTATTTAGACGACCTACTTCTCCTAGCTCAAAACAAAGATCAACTTTTAGAGCACAAGAGCTTAGTCATTTCGGGTGGATTCTGAATTTAGAGAAGAGCCATCTAGAGCCAACACAATCCCTTGTGTTTCTAGGGGCTCACTTCAACACATTGGAAGGCACCATCTCCCTTCCAGAGGAGAAGATTGGAGTGATTTGAGACATAATACACGCAGCCCCCCTTGCGTCATCTCACCTCTCCGCTCTCCAATGCCTGAAAGTAATTGGCACAATGACAGCCACCATTCCTATGGTGAAGTGGGCCCAATGGCATACATGACCCTTCCAAAAAGGGTTCCTTCAACAATGGGATTCTTCCAGCCAAGTCCAGCACATACACCTTACTCCAACCATGGGAACGTCTCTCCTTTGGTGGCTTCAAGGGAAAAATCTGCGCAATCACCATTCAATCATTCCCATCTCATGGGTCACAATAACATTGGATGCCAGCAATCAGGGATGGGGCGCTCACTGCCTCTCCAACATTCTGGAGCTAAAGGCCGCCTTTCAGGCACTCCTGTCATTTCGCCATCTAATAAAGGATTCATCAGTAATGCTAAGGTTGGACAATACAACCGCGGTGGCTTACATAAAGAAGCAAGGTGGAACTTGCAGCTGGTCTCTGTTACAGGTAGTGGAGCCAATAATGAGCTGGGCTCAGAAGTATTTGTCCAGCATCTCGGCGGTTTACATTCTGGGGATTCAGAATGTACAGGCGGACTTCCTCTCGTGGGTTCAAATGGACAACGAGTGGTCCCTCCACAGAGGGGTCTTCGAGTGGCTTCTGACCCTGGGAGTACTTCCAGAGGTCGATCTGTTTGCTTCCCCGTGCAATCACAAAATGCCCAGATATTATTATTATTTTATATATTATTATATATAAAATAATAATAATAATATTATTCGAGGTTCAGAGATCCTCAGGCATATGGAATAGATGCTCTCTCAGATCAGTGGAGGTTTCAAAAGGCTTATGCCTTCCCTCCAGTACCGGTGATTCTTCAATTTCTCCGGAAGCTCAGAACAGAGAAGGTGGAGATCATTACAGTGATTCCTTTCTGGCCCAACAGGCCGTGGTTCCCTCTGTTATCACTCCTCAGTTATCAAGACCCAGTTCCCCTACCTCTCAGGCCGGATCTACTGTCTCAAGGCACGACATTACACCCATGTCCATCCTGCCTACACCTCAGAGTGTGGTTCTTGAGAGGGGAAGGCTTGAATCTCTAGGTTGTCCTAAAGAAGCGATTCTAACTCTTCTCAGTGCCAGGAGGGGAAGTACTAATAGGGTATACAAGCGTATATGGTCTAGATTCACTGATCATATGTCTTCCAGGTCGAATCCTTGTAACTCTCCAGCAGTACAGGACATACTGAGTTTTCTCCAATCAGGACTTGACCTATCCTTAGCAGTCAGCTCACTAAGAGTTCAGGTTTCAGCCATCTCGGCCTTCATAGGAGTATCTTGGGCAAAATCATGCATTAGTTCGTCAATTCTTTAAAGGTGCTATCAGGCTTAAACCTCAAAGAAGACCTAGGTTTCCCAAATGGGACCTCCCTTTTGTCTTGGATTTTCTCTCCAATCTCGGATCAGATCCTGACAAACCTCTTTCCATGAGAGACCTCACGCTCAAGACCAACTTCTTAGTAGCTGTGACTTCGGCTAAAAAGAGTGTCGGAAATTAGAAGTCTAGGTTCAGAAGAGCCTTTTCTGACCTTCTTTCCAGATAGGGTAGTGTTGATTCCCATGCTAAGGTCAAACCCTAAAGTGACCTCAGTCTTTCATGAAAACCAAGAGATTGTACTTCCTACTTTCAGAACAACGGATAATCAGGATGTTCATGCACTGGACGTAGGCCACACTCTAAAACAATATCTGGAGGTCACGGCTCCGTTCAGACAAACAGAATTTCTTTTCGTTCTTCTCCATGGTAAAAACAAGGGAATGCGAGCTTCGGTCAGATCAATTTCTTCTTGGATTGTGCAGACCATTCAGAGGGCATACAAGGCAAAGGGCTTGGCTCCTCCAGAGACAGTGACGGCTCATTCGACCCGGAGTATCTCGACCTCCTGGGCAGCTTCTCAGCATGTCGCGCCTGAAATCATTTGTAGAGCGGCTTCTTGGTCTTCTATTAACACATTTGTCTCTCACTACTGTGTTGAGCCTGCTGCTCTGTCATCCATTAATTTTGGTTTACAAATATTGTCGGTTGACAATGTTAAATAAAATTTGGTTTCTTTGTTCAAACATTTTTGCCCACCCGGGTGTGTTTGGCGAGTTATCTCCCACACGTATGCTGCCATGGAGCCTGTCAGGAAAACGTAAAATTTATATCAAATATTTACCGTAATTTTCCTTCCCTGATAGGCTCCATGGCAGCAGGAGTCCCTCCCAAATGTCTGGAGTAGGCTAGTTACGGAACATGGATAGCAGCCTAGAGCAAAGATTTATGGGAAAGGGGTCCTATTGGGTAGTTATGGAGGCGGGGCCTACCCACATGTATGCTGCCATGGAGCCTATCAGGAAAGGAAAATTACGTTAAGTATTTGATATAAATTTTCCGTTATGTATCCCATCCATCTTGGCTTTGTTAAATATTAGGGCAGCTGTATTCCAAATAACCTCATCTTAATCTTTTTTTTCTCTCCATAAGGGCTTATTGTATAAAACGTAAAATTACAAAATTGTTATCCTAATCTAAACTAATCCCATTTTTACAAATTTCCCCAATAACCTGGATTTCATTTCCAACCAAAGATTGTCTAAACCAGTTTCAATATATCTATATTATTAATAAAATTGTTAAACTCATATTAAAAATGAATACTCATTATTACTTAATTTTACTTATTTTCCCTTTTTTAAATGCATTGTTTCCACTCTTAAAAGATATTCAATTTGTGGAATACATGGTTAAATGTAACCTTCATTTTACCATGTCTGGAAAACAGATTAAAAAAATAATTGTGATCACATTGTTTACCATTAGATTTGTTAACCCAACACATTTTGTTACAAATGTTTTGTCTAAAAAAATGGAATTGGCATGGTGTCCTTCCAGCTTATCACTGACCTCTCATCCCAGCCACATTCTTTCATGAGAGCACAAAGGAGGGGGTTACATCTGCGTACATGACACACACAAGGGATAGAACTAAATGTCCCAGCATTCACAAACATACACCAAAATTTCTCTAAAATCGCTTACATTTTTACCATTCTGCATTTCTTATTTTGTTCAGATATCTTTTATATCTAGCTTCTATGATTCTTTGATCAAACAGGCAGCCACAGTGCTCATCCCATCTTCCCTCTCTGACCACATATAAAGTATTCTGTTTTAATTCTCATTTCTCTGTTTCTGACCTTACTAGTTGTAGTGCCTGATCCCAAATTCATCCCACAACTTAACATGAAAATGTCCCTTTCTTTCTAGTGTTATTGTCACCCTTGATCCATCCTGCTTACATAGATAGCTGTTTCTCTAGCTGTTTACTCTGCATAATTCTTAGTCCCTGTGGACTTTGGTAACCCAGTTACCCATTGTGGATCCCTGTCCACTTTAACCATTAATCTAGGGGCTCAGTATATGCAGAACCGCACCTTCAGTTCATATATAGCGCTCCTCTTGCGCTGGGCATTTTTGAGGGTCTCTTACCCTTCATTCCCTTACTTAATTTAATGCCCATAATGACTGGCCAGTCTTCTCTACATGTGCCTATACCCTCTTGGCCTCTAAACTACTTTATCTATCAGATGTACTACATATACCTATAAACAGCACTAATCTTCCCTTTCTTATATATAACACTCCGATGGTCAATAGACAGTGACAACATAACATATAACCACCAATCAATATAGTTCGATTAAGGGGAGTAAAATAGGTACCCTTTGTCCCGAAAATGCCTTACTGATCAAGGAAGTCTGATAACTCAAATGTAAGCAAAAGGCTTACCTCAGCTGGCTGATTATCAGAAATTCCTGGATCGTCTCAAGCTCCTCGTTTCAGGTACTCAGGGTCACCTGGAAACCCCTCCTGGCTGGCTCGCCACGCTGACTTGGTTAAATTGATGAGAGGCAACTCCTATCCTCATATTGATTAGTGGTTCCAAATTAATAATAACTACTGCAGTAGGGAACAGACACAAAAGATACTCTCAGCATCTTTCCAAATAACTGTTCTGCTTTATTATGACACAATTGAAGGTTTTTATACACATGATTACGTAGGTATCACATTATTATTACAATTGTACATTTATGGTAACAAGGGGTGTTGCATAGGCAGGCTAATTCTACTCAGGACTCGAAAGAATGTAAACATGTACTGAAAACATTATTAGTGCTGTGTGCACAGTGAGGGTAGTGTGCAATACATACAAAATAGAATACAATTATATACAGAACTTACAAATTTCCATTACAATACATACAATAACCATACAGTTTCTATATAGGATAATCAAGATCAGGTACTCACATACAAGATATCAGAGGCACCAATCACTTAGTATCAATGGTCAGATCCAGGTCCACCCAGCAGCTAGGGGCAACACACCAGGGGTACTACAGCTGTTGGAGAAGCTCAAAAGGGCAGTCCATAGCCTATGAAATTAATAATAATTATTAAAGAGAATGTATGAATTTAATAATGGACACAATACATACAAATATGATTCAACAAGGATTAAACAGGTAAGGTAGTTCAAATCTGTGTAATGACAACCGTGTGGTATAACGGAGCTGTAACAAAAATAAGCAGATGGAGTATACAATACATCCCACTCCAAGAGCAAAAGGCCCCCATATGAGGGACACCAAAGCATCCCTAAAGATGGTTCCCAAATAAAAGCAGAGGAGATGTCAAAAGCTCCTTACCAATCTTGATGGATCATAGAAATTGTGTCTGGTCGGTCCTAGTGTGAGTCCACATGGCCCCCAGGGAGAAAAAATATGCCTCCCCTATGCTCCCGCCACGCTGACATGCAGCCACGGCAGGAGACGGGCGGGTATGTTTCCGGATCGCACAGCTCGGGTCTGGGGTGCGCATGTACCAGAAATGGCGGGGTGGAATTAGCGAGCGCCTGCACCATATGACCATTTCTCAAGGATCCTTGAGAAAGTCACATGCAGGTGACGCAACGTGTGGGAGGAGCCTAGGACGCACTCTGCAGTCTGTCACTTGGCTGTGAACTGCAGCGATCCTTTTTCTCGTCCACAGCGGCTGATTGCTACTTGCATATCCATATGTTTTTTTGCTACGGGGCGCACGTGAGTGTATCTCATAGTGTTTTGCTGGTGTATTACATGTAGTTACATTGCGCAACAAAGTTTTTCCTTGTTTATTTGCTTTACATATAACCAACGGTGTTGAGAATTTTATCTTATGAAGCTGGAGGTGGATGGCATTATCGCTCAGGAATGACAAGCGAACACCCCAATTAAGCAATTAAAGAACCACAACCACTGGGAGTACTTTTAAATTTCTACTAGAAATAGTTTTTTTTTCCAACGTCTCTCTCCTTGCTAAATCACAACATTATTTAACTACTATTACTTGTTTATTTATTGTATTCACTATTTGATCATTAACACTTATATTTTGATGGACGATTGCCCCTGTTTTACACTGTATATAATTTTATTTATTCATTTATATATATATATATTTATATATGCGCAATATCACTCTAATTTTTATATAGACATTTAAATGGTTTGGAGTTTTGGAAACACTTGAATACTTATTTAGTGTATTCCCATGCAACCCCACACTGGTTTGGGTATTTATGTGCGGGATGCACAGTTGTGCACATAATATTTTATATTTTATAGTTTACTGATCATTAAGTGAAGCGCTTCAATTATTATTTTATATGATGCTTGGAATAAATCTTCAGCAGAGGTAGTGAGCCTGTCAACAGTAAATGGCTTCAAACATGCACAAAAACAAAAAAATACGAAACATGTATATATTTATAAAAAAAAAAATTGGGCAGACTCAATGGACTACTCTTTTTTTCTGTGGTCACTTTTCTCTGTAAACACACAAATCCCTGTGCTGTCAGAGGAGAGGAGCCATATCTTTTGTTCTTACTAAGTAGGAAAAAATGATATGCCTCCTCTTCTAGTCGATCCTATCCCCATGCAGTTAGAACACACTGAGGGAACAAATAATAACCATAAATCTTTCCCATAGTTTGCAGACGCTATAACTTTTCCGCAAACCAATCAATTAACGCTTATTGCGATTTTTTTACCAAAAAAATGTAGAAGAATAAATAATATAAAATTAGATTTAGTGCAAGAGCCTGTTTGATTTCCTATAATTTGAATTAATTGTTCAAGTGCGATTTCCTATTACCTATTTTTCAGAAATATCGAGTTGTACAGAGATTGGCGGCATTGGCCAATCAGATTGTATAGTGCATGACCATCTTAAGTGACAAATTTGGAATGTAGATGTGCCATGAGTCACTTGTATTTTCCTATTGATATCTCTTGGGCATTATACAAGGCACATGAGAAACCACCTTTTTTCAAGACATGATAGAGTGATCAGGAATCATCAAACTACGATTGACGCTATTTCTGGGATTTCTGACGTCAGTTCCGGTCGTTTGGAACGCACATTTGGAACACACTCCTGAAACTGCGGTTTTATATGATCTGTTCCATGCTTGATGCTTGTTTTAATCCTATATTTTGTAAGTACCCATCTTTTGTTTAAATAAACCTTTTTTTAATGGTCAGTTCATTTTTTTTACTTCTGGGTATGTGTATCGTCTGGCTGAAAACCCTTCACCAAGTAATCCTGGATCTGATGACCTGATCTCCTATTCACCATCTTAAAGACATCCATACCAAGCCTTAAGAGACCCACCAGACTGAAAAGCTGGGGGTCATGTGGATCTGGTGAGTGGGGACACATAAGGGGGTGTTGTGCACCTGCATTTGAAGCACCTTTCTCCTCTTTACTTCGAATTGGAGCACCTTAAAGTCACCTGTTTTTGACTATGTGTTGTTTTATTATTTATTTTTCATTTCACATGAGCGCTATTTTATAATAATTTTTTTAAGTTTTCAAGTGATTAGCACTCTGTGTATAGCAGCTGCAATCTTATTTCACAGATTTTTTTACACCATTAGCGCAAGTTTATATATTTAGGATATATTTTGTAATCATCAAACTACGGCTCTTCAGCTGTTGCGGAACTACACATCCCATGAGGCATTGTAAAACTCTGACATTCAGACGTGACTAGGCATGATAGGTATTGTAGTTCCTGAACAACTGGAGGGCCATAGTTTGACGACCCCTGTGCTAGACCCAATATTATGCCTCCAGAATTGGGAGTGTGGCATCTACCCAACTTCTCTCTGTTGGTGGACACAAGAACCTACATCAATGGATATATATTTGGGCAGCACAGTGGTGTAGCGGTTAGCACTTTTACCTAGCAGCAAAATGGTTGCTGATTCAAATCCCACCTGCGACACCATCTGCCTGGAGTTTGCATGTTCTCCCTTTGCCTGCATGGGTTTCCTCCAGGTACTCCGGCTTCCTCCCACACTCTAAAAACATGCTGGTAGGTAAATTGGATCCTTTCTAAATTAGCCCTAATATGTCTGAATGTGTGTTAGGGAGCCACACAAACACCACCCCATGTTAAAAAAAAATTATTTTCTTAATTTGCAAATAAGGATCATCTCTTTCTCAGAGAACAGTGAGCGGGGCATGGTGGTGGGAAGAAATTAGCAGCAGTACAAGCAACTTCTTGTAGGGGCGCAATGTCATTCCTGCTTCCGGGATACACGGGTACATACCTATGCGCACACAGATCTCGCATAGACAGCGGTCGTGCATTTGGTGCATTTAGCTGCAGGTATCCATATTTTGATGTAAATTAATAGTAAAGCAGATGCAGATTTCCAGGAATAGACTAATGCCCCATACACACGGTCGGACATTGATCGGACATTCCGACAACAAAATCCTAGGATTTTTTCCAACGGATGTTGGCTCAAACTTGTTTTGCGTACACACAGTCGCACAAAGTTGTCGGAATTTCCGATCGCCAAGAACGCGGTGACGTAAACCACGTACGACGAGACTAGAAAAGGCCAGTTCAGAACCAAGCGCGGCACCCTTTGGGCTCCTTTTGCTAATCTCATGTTAGTAAAAGTTTGGTGAGAGACGATTCGCGCTTTTTCAGACTCGTGGTTTTCAGATCGTTTTCTGCTGTTCAGTTTGTGCTTGTGGGTTTGTATCTGCTCTTCAGTGCGTGCAAGCAAGCTATGCGTGACTGTCATTGTGTTCTTGTTCGTTCGTTACTGTTTTTCAGGTCGCTCTTCACAGGCCTTGCTGTTCTTCAGTGCGTTCTGTTACTTCGTTCTGAGCAGCCGACCGTTTTCTAGCCATGTTGCGTATACGTACTCCTCCTAGAGTTCGTGCTGTGTGGGGACTTGGTGTTGGGGTCCTGACCTTGACACAAGTCCAGTCCATGAACAGGGTGGGGAGGAGTTCATGGACCAAGAATTGGTTGCTTCAGCGTGACCAGTTCTGTCACATGCCTTTGCTTCATGAGATCTGTGAGACTAATCCTGATGATTTCAGGAACGTTCTCCGGATGACGGACCCCGTATTTCACTGTTTGTTGGCTTTGCTGACCCCCTATATCAGCAGGCAGGATACCCGCATGAGGCAAGCCATCACTCCGGAGCAGAGGCTCATCGCCACCCTGCGGTACTTGGCAACGGGGAGAAGTCTGCAGGACCTCAAGTTCTCGACAGGCATCTCCCCCCAAGCTCTGGGGATCATTATCCCAGAGACCTGTTCTGCCATCATCCAGGTCCTGCAGAAGGAGAAAATTAAGGTAATATTTCTATCCTTTAACATCACATTTTATTGTATTTAATGTTTGCTAATATATTGTATTTCTTTCCTCATTCCCTAATTACCATGATTGGAATATGCTGTGACTGTCCCCTTTGTCCTCATGCATTCTGGATTTTTATGTAATTATTTTTTTGGTCCTTCATACATATTTGCCTTCACTTAACTCTCCAGCATGGTCTCCTGGGCCTATATTCACCTCATGTAGTCACTTAACAATGTATTTTATGAGCTCCATAGTAGTGCTTTGCCCCAAACACCCCCTAAAATGTTTTGAAATGTGATTTGTGCTTTAAATTCAGGCAGAGTGCCAGAGGCTTTTTTGGGGGGGTCCCCAAATCATTGGGAACCCGCCCTTCCCCCAACTGCTAAGTCAGCTGATACCAATTTTCTATCTATCCTCAATCATCTATCTGCTGACTTTGCCAAACCCACACACACTATACCCACCTCTTTAGTGGTCATATTTATGGATGAATTCTCCAAAGCATGTAGTGCAAGGGCCTGCCTGTATACTTTCAAATGGTACTGTTTAAAGTTTTTGTATACTATTATTATCTTGCTAGGCAATAGCAGAGTGTCCAAATGTGCTCAAATGTGTACAGTGTGTATTTATATCTTTGTATTATGACACTTCTTACCTGTCCAGTGGGCTGCCAATAGTGTAACTAAGGAGGGGCTGTTCAAAGTAATACCCATTATTTAGGCATTCATCTCTCAATGAAGTGGAGAGGGTTACCTGGCCAAAACCCCCCCCCCCCTATGTTAGAAATGGCCCATGAGAGGGGGGGAGGGGGAATATGATAGGTGTACCTTATATGGTCTTTAAAAATTCCCATAAATAAATGTTATCTTGATGTTGGCCAAGAATGTTTGTGTCTAATCTTCTTTCCATGTTTATGTGCAAAAAGACTATTTTTTTCTGTTTTCCTCAACAGTTTCCTTCCACGCCACAGGAATGGCAGACTGTGGCCTCCCACTTTGCCCAGCGGTGGGACTTTCCTAACTGCGGGGGGGCAATTGATGGGAAACATGTCCACATCATCCCACCACCCAACTCGGGGTCGTACTATTATAATTATAAGGGGTTCAATAGTATTATGATGTTGGCGGTGGTGCTGGCTACTTATGAGTTCCTGTATGTGGACGTGGGGAAGAATGGCCGGATGTCCGATGGTGGAGTCATCACCCAGACGGAGTTCTACAGGCTTCTCCAGAATGGCAGCTTGGACTTGCCACCTCCAGAATGTGGAAGGACTCCCATTCGTCTTCATTGCGGATGAAGCCTTTGCGCTGGGGGACCATCTTATGCGGCCATTCCCGATAAGGACCCTCACTCCGGACCAGAGGATTTTTAATTACCAGCTGGCCAGAGCCAGAAGAGTGGTGGAAAACACGTTTGGAATCATGGCCAGCCGGTTCCGCCTATTTCTTACACCCATAGTACAAACTGAATCATATTATCCTGGCGTGCTGTGTTCTACACAACTTTTTACGGCAACATTCTGCCAACTATTCTGGCTCAGTTGGGCCTGAGGCCGGAATTCAAAATGAACCAACCCTGATGGCACTTGAAAGTGGCCGTCCTGGCTTGCCCCCCCTGAGTGCCCGTGATGTCTGGCTAAGATACCTTGAATTCTTTGCGGGTAGGGGGGCTATCAATATGCCAGACAATGTGTGAAACCTTTATCAAATAAAAAAAAAATTAAGCAAATCTTTGGTGACATTTACTGCTTGTGTTTGTTTTAGCTGACCCTGACAGAAATGTGTTGAGTCCTGAAAATGGCGTGATTGTGTAACCTTATACAAAGCACTGTTGGGTGTTATTTACTAAAGGCAAAGACACTTTGCACTCCAAGTGCACTTGAAGTGCAAAGTGGATTTGCCCTTAGGAAATAACCCCCATTGTCACTGAAAACACCAATTAGAGCACAACAATGTGTTGTAGCGTTGAGACAATAATCCACACATTCTTGATTAACAATCTTTTTAATACCAGCACAATCACATGTGCATTTAGAAAAGGTTTTTAAAACAAACCAACATGTTTGTTGTATAACAATTTTTGGGGTCACATTAGAAAAAGTAGAAATGTCCATTTAAGATAAAACAGGCATGTTTAAATCCAACAAGAAAGACACAAATCTTGAACTTACAAAGTTCACATTTGGTAGAACTTGAAGGCAATATCAGACATGAGTATTTAGGAACTGTGTTTGATATTGCGTTCAGATGGGGTGAAGTCACCCCCGGAAAAGCCAAATTTTGAAGATGCACACAAATAGCCGAATGTCAACATGTGCTAGCTGCCATCATGGGGGATCAAGGGACGTGTTTTGGGGGAGCAACCCCTTCCTCACAGCTACTTTATTATTGAGGAAGGGGTTTCACCCCCAAAACGCGTCCATTGATCTCCTATGATGAAAGATAGCACATGTTGACACACTGTGTGCATCCTCAAAATTTGGCTTTTCTCCAATTAGACAAAAAATGTTAAAATTGTAGCACACCATAAAAGAAAGGGCTTTGGAGGGGTTTTAAACTCTCCCCAAAACATCAATGATGTTCTTATTTTTTTGAAGAACATCATTGATGCTTTTCTTGATGTTTTCTAAGTCCCTATTACACCCCATGATCTCCCCAATCAGGATCTGTGCACTTTCCGAGGTGAAATACCCTGGATCCACAACATCACGATCACCTAAAAAGATATAAACCAAAAAAAAAACATGTATTATAAATATGCCAGCATCCATCTCTTACCTGAGCCTGTGGTCGCAGACACTCACCTGTTGTGGTGACAATTTCCACCACGTCTTCCTCCTCCTGATTTTCTTGTCTTTGGGGGATTTCACCTTCTTCCAGAGGTGGTGGTCTCTGGTCTCCTCGGATGAGGGGTGTCCTCCGAGTCTTTTCTCTCCTATGTAAAAAAAAGTGGTATACTTAGCACACAGATATTTGATGGCAGAACTATAAATATGAAACATTGCTTGGAAGTGGAGTACAATTGTCTGTTTTGGCAGAGTTCCAAGATGTAGAATTTTTAGTGTCCTTTGTCAAGCTTCAATACTTACCTGTTTTGTACAAGCTTCACAGATGGAGACACCCGTGTAGTATACACTGGAGCACCTGTGTGGGCCCCCTAATAAAAAGGGTGTTCTTGTGTCCCACACTAGTGCTCCAGCTTCTAAATGTGTAAGCAGCTGCTGAGTGTCCTCTCCTTACACAGAATCTAGTTTGCATTTCATTCTATTAACAAACACATCTACACAACCAAATTAGTTTCAGACAAGTAGGCCCTAAAAAATGTTGGCAAATGCATATGGCCCAAACAATGGTGTTTTATAGGCCGAAAGAAAAATGTTTGATACGAACGAATAATGTGCCCATGAACATGAGGGTTGACATTTTAAACTGGATTAACAGTTAAGAAAAGCACATGGAGCAGCATGAACGTAATAAAGATAAAAAGACTAGGAACACAGGACAACTACTTACTTTTTTGCAGCACTCTCCGGATCTTTCTGTACTGCTCGTGTTCTCGTAATTTCAGGTCCGACCACCGCTTCCTGAGCTGATCTTTCGATCGACGTACCCCGAAATTCCAGTGCAGACTTTTGACCACTTTCGCCATGATCTTGGCATTTCGGACATTGGGGTTGGGGTAAGGTCCATACTTCCCATCATAGTCGGCCCTCTTCATTATGTCGACCATCTCCAACATCTCCCCAAAGGACATATTTGATGTCTTAAATCGTCTCCTTCTGGATCAGGACGTTTCAGACTCCGGGCTTTCCTCCTCCTCCTCCTCGTTGGTGTAAATATCAGACACCTGCTCTGACTCCGCCATGTGCTCTTCCCCACTGCGCCGAACGAGAAGGGGAGGGGAATAGACTAGAAAGAACGTCAGGGGGGCGGAGTTTCACGCATGCGCAGTGTCTATAAAGCGTAACACGCGCGCGTAGTACGTACGATCTGTGAGCGGAGGAAGGAGTAAAGGAGGCGCCGATCGTGATAACAAAGGTAAGATTTAACATTGGGCCTATACTGCTTCTAGAATGAGGCCTGTATTTGCACAAGTTTAGAAGACTTTAGGCTGACATTAGGGTTTGTCTTGTGTTGTGTCTTGCAGTGAAAATGGATATCTTGAAAGATAAGGACTTTATGTCAATCTTCATTGATATGTTCAGGGAGCTGCCTTGTCTGTGGGAGATAAACCACCCTGAATATAAGAACCAAACAAAGAGGAAGGCAGCGCTGGATCAATTGCTGGAATTTGTGAAGACGGTGATCCCCATGGCAGACATCACCTATTTGAAGATCCTAATTGGTGGCCTGAGAAGCACTTATCTAAGGGAGCACAAGAAGTTCCAGGATTCCCAGAGATCCGGAGCTGCAGATGACATCTATGTCCTCAGGCTGTGGTACTATGACAGGCTGCATTTTCTGGCAAGTCAGACTGAACCCGGGTCATCACTCTCCACTCTTCCTTCCATGATTCCTTCTCCCCCGGCTGAGGCTTCTGACGCCCAACCTAGGCCTTCCAGGCAGCAACATGTGGAGAATCCCAGCTTGAGCCAGGTATAGCATTCCTTTAAATTTTCTGTTTGTCCAATCAATGATGTTAACTAGATGTTAGTTTGGAGTACTAATTTATGATTGTGATTGATGATGCAAAAACTAAAACCATGTCCCTTTTTTATACACAGGGAAGTCTCAGCCAGGAGGTGGCCGGGTCAAGCAGACTGCCTGATACCCAGGTCCCTCCCCTACACCTGCAAAGACAAAGTGCCAGGAAGAGGAGTAACCTGGAGGAGTCTGCCATAGGCCTCTTTTGGAAGGCTACAGAGGCCCTGAGAAGCCCCCACAGTGTGGAGGAGACCTTTGCTGGCATAACTGCCTGCAAAATGCTGCAGATGGAGGAGGGCCAACGACTCCTGTGTGAGTCCTTAATTTTGGAAGCTCTCAATAAGGGGTTGAGGGTCCAAATAACATCTGCTACCCACATTTGTGACCTCACACATAGTCCTCCTCCTCCTCCAGGTCCTACTACTCCTCCTCCTCCTCCTCCAGGTCCTACTCCTCCTCCTGCCACATCTCCAACACCAGAGCCACAGCCAGGAAGGAAGCGTGGAAAGAAGACCAGAAAGTGATGACCCTGTGTCCAGTCTGGTCTGGCAAAAGATGCAGCCTCTTGTAGTAGCACAGCCTGGGGACACAGATGTCATCTGCTGCTTTCCGGATCTCTGGGACTTCTGGACCAGACTGCACTCCCTTAGATATGGACTCCTCAGGCCACCAATTTTGATGTTAAATAATTGATGTCTGCCCTGGGGGTCCAAGGCTTAGCCAATTTCTGATGTTTCTCCTGCGTTGCCTCCCTCTTTGTTTGGTTCTGAGCCCTTAATAAAGGATTTTTTGTTTCAATTATACTCGCCTATGTGTGTTTTCCTTCAAAAAGGACAGTTTGTTTGTGAGGATTCAGGTACATTTCAAAAATACAATGTGAAATCAACAAGGGACACCAACACCAAACAATCTCATTGAGATGAAATAATATAAGATATCAATGGTGTTGTGGTAACTTGACACACAAAACCCACACAAAAATATTAGGGAGTAAAACTAACAAAAAAATAAAACAAAGATCAGCCTTGAAAAAAATACAAACCCAAAAAAAAAAAAAAAAAAAACGCCTTTAAAAAAAAAAAAAAAAAAAGAAAGAAAACAACAAAAAAAAATGTTGTCAGATGTGACAAATCAAAATATATTGAGGGAATCCCAAAAAATAATAAAGAAAGAAGTTTTTGAGAAGTCTGTGTGAATATAAGCAGCAAAACTACTTCATTCTGCCCACATTATAAAGAAGAAGAGAGTGCGCTGTATTAAACCATTTGCTGTATCCATTGTGAACGCTAATTTTACCAGACCGAGCTGTTCCGTCTTGGAATTTCTTCTGAGCATGCGTGGCACTTTGTGCGTCTGAACTGGCCACACACGGTCAGAATTGACGCGATCAGATTTTGCTGTCGGAAAATTTTATAGCCTGCTCTCAAACTTTGTGTGTCGAAAAATCCGATGGAAAATGACTGATGGAGCCCACACTCGGTCGGAATGTCCGACAACACGCTCTGATCGGACGTTTTCCATCGGAAAATCCAACTGTGTGTACGGGGCATTACAAATGTTTCTAGTGAAAGGCAACTGGTGTTTTATATTTAACAAAGTCTAAATGGGCCATTGACATGCATAACAGTTGAAATTAGGAATGTGTCTTTGCAAAGTTAAACTAAATGAAATCCTTTCTTATTTTTGCTTGGGGATAGAGTGCAGAGGGATTAGAAGTCTTGTCAGTTTTTGGGGATGTCTGCACCCCTGATAGGGTGAAGACGCCTCCCAAATTTTGCCACTTTCTCCTTCAAATTTATTCACCTCCTGTCACATAGCCAAACAGGAAGTGAGGGAAAAACCCTACCAATGTCTTTCCTTGGGGACACACAAGTCAACCTAAATAGTTTCCCCATTAGGTAAATTACACTCTAGCATTTTGCTCTGTATGCCCCAAATTATTAGTTATCTTGGACTTTGGGGTTTATTTACTAAAGGCAAATCCACTTTGCACTACAAAAGCACTTGGAAGTGCAGTTGCTGGAGATCCGAGGGGGACATGCAAGGAAAATAAAAAACAGCATCTTTGCTTCAACGTGATTGGATGATAAAATCACCAGTGCTTCCCCTCAGATTTACAGTGAGTACCTTTGTATTGCAGAGTGGATTTGCCTTTAATAAACCCCAAAATACTTAATAATGTGGGATGTACACAACAAAGTGCTAGAGTGCAATTTGCCTAATGGGAACACTAGTTAGATTGACCTGTGTGTCCCCAAGGAAAGACATTTGTAGGATTTTACCCTCACTTCCTGTTTGGCTATGTGACAGGAAGTG
This sequence comes from Lithobates clamitans, assembly GCA_037952925.1. NCBI lineage: Eukaryota > Metazoa > Chordata > Amphibia > Anura > Ranidae > Lithobates > Lithobates clamitans. The sequence continues at coordinate 3,219,557 of JBBGZY010000571.1, forward strand.
AAGCCAATTTTAAGAAAAGGCCCAACTTGAAAAAGACAATCAGGGGTTCTAACACTCACTTAGTTTCCCTCAAATGCCCACAATTAGAATAGAATTGTCTGGAGCTTGATTTTAGCTCAGTGCTTTAAATCAGTGATTCTCAACCCTGTCCTTAAGTACCCCCAACAGGCCATGATTGCAGGTTTTCCTTCATCTTGCCCAGGTGCTTTAAATCACAGTCAATGGCTTTGTATTTTGGACAGCTATTTTAGCTAAGATAAATTCCCAAAACATGTCCTGTAGGGGGGTACTTGAGGACTGAGCCTGAGAACCACTCCGCTAAAATAGAAAATGTAATACTTACTGCTCTGTAATTTTCCTTTCCTGGTGTCTATAAATGGCAGCATATGCACGATAGATGCATATGCTACCATGAAGGCAACAGGAAAGTAGCTTGTAGACAAATCACACTTTTTTTGTTTTTCCATGCCAATCAGTCTAGTTAAGCTGCAGCCGGGAAATCCCATGAAAAGTAACAAAAACACATAAAACATAAAAATTTGCTACAATATCTATTGGTCAACAAAACAGGACTTGGAAAAGAGCAAAGAAAGCAAAAAGCACATGTATGTTAATTTGAGACACTAACAGAATATGGTTTTTGAGGTCTGACCATTTTGCATTAATTAACAGGAGTTAAAAGGACCGCGCCCACAAATGGATATCTATTAGGGATTTAAACATTAGTCACAACATCTTGAGAAAGATTTTGCTAAATAATGCAGCACAGACAATTAACTCAAAGTGAACAACCTACAAACAATACACATTGACAACATCAAAAATATTTCAGGGGAAAATATCCCCCACCCAAAAAATTACAATAAACCAAAGTAAAAAAAACTTGCTCAAAAACACATCTGTTTTGCAAAGACATAACAAACAAAATACAAAGAGATAATACATGTGTTACAAACTCGATAAGGACACCCAAATGTACTCTCTTGACACACACCCACTTTACCCAGTGTAGAGACAGAACTTCAAAGTGGGTACACCTGTTAAGGATGTCCTTAAATTACTAACCCAAAAAACACACAGAGCATGCCCAGAAACATTCAAGTGCTGTTCACACACAAAAGGCACAAAAAAACAAAGTCCCTGAGCATGCCCAGACCAACCCAAATGCATTTCATACACCAAAAGGCACAGGAAAAATTCAAAGTCCCTGAGCATGCCCAGACCAACCAAAATGCAGCTAGCGCAAAATAAGCCACCCCCTGTCCAAAATTAAGCACATCATCCAGCATATTCTTATTTAAGGTTAAGAAAAAAGAAGGTGGAAAAAAGTACTGGACTGCATCAAAAACGTATCAGAAACGCACCAAAACATATCTGGAAACGCACTAGAACGCATTAAAAACGCACATGCAGAAAAGCATCTGGAACACATCTGGACTGCGTTTCTATGGAGTGAACTAGCCCTAAAGCTAGTAACTGGGGGGCGGTTACTCTACTTGTAAAGTGGTGCATCTGTAGCATGCATCCTAAATGCTGCTTCAAAGATGTACGGCTTTAGAGAAAGCGTACAAATAGACATTGCAGCTGCAAGATTTTAACCCAAAATCAAAAATAGCCTGCCCCCCCAATACATACAAAGCCATTTGGGTCTGTAAATGTGAAAAAATCCCACCCCAAAATATAAAAATATTGTGCCCCTCCCACACACTAACAAACCCCTAGCCAAACACACAGAAAGCCAGCCCATGAAATGGGTGTGTATGCTTGGGGCAGGAGGGGTTCGGGCACCCCAAAAGTCAACCACCTTGTTCCCATATTCATGGGGATAATGGCCTCTTCCACACAACCCTAGGCCGGGGTTGTGGGGGGCTGCAGACAGGGGGCTTTATGGAATGTGGAAAGCCCCTTTAAACTAGTGGGTACAAGGTGCTTTGTGGTTGGTATTGGGCTGAGTTCAACATGCCCCAAAGGCATCCAGCTATTTTGAGTGCATAAATAAACATATAAAAAATTGAAGCGCTCTACTGTATGATCAGTCAGCATAAAGTGATGTGCAAAGCTGTGCATATAATAGCCATAAACCATTACCATAAAACAGTGCAAAAAACTGTAATAAAACATACAATAAAATCTTTGTGCTAATATATAACCCAATCCACTGTAGTAGTAAATGATCCTATAAAAAAATAATAAATAAAATATGCCAATCTGAGAAATAAGGCACATATGTGGATAAGTCTAACTTATAAATGTTAAGTATGGTAAAAAAACGGCGCTGTAGCCCTCCAAAAAACTAAATTAAATCGTGATGAATTTATTCAGTGAAAATCATACTAAAAAGTGCCACAATCCTTAAATATATGTGGACAAAAATGTATACAATATCAAAATTATATATAAAACCACTCTGATGTAAGTTGCTGCTAAGTGCAATTAAGGAGAGAGTTTTTTAGTGAAGCTATGTTATTCCAGTGACAGAATAAAATAGTCCCAGCAGTTTGTTTCTTAATTACTTAATTGATGTGTTCGCTCGTAATTCCTGAATGATTTTAACATCCTGCTTCAGCCTACTTCATGTTGATCATCTGGTTCTCAACACCGGCAATTATATGTAAGACAAGCAGGGAAATACATCATTGCGTAGTGAACTGAATAAAAGGACACCAGCAAACCACTCGGAAATACACTCACGTGCGCCCCGTTGTGAACAAACATATAAGTATGCAGATTGCAGTCAGCCGCTGTGGATGAGACTTAGCTTCAAAAGACTGCTGCAGTTCTACTCTGAGTGTCAGACTGCAGTGAACATCCTAGGCTCCTCCCACGCGTTGCATCACCGTCACCGTCACGCGAGAAAGTCACGTGACGGTGACGCAATGCGTGGTTTGGATGTGTATTGGACTGTATTGTGTATTGGTGGTTCTCAGATGTGGTTTGGATTGGTGAAAAGCTTTTTGAGACTGAAGTGGAGTGTGGAGTTCCTCTTTAAAAGCAAAAGTTATCTCAAGGAAATCATATGAATTATAGGGGGGAGACAAGAGCATTGGAGAATGGAGTGTGGAGTTCCCCTTTAAAAGCAAAAGCTAGCCCAAGGAAATCATATGAATAGAGGGGGGAGACAAGAGCATTGGAGAATGGAGTGTGGAGTTCCCCTTTAAAAGCAAAAGTCATCCCAAGGAAATCATATGCATTAGAGGGGGAAGGTTAAATGCCTTTTTAGGAGGAGCTAGAGGAGCGAGTCTTTTCACATAATTTTACCAAGGTGCATGTCACATGTTGGCAACGTAACATGCTAACAACACCTGTCAGGAAAGGATTCATCAGCTGGTAAGATATATCGTTTGGCATGCAGTACTGGGGTCCACCAGCAGGTGTCTCCTGGCAGTGTTGAACTGTCAGGAGAATATTTCCCTGCTGGTGTCATTTCATCTTTTGGCCGCAGTACTGATGTCCACCAGCGGATGGATCCTGGCAGTATGGAGCAGACAACACTCCCTGTGCTCAGGTGTGACTTGAAGTCAATCACAGTCAGTCCTATAAATACCCGGCAAGCCCTCATATGCTTGCCTTGGTATCTCTCTCCTTGAGCCCTGACCTTGTTCGCCTGTTACCCGATCCTGAGCCTGCATCTGACCTTGTGCCCGAGCTTATCCTGACCCGATCCCTTCTGTGTTCCTGTACCCTTCAGCCCGATCCATTCCCTCTCTGTCCTGTTGGTTCCCTGTCCCTCATTTACTCATCTTCCTGTGTATGACCTTGGCTTGGCTAAACATTTATGTCTCTGGTATATCCCTTGTTCTTGCTGACCTGCTGTGTATGACCCTGGCCTGGCTGACATCTGTGATTCCGGTATTGCCCCTTGCTGTATATATTGTTGTTTGTAGTGGGTTTGTTGGGTTGGTTGTTCACTGTTTGTATTTTCTAAATTATCACCTATTTTAATAAATATCACTATTCACTTACATGTGTTTTGGGTTATCTCTGTGCAGTCCACACAGTCTGGTCTACTAGTCTCCTGACAGTATATCAAGGCCATCCCTGACCAGACGTGGCTGCATTGAGAAACCATCCTGGTTTGTTAGGTCTGCTAATATGGATTGCAAAGAAATAATTTATTATTCTCTGCTAGCGGAAGAGGATGGTGAATATTGTGGCCAGATTTTAAAAGGGTGGACTAGTGACCAGCTAATGGAAACTATCTGATTAGCTCATTCCCTAGTGGATCAGGGGTGTATGTCATTTGAAGATGCTCAGCCCCTGATCCAGTTATGTGCTAAACTAGCCCTGTCATGCATTCCCGAGGGAAGTGGTGATTTTTCTCCCCCCTTCAATTATGGCCAAGTTGAAACCCTGGTTTGGTTGTTAGAGGATGATCCAGCCTATTTCATGGAACACTATTCCTCCTGTTCACAGCAGGTCTTGTCTAGTTGCATCCAGTCGGTGCAATCCTTGATTAATCAGGCTGTGTGTGAATCAGCATTTGTTCAACCTGTGCTGCAGGCATGGTCAGATCTCCTGTCTTTAGCTAAGCCACAATATTCCAGCCCTACCATTAATCACCTGCCTTCCCAAAAATCTATCTCCCCGTCGCCTATGGTAACCTCAGCTACAGCCCAGTTTACTCAACCCCCTACCAAATACTACTACCCAGTCTTCAAGTGTAGCACCTATCCCGCCTTCAATCCACCTGTCTCTCCTCCTCCACCTGTAACAGTCCCACAAAACCCCTCTCTAGCTACAGTTCCTTGGTCTTCCTTCGATCCAGCTACTTTCTTTTCTTACAGCCCTGCACCTACATACAAAACTGCACAGGCTAAACCAAAAAAGAAACAAAAATTCTTTCCTACCCACACGATCCTGCCAGTAACCCAACTTGCTTCCACACCAACTAACCCACCTGATTCTGCCAAACCTCTGCCTGCTACCCAGTCTGACGTTCCAGTGCCTGCTACCACGTCTGACGTTCCAGTGCCTGCCACCCGGCCTGACGTTCCAGTGCCTGCCACCCGGCCTGACGTTCCAGTGCCTGCCACCCGGCCTGACGGTCCAGTGCCTGCCACCCGGCCTGACGGTCCAGTGCCTGCCACCCAGCCTGACGGTCCAGTGCCTGCTGACCGGTCTGATGACCTTGTGTCCATGTTCCAGCCTAAAGTTTTGCTACCAGTGTTCCAGTCTGACGCTTCAGTGACTACTGTCCAGTCCGATGTACCTATTGTTCAGCCTGGTATGCCAGCACCTGCTGTTCTGCCCGATGTGCCAGCGCCTGTGTCTGCTGCCCAGTCTAAAGTTCCAGTACCCGCTGCCTGGTCTGATGTCTCGGTGCCGGCTTTCCAGTCCGCTTTCCAGCCTGATGTGCCAATGCCTGTGTCCACTGCCCAGTTTGAGGTCCCAGTGCCTGCTGCTCAGCCCGAAATCCCAGTGTCCATGTTCCAGCCTGACGCTCCAGCGACTACTGACCAGTCCGATGTACCTGTTCAGCCTATTGTGCCAGTACCTGCTGTTCTGCCTGATGTGCCAGCGCCTGTCTTTGCTGTCCAGCCTGAAGTTCCAGCACCTGCTGCCCGGTCTGATGTCTCGGTACCCACTTTCCGGTCTGATGTGCCCATCCTCCAGCCTGATATCCTGGTACCTGTCTTCCAGCCTGATGTCGTGATGTTGGTATCTCAGCCTGAGGTTTCGGTGCCCGTGTCTCAGCCTGAAGTTTCGGTGCCCGTGTTTCAGCCTGGAGTTTTGGTGCCCGTGTCTCAGCCTGCTGAATCGGTGCCCGTTACCCAGTCTGTTGAATCGGTGCCCGTTACCTGGTCTGCTGAACTGGTGCCCGTTACCCAGTCTGCTAAACAGAAGTCCATCACTTTGCCTGTCAAGCCAGTATCCGTTATCCGGCTTGCCGAACCAGTGCCTGGTGTCCAGCTCGCTGAGTCGGGGCCTGTTACCCAGCCCACTGGGCCGGGGTCCGTTACCCAGCTTGCTGAGCCGGTGTCTGTAATCCGGCCTGCCCGTACGGTGCTCGCTGTTCGGCCTAATATTCCAGAGCCTGCTGTCCATCTCGATGACCCGGAGCCTGCTGTCCAGCTCGATGACCCGGAGCCTGCTGCCCAGCTCGATGACCCGAAGCCTGCTGCCCAGCTCGATGACCCGGAGCCTGCTGCCCAGCTCGATGACCCGGAGCCTGCTGCCCAGCTCGATGACCCGGAGCCTGCTGCCCAGCTCGATGACCCGGAGCCGGCTGCCCAACTTGGTTTGTTCCTGTCTGCTACCCAGCTCAATGACTCTGATGTGCCAGCTGTCTGCCTGGATGGGCCTGATGACCAGCCTTCTTCCACCATTCTGCCTGATGCCATAGACTATGGACAATTAAGACTAGTTGGAGCGTCCGGAGGCCGCTCCTTTAGGGGGGGGGTACTGTCAGGAAAGGATTCATCCGCTGGTAAGATATATCGTTTGGCATGCAGTACTGGGGTCCACCAGCAGGTGTCTCCTGGCAGTGTTGAACTGTCAGGAGAATATTTCCCTGCTGGTGTCATTTCATCTTTTGGCCGCAGTACTGACGTCCACCAGCGGATGGATCCTGGCAGTATGGAGCAGACAACACTCCCTGCGCTCAGGTGTGACTTGAAGTCAATCACAGTCAGTCCTATAAATACCCGGCAAGCCCTCATATGCTTGCCTTGGTATCTCTCTCCTTGAGCCCTGACCTTGTTCGCCTGTTACCCAATCCTGAGCCTGCATCTGACCTTGTGCCCAAGCTTATCCTGACCCGATCCCTTCTGTGTTCCTGTATCCTTCAGCCCGATCCATTCCCTCTCTGTCCTGTTGGTTCCCTGTCCCTCATTTACTGATCTTCCTGTGTATGACCTTGGCTTGGCTAACGTTTATGTCTCTGGTATATCCCTTGTTCTTGCTGACCTGCTGTGTATGACCCTGGCCTGGCTGACATCTGTGATTCCGGTATTGCCCCTTGCTGTAGATATTGTTGTTTGTAGTGGGTTTGTTGGGTTGGTTGTTCACTGTTTGTATTTTCTAAATTATCACCTATTTTAATAAATATCACTATTCACTTACATGTGTTTTGGGTTATCTCTGTGCAGTCCACACAGTCTGGTCTACTAGTCTCCTGACAACACCAGTGTGCAAATATCCTTAAAAAAATACATAAGGGTGAACCAGCGTAAAAAAAAATATTGTCAAGTTTAGAGTTGCGCCAGTTCAACCCACCTTAAGTGCAGCAGAAATTTTTTTGGTTACCTTGGCCAGATCTGTGCCTTGCCACAATTCTGTCTCTGAGCTCTTCAGGCAGTTCCTTTGACCTCATGATTCTCATTTGCTCTGACATGCACTGGGAGCTGTAAGGTCTTATATAGACAGGTGCGTGGCTTTCCTAATTAAGTCCAATCAGTATAATCAAACACAGCTGGACTCAAATGAAGGTGTAGAACCAGCTCAAGGGTGATCAGAAGAAATGGACAGTACCTGAATTAAATATGAGTGTCACAGCAAAGGGTCTGAATACTTAGGACTATGTGATATTTCAGTTTTTATTTTTTAATAAATCTGCAAAAATGTCAATAATTCTGTGTTTTTCTGTCAATATGGGGTGCTGTGTGTACATTAAGGAGGAAAATAAATGAACTTAAATGATTTTAGCAAATGGCTGCAATATAACAAAGAGTGAAAAATTTAAGGGGGTCTGAATACTTTCCGTCCCCACTGTATGCTGCAGATCTTGCTTGATTACTTCAATCAGTTTAGGGAAATTCACATTGTATGTGGAACCTGATGGGGATGTAAGTGTTACTCCTAAGTATGCTAAATTATTGGTGACCCATTGAAATGGGAATTTTGTATAAAGGTAGCTGTATATACCCACCTTCCTTCCTGTATATAGACACCTTCCTCCATCATCACTGACTGCAGATATACATCATCTGTCCTGAATACAGCTATATACACCCTCCCTCCTTCCTGTATATACTAATACCATCCACCCCTATATATACACATACCTTACACCTCCCATACTGTATAGGCCAAATTTGATGGGCACAATGAGGCTGCAATTGATGGACACATGCCTGCGCTTCTTGTGATAATGACTAAGCACCCCCCCCCATGACATTGTCAAAAAGGGGCAGGGCATGGGTGGCCTAAAATTATGCCCCCCCGAAAAAAGTTCTGCAGACGCCCATGCTTGTAGCATCTCCTCAGGAAAAGAGGCAGTTGAGGCTGCGTAATTAAATACATTTTTTAGATGCGGTGAGAGGATAGTTGTGAAAGTTTGATAGTATTCTGCAGAAAACCCATCATTTCCAGGCGACTTATGTGGTGGGAGGGATCTAATTGTGTCTAGGATTTCCTTTTCTTGTATTGGGGAATTAAGAGAATTTAAGGCTGCCTCACTAAGCTTAGGCAGGGTTACTGAGTTTAAGAAGGTGTTTATACTGTAATCAGTAGGTTGTGGAGTGTTGGGGTCATATTTTAAGTTATATAAGTCGCTATAGTATTTTTGGAATTCGTTAGCAATTTTGGTTGGGTGATATACTGTTTTTCCTGTATGTGGGTCAGTGATAGAATTTAGCTTAGAGTTTTGTTGTCTCTTACGTATATAGTTAGCCAACAACCTTCCAGCCTTATTACCATGTGCATAGTAATTGGCTGTTAAATCTCTTTATAGAGGATGTATGCTCTGCCAACAAGGCTATTCCCAGCTACTATCTACAGTTTAGGAGCTCTGTTTGTGAGCTAAGGGAAGGATTTGGTTTATTTTGTGATTCTAGGGTGTTCAAATCAGCTAAGGGAGTAGTGATTGTTTTAGCCTTCTGCCTCTTTTCCTTTGCTGCGGCCTGAATTAACAAGCCCCTACTATACGCGTTGTGTGCACACGATAATGACATTACATTTGTTTCAGCATTCTCATTAATCTTAAAATATTCTACAAGCAGTTTGGATAGTTGCCCCGATAGAATTGATTAGACAAAATAGATGTATTATTTCTCCATAGGTAGCATGGATTATAGGAATGTTTTTCCTTTAAATTAATAGGCACTGGAGCATGATCCGACCAAGTTATCATATGTATCTTTGCTTCTAGGGTCTTTTGAAGAAGGTTAAGGTCAGTCAAGATTAAGTCAATTCTCGATTAGGAGTTATGAGGTGCTGAAAAGTAAGTAGTCTCTTTCTGAGGAGTTGGTACATCTCCATGTGTCATACAAATTAGCCTCGGTAAGAAAGGGTTTCATCTCATACCTGTAAGCGCTCTAAGATGTAGAGCAGTCCATGGTTTTATCCACTATGCAATTAAAGTCCCCGCAAACGAGCAAAGATCCTTTTTTATGTTTGTTTATTCTCCGGTGAGGAGCTTTTAAAAAGGAAGCTTGTCCTGTGTTTGGTGCATACAGATTTACTTGAAGAGGAGTTCCACCCAGGGGGGCCGTCCAAAAAAAAAAAAAAAAATTAAAAGTCAGCAGCTACAAATACTGCAGCTGCTGACTTTTAATTGGACACTCACCTGTCCCTGGATCCAGCGATGCGGGGGATCGAAGCCCCGCTCGTCCCCCCCCTCTGCTCGTCGGCGCCGGCATTTCAACTGTGGGCGCCGGGCTGTGGCTTCACAGCCTGGCACCCACTGCGCATGCGCGAGTGGCGCCGCGCGCCGTGATTGGCCGCTCAATCACCTGGGACCTGTAATGGGTCCCAGATGATTGACAGGAGGGAGGGAGTAGAGCGGAGCCCTTCCTGTGCCTGGGGGGAAGTGATGTCACCAGCCCAGGCAAAGGAACAGGCAGACTACGAGGGACCACCTAGCAACAGGCATTTAGAGGTAAGTGAAAAAAAAATATCCAAATGTTTTTTTTGGTTTTTTTTTTAGATTTTTTCCAGGTATTTTTGTTTTTTGGGTGGAACCCCACTTTAAGTGTACGACACATTGTTCAGATCGCATACTAGGATGATGTATCTTTCTTTTGGGTCAGTTACTTCTGCGTGGAGTTTGAATGCTACAGATTTGTTGATTGCAATCATTGTACCACATTTTTTGGCTGAGGCGCAGGCGTAAAAAGTATGAGGAAACAATTTATCTGAGCAATGGGGTCGTTTGTCCCGGGAGAAATGGGTCTCCTGTATATAGAGTGTCCCCTTTGAGCTTCTTAGCTTCTTGCCACATGACCTTCCTTTTAAATGGGCTGTTAAGATCATGCGTATTGAGAGATATCGCTTAAATGGTCATGGTTTTCATGTAAAGTTAGTGCTGGATGTAGTTTAGTGCAAACAATAATACAGTCCAGTTCCCTACTTTTACCTGAAGGTGGCATCAAAGAATAGGGGATTGGTCACTGGAAGATGGAGGTGCTGGGTAGATCCTGTTTGTGTTCCTTTGTGATTATAGTAGATGGCCTGTGAAGAAGTTTGTTATATCTTGCTGGTACATGTAAAACATAAAAGGGTAAATGAAAAAAAACAATAAAACACGTAAAAAGAGTGAAACTAATCACAATGTGCGAATACATTCGCTTTTGCACAGTGGGGGTCTTTGCTCCACAAGAACACAATCCAGAATAGGCTAGAAAGAAGTGTGAGGTAATGCTCTCTTTACTTGCAAACCAAACCGCAGCCCTCACCCTGGTTTGACTTTTCGCCATTTAGAGCAGGGGCGGATCCAGGGGGGGGGGAACAGGGCAATTGCCCCCCCAAAATAATAGCACTGATATATGTCATTGTCACACTAATTTGCTTGTTCTGAGCTGCTGCTGCCTCTGCCCGAGTCTCTCTCTCACATCAGCCGATCAGCGGCGCTGAGAGAGAGATTAGCGTCTAATGTGGTTACGGTCACTCACTGACTGACAAGGATACCAGGAGGAGCCGGAGGAGGTGGGTGGAGTCTCTTCCCTTCACTCATTGCTAACGCCTGGGCCGCCTGGCATCTAGCAACGAGTGACGTCAGTGAGTCACGTCGGACTCGAGTCTTAGAGCCGATGTGACAGTGACAGGTGCTGCTGGAGCCTCAAATAGGGCCCAGTTGCAGTTTAGTCTGTTGAAACTTTACAGTAGAGTAGAGACTGTGTTTACAGTTCCGTTCCAACCACTGACCTACAGTAACTGCACTAACATGTCCAGACAGCGTCCACAGTCAATGGCGGCAGAATGCCAGCATTCTTCTTTCTCCGCCCCTGACTGTGTTGGCCCCACCAACCGGCACCCTCCTCCCTCCATGTTGTCCACACTACAGGCCTCCGCCACCCCTGAGTTAGTGTTGGCTCCACCCACCTCTTCCATCTTCTCCAACTTGGTGCAGTCTGCAGAGCGGAGTGAATTGAATACAGGAAGAAGACTTATTGAGAAGATTACTGGATCCATCCAATCCATCTCCACTCCATTGCTCCTGCATGGGAACCCCTACCCTCACCAGAGCACCAATTGACTTAACGTGAGTAAAAGAATGAATGAATGTCATGTGTCAAATCGCAAAATACATGTGTGCCATTATGTATGAAACAAAAAATGCCCTTTTAGTCTTGACTTGTTCAATCTTAACCCCTTCAGCTCCGAAAAGTTTTATCCCTCGTTATGACCAGGCCATTTTTTGTGATACTGCGCTGCGTTACTTTGACTGGCTGACAATTGCGCAGTCGTGCTACGTTGTACCCAAATAAAATTGATGTCCTTTTTTTCCCACAAATAGAGCTTTCTTTTGGTGGTATTTGATCACCTCTGTGTTTTTTGCGATATAAACCGAAAAAGAGCGACAATTTTGAAAAAAAAAACCAAACAATATTTTTTGCTTTTTGCTATAAAAAAATTTCTTCCACAATTTAGGTCGATATGTATTCTTCTACAAATTTTTGGTAAAAAAAATCCCAATAAGCGTATATTGATTGGTTTGCACAAAATTTATAGCGTTTACAAACTATGGGATAGATTTATGGCATTTATATTTAATTATTTTTTACTAGTAATGGCGGTGATCGGTGATTTTTAGTGGTACTGCAACATTGCAGCGGACAGATCGGACACCTAACTGACACTTTTGACACTTTTTGGGGACCAGTGACACTAATAAAGTGATCAGTGCCAAAAATATGTACTGTCACTGTACTAATGACAGTGGCTGGGAAGGGGTTAACATCAGGGGTTGATCAAAGGGTTAACTGTGTCCCTAGGGGGTGCTTGCAAACTGTGTGGGGGGATGGACTCACTAGATGAACACAGTGATCCTTGTTCCTGGTTAGCAGGAACACACGATCACTCTGTTCATCTCTGACAGAACGGCGGTCTGCCTTGTTTACATCTGCAGACCGCTGTTCTATCTCTGTGGGGAGCATTCACGGGTGGCTGGCGGACATCGCCTCTGCCAGACCCGCTGATTGGCTCCCCCTCTGGCCAATCAGCGTGCGCGCCTTCGGTGGCTTTTGCACGAAATGGCCTACAGGTATGTAGTTTCATGTAATAGAGCCGACCTGCTGCAGTATATGTACTGCAGCTGGTCAGCAAGTGGTTAATCAAATTATAATGCAGGATATTGATTTAAATGCGGAGCTGCAGAAGAGCAAACAGTGCTTTAATCTGGTCACCTGAATTTATTTTCATATTTACATTTTTGAAACATTTGTTAAATCAATAAATCTAACACTGAATTTTAAACACTGACATAGCAATTGAGCAAAACTTTTCAGGGTTTTCGTGCAATATTTGTGGTATTTCATGGTACAAAAGTTTAAAGGAAACAGAACAGGTGAGTTTATAAGGAAAACAATGTAACCAATGTTGCTGTTATTTTAGAAAGAACCTTAGGCCCCTTTCACACAGGGCAGATTCTGTTTCAATCAGCAGGGGATTGGCTGACATATCCCCTGTTGATTGGAGCAGTGCGGGCGGATGGCACATCTGTATCCGCCAAGTTTCTGAAGAGCAAACACAGACTAAGCCTGCTCTACTCTATGAGCGACTGGGTGTAAACGGACTCCGCTGTCTGTTTTTACCCAACTACTTCTGATCCGATTTGCCTACACAGAAGAGGACAGATCCCCTCCTATTTTTTAGAGCAAATCGGAGAGGTGGTAGGCAGGTATAAATGGACCATTTACACCTGCCTGTCTATAGGAATGCATTGACCTTTCCAGTCAGGTCCCTCTGAAAAACTGACCGGCAGACTTGATCATTCATCCTGACAATTTTTTTTTATTGCTGTTGGGCACTGATAAGGCTGCATTTAATGGGCACTGGTGAAGCTGCATTGATGCATTGATCTCTTGTATCATGTCTGCAGTGTCTGACAATCTCTTGTATCATGTCTGCAGTCTATGGCCATCTCTTGTATCATGTCTGCAGTCTCTGATCATCTCTTGTATCATGTCTGCAGTCTCTGATCATCTCTTGTATCATGTCTGCAGTCTCTGATCAACTCCTGTATCATGTCTGCAGTCTCTGATCATCTCTTGTATCATGTCTGCAGTCTCTGATCATCTCTTGTATCAATGTCTGCAGTCTCCGATCAACTCCTCTATCATGTCTGCAGTGTCTGATCATCTCTTGTATCATGTCTGCAGTCTCTGATCATCTCTTGTATCATGTCTGCAGTCTCTGATCATCTCTTGTATCAATGTCTGCAGTCTCCGATCAACTCCTCTATCATGTCTGCAGTCTCTGATCATCTCTTGTATCATGTCTGCAGTCTCTGATCAACTCCTGTATCATGTCTGCAGTCTCTGATCATCTCTTGTATCATGTCTGCAATCTCTGATCATCTCCTGTATCATGTCTGCAGTCTCTGATCATCTCTTGTATCATGTCTGCAGTCTCTGACCATCTCCTGTATCATGTCTGCAATGTATTCTTGCAATATTTAAACAGGGGGTCGGTTCAGTTATGGCACATGTACATGTCAACAATGTGTGTGCAGTGCTGTTCTATAAAGCTAATTAATTCATGTAGTGTGCACTTTTGTACTTTAATTATAGAAACAGCAAAATTAATCAGAAAAGAGTGAACTGCAGGACTATAGATTCTTTCTTTAGTACCAGTGCAAAAAAGTCATCAGAAGACAAGCCAATAGTAGAAAGCACTTCAAGTATGGAAATTGACACTACCCTCCCATCCTGTTCTGGTACATTTGAAGAGCCAATATCTGGTGAAACAGATTGTAATGTGTTGCCACTGTCTGTTGATACCCCACCTCAAACCAGCAGTATCTTAATTCATGACACTGGCACACAATTGATGACTACACCAAATGCTTGCTATTGGAAAATCCATGGCAACCTCCTCCTGGATATGAATGACCTTTCTCTGTTCAGAACATGACTTCCAAGAATGGAGAAACTTGGGAAATAAAGAGATACTTGTCAAAACAACATATTGACAGTTTTCCTTGGCTAGTGTATTCACCTGCCAAAAAGGGATTGTTTTGCAAGTAGTGTGCATTGTTTGCGCAACATCGGAAAGGTGGTCATAACAAAGGCATGGCCCTTGGAAAATTGGTAATGGAGCCCCTTACTAATTTTAAAAAGCTTAAGGGCAAGGATAGAGATTTGGAAGTCCATGCAAGGCTTGTTTATCACCAGGAGAGTGTATTTGAAGGAAATTCATTTTCAAAAACCTACCATGCACCGGAAAATGAAATTGTTAATCAAATAAACTTGCACCGTCTTCAGAAAGTGAAAGAGAACCAAGAGCGAATTCGTCCTTTTGTTGAGTCAATTATATTCTTGGGTAGACAAAATATACCTCTGCGTGGCCACCAAGATGATGGTGCTTTAATGGATGACTCCACCCCGGAGGTGAATGAAGGCAACTTTCGGGAATTGCTGAGGTACCGTGTTGCATCTGGAGACAAAATATTAGAGAAGCACCTCCTTACTGCATCTTCTCGCGCTACATACATTTCAAAATCCACATAAAAATGATTTAATCGGGTGTTGTGGTGATTAAATCAGCAATGTCATTGTAGCTAGAATTAAAGAGGCTTGCTATTTTAGTATAATATTTGATGAAACTACAGACATTTCCCATACCGAACAACTTACACTCAACTTTAGCTATGTCTACAATAGATCGATTCGTGAGGATTTTATAAAATTTGTAGATGCTTATGAATTTGCAACCGAGAAGGAATCGGGAACTGATAGTTCAGGTTCAGAACCAAGGCTTACAGGAAAGGTTTTAGGCCAGCTGGTTATCCAACTAATTAAAGACCTCTCCCTGAACATCACTCATTGTGTTGGCATTGGAACAGACAGTTGCAGTGTTATGTCTTCAGAGGTGGCTGATGCTGTGTCAGAGATTCTCCGTGTAGCACCCAACAGTTGCAGATGTCCTTGCTACAATCATTGTCTGAACATTTCAATTTCAAAGTCCTCACAAGTGTCAGCAGTTCGCAATGCAGTAGCAGTGGTCAAATCAACTGCAAAAAAAGAGAAGAAATCCTACGAGCCACAATGAACCTAATGCTAAAAATAAGCACTACACAGCCGCATGCATGAATCACGCCTTGTACTGCGTGTGAAATATCAAATAAATAAAAATATGATGCGCTAGAGTGTGCTGAACGTGCCCCTACCACGGCACAAAGAGATACAGTACATATACAACAAAGTGCAAAGGTATCTACCACACTATGTACTATATCCCATAAAGTAAATGAACATAATGTGCACAAATAAACCGTGCAATGGGCATAAGAAGTGATAATGGTAATATTAATAAATAAATTTGCTCCAAAATAAATACGTGCAGAACAGGTGCTAAAAAGTGCAATTGACATATAAAGTAATATTAGTAATAATAATAAATGTTATTGCTTCAAAAATAATTCATACATGCACCAAATACTAAAAAGTGACATGTGCCAACCAAAAAGTGCAAAGTGTCACGCAATACATATACTTAATAGTCCCTCATGAACTAGATATATATTGAACAAAAAAGTCCTTCACAAAAGTGATGACAGATGATCTTCGGTAGTGATGTATTCAAAGGTGCTATAATTCCATGTGCCACAGATCATGCGATGGTGAATCAAAAGGTGACCCCCCCAAGGTAAAGCGCTCACCTTAGAGAATGTGACTAAGTCGCTAGACAGAGTCAGGAAACGCTTTTGAGCCACCCAGGGCTCTATGTGGATCACAGGAAAGCAGGCTCCAGCATAGGCTCAAACAGTGTTTCTACCACAAGACCTCCACCATGCAGAGCTCACTCCTGCACCATCATTATTTTAATTTTTTGGCTTCCTGTATTACAGCCCAGTCCTCCTGCTCGCTAGAGGACTGGGCTGTAATACAGGAAGGAAGGCAAAGAGTAAAATAATGATGGTGCAGTCCTCCTGCTCGCTGGAGGACTGGGCTGTAATACAGGAAGGCAAAGAGTAAAATAATTATGGTGCAGGAGTGAGCTCTGCATGGTGGAGGTCTTGTGGTAGAAACACTGTTTGAGCCTATGCTGGAGCCTGTTCTCCTGTGATCCACATAGAGCCCTGGGTGGCTCAAAAGCGTTTCCTGACTCTATTTTAGTATTTGTTGCATGTATGAATTATTTTTGAAGCAATAACATTTATTATTATTACTATTATTACTTTATATGTCAATTGCACTTTTTAGCACCTGTTCTGCACGTATTTATTTTGGAGCAAATTTATTTATTATTATTACCATTATCACTTCTTATGCCCACTGCACGGTTTATTTGTGCACATTATGTTCATTTACTTTATGGGATATAGTACATAGTGTGGTAAATACCATTGCACTTTGTTGTATATGTACTGTATCTCTTTGTGCCGTGATAGGGGCATGTTCAGCACACTCTAGCGCATCATATTTTTATATATTTGATAAGTGGTCAAATCAACCATTTCATTCTTTAACCACAAAAGCGTCATTTTATTTTAAAGCAGGAGTGAGAGGCTCTCAGCTTACCAGTCTTTGTGAAACTAGATGGGTAGAGCGCCATGATTCTCTCATAAGATTTCGAGATGGACTTGTAAAAGTGGTGAGTGCACTATCTGCAATATCTCAATGGAAATGCTCAAGCACTAGCTCAACAGCATCTACTCTCATCCATTCTCTGTGCAGTGCAGAATTCATATTTTCCTTGGTTTCACTCATCAGTATTCTGAAAGTAACCCTTCCTCTGAGTCGCTTCCTTCAATCCCCAACAATTGATTTAACAAGTGCATCTGACTGTTTGACTGATACTATGGCAACCATGGAGAATATGCGATGTAACGCTGATGGCACTTTTTCCACTTTGCATATGGAGACTACAGAATTGGCTTCAGAACTTGGAGTGGAACTAAAATTGCCACGTCTTGTAGGCAGGCAAGTGCACAGATTCAATTACAATGTAGAATCAACAGAAGAATACTACAGGAAATCGTTGTATATTCCCTTGCTGGACAACATTATTAATAATTTAAAAACTTGTTTTCCCGAAAATTCGATGCAGTGTTTCCAGATTCAAATCTTGATGCCAGCAGTACTTTTTGGAAAAAAAATGGAAACCAAGGTTCCTGTGGCTGTGCAATCATTATCAAAGCGTTTCCACCCTCTTCTAGCTGATGGTAAGCAGAAGATAATGGAGACATTGCTGCAGGGAGAACTATGTCTCTGGCATACAAAGTGGAAACGAGAGTTATCACAACATAAGGAAACTCCAAAAACAGTTCTTGAAGTGTTGGACTTGTGTGGCCATGACCTCTTCCTAACCATCAGAAGTTTGCTTCTGATCTTAGCAACTCTCCCTGTAAGTGTGGCCACAGTGGAGAGATCTTTCTCAACCCTCCGTCGTGTTGAAACATGGCTTCGGTCATGAATGGTGGAGGACCGGTTAAATGGCTTGTGTTTACATTCATAGAGATATTCCTGTGAATACTGACCGAGTTATCGAGCTGTTTGCCAAACAAGGAAAACAAAGACTTGAGCTAATTCTGTGAATTTTTCATGTTATGTAACTTACAAATAAAATGTTATTGTTGTTGTGTGTTTGGAGACAGCGGAGAGTGATAATTTTTGGGTTCTGCTACTTGTTTTTTTACACATAATTTTATATTGTTTGTGAATATTTTGTCTGGGAATATTCTGTTAAAAGTATACAAACTGCTTATGATCTTTGTAATAATAAAGTTATATGTGGTTAAACCTATCCTGTCTGTTTGTAATGTAATAATATAATCTGGAATGATAAAGTGTTACTGTTTTAAACAAGGTTAGGACTGTACGATACGTTAAATAGAGTTCTGTAAGCAACACCTTATTTTCTGGCAGTGCCCCTCCCGAGACTAGACTCTGGATCAGCCTTTGATTCAGAGGAGATTTTATTTGTAGGAGAGTTAGTGGGGCCGTCATCTTCCTCTGGGATAAGCTTCCACTGCTTGGCCAATTTCAAACCATTTTCCAAGTTGGTAATGGCATAAGTTTTGCCTTCCCTTGTTATGATGATTTTAGTTGGGAATCCCCATGTATAAGGTATTTTGTGGTTTTGAAATAACTTTGTAACTATGGCAAGGTTTTTGCGAGCCAGCATGGTATGTTGCGAGATGTCAGAGCACACAGACATGTCTGCATAGAGGTCAGTAAGAGGAGAATTCTTTCTTGTGTATCTCATCAGGTCTTCCTTCACATGAAAGAAGTGAATGCGTACTATGATATCTCTGGGTACTTTGTCTGGCAAGTGCTTGGGTTTAGGCAGGCGATGGGCCCGATCTACAATCACCTCCCCTTCAGGAGTATCTGGAAGCATTGCAGAAATGAAGTGCTGAACATATTTCCTTAGATCTGCTGGCACAACAGATTCAGTCACCCCTCTCAACTGTATATTGTTTCTCCTTGAGCGGTCTTCTAAATCCGCCATTTTGTTTTTAATCGCCTGTATTTCATTTTCCGCTCCATTGTAAGCATCTACAAGCTCATTGTGGGCCACTGCAAATTCACCCATTTTATCTTCAGTATGAGAAACTCTGTCCCCTATAGCAGTGACTTCAGCTTTCAACTGAGTTGTGCATTCCATCAGATCCCTGTGTAATGAGCCCCTTAACGTTACCAACATATCTTTTATCATAGTGTCTGTTAGTGGCTGGTCCAGGGTGGGGAAGACATGCATTTGTTCAATGAAATCTTTTGTACTGTTCTGTGAAGTGTCATGTCCCCCCAGCTCACCTGTATATTTGTGCTCGGATGATCGCTTCTGTGAAGCCTTCTGGGGGCTCTGTACAGGGGATGTGCCTGGTGAAGATGCCTGATACTGGCTATCGTTCCTGGAGGCTTCTTTGCTGCTGCGGCCGTGCTGCAAGTTATAGGCCGCGTCGCCATTTTGAGTCCCACGAGCGTCGGCTAGGCCAAAGAAATCTGTCAGCTTTTTTGGGCCTTGCTAGGGTTTTCTTTTGTACATTTCGGTGGCGGGTAAAAGCTGCGTGTTTGAGCAGTCGATATCACCACACTATACCGTCCGGCGCTGTTTCTGGTCGCTGGATTGTCCTGGATCCTCACGGAGCTCTCTCCTCAAGCTGCCATCATCTCGGCTGCTGGCCATGCCCCACCCCCACCTGCTCCCCATTCACACCTGAGACTTTGTAACACTAACAAGTCACATGACACCAGGGAGGGAAAATGGCTAATTGGGCCTAATTTGGACATTTTCACTTAGGGGTGTACTCACTTTTGTTGCCAGTGGTTTAGACAATAATGGCTGTGTGTTGAGTTATTTTGAGGAGACAGCAAATTTACACTGTTATACAAGCTGTACACTCACTACTTTAGATTGTAGCAAGTGTCATTTCTTCAGTGTCACATAAAAAGATATATTTTACAAAAATGTGAGGGGTGTCCTCACTTTTGTGAGATATTGCATATAAACTGTATATGTATATAAATCTGTATGCAGATGTGAAAGCATCCACTGCATTGTTTTTTCAGATAAAGTTTCCTGATGGTGACAACAGTGGACCTTGCCTGCGTAATGTGTGTAGAAATTGCCACTTGTTGCCTGTGACATGCAAGAGCACTATTTAAAGACAGAGAAGTACCAAAACAAGGACCTTTATAGCAGGATCACCAAGAATTATTTTCATGAAAGTTGAATATTTAAAAAAAATTGAAAATATATTTTTGAAATGACGACATACATTAAATTATTAAAGTTTATATGAGATTTTAGTCATAGAGTTTACACAAACTTTATAGCCCTCACTATAGACTTTAAGGCCTTACAATTAAAAAAAAATAAAAAAAAGAAAACATATAAAACAAATATAGGCTCCCTTTAACTCTTCCCATATGCACCTTTCCAGATAGTCATACAATAAGGAGCTGCTTTTGATTTTCTGTTTTCAGTATTTATTATATACACATAGGTTTTCTATTTCTCTGAATAAGTGTGGTCCTAACCTACTGTATATTTATGTCCCATGTTAACCATTTGAGTACTCAGTGCCATTTTAAAATGGCATAAGTATGGAGGCTATTCGCCCCTTGAGCCATGTTAAAAAAGTGTCTGGTCTTAGTGGTTTCTGCTAGTCCAAGCAACTTTAATGCTGAAACTGCTTGTGACAGCCGGGACCCAGCACTAAGACCAAAAGCTGAAACAATCAGTTCCTGGGCTACCAATTTTGCTACACAGTGCTTCATAGAAGGGCCACTTTGAACTTAATTCCTCTGCATTGCGCATACTTCAGGAAGGATGTTGTATCATTATGCTGTCACATCACTTCCTCCAAGTATGGAGGCCAGGACAGTGCTTTTTCAGCTCTGTCCCTCCTCTACCTGCTACCTACCTACTGCTATAGTGATGCATTGCTTGCTGATTGCAGTTAGCAATATATCACTATTATGCCCTGTACACACGATCGGATATTGATCGGACATTCCTAAAACAAAATCCATGGATTTTTTCCAGCGGATGTTGGCTCAAACTTGTTTTGCATACACATGGTCGCACAAAGTTGTCGGAATTTCCGATCGCCAAGAACACGGTCACTAGGGATGAGCTTCGAGTTCGATTCGAACATTGGTTGTTCGCAAGTTCGCCGAACAGCGAACAATTTGGGGTGTTCGCGGCAAATTCGAATGCCGCTGAACACCCTTTTAAAGTCTATGGGAGAAATCAAAAGTGCTAATTTTAAAGGCTTATATGCAAGTTATTCTCATAAAAAGTGTTTGGGGACCTGGGTCCTGCCCCAGGGGACATGGATCAATGCAAAAAAAAGTTTTAAAAATGGACGTTTTTTTCAGGAGCAGTGATTTTAATAATGCTTAAAGTCAAACAATAAAAGTGTAATATCCCTTTAAATTTCATAGCTGGGGGGTGTCTATGGTATGCCTGTAAAGGGGCGCATGTTTCCTGTGTTTAGAACAGTCTGACAGCAAAATTACATTTCGAAGGAAAAAAGCCATTTAAAACTACTCACGGCTATTGCATTGCCGACAATACATATAGAAGTTCATTGATAAAAACGGCATGGGAATTCCCCACAGGGGAACCCCGAACCAAAATTTAAAAAAAAAATGACGTGGGGGTCCCCCTAAATTCCATACCAGGCCCTTCAGGTCTGGTATGGATATTAAGGGGAACCCTGGCCAAATTTTTTTTTTAAAATGACATGGGGGTCCCCCTAATTTCCATACCAGACCCTTCAGGTCTGGTATGGATTTTAAGGGGAACCCCGCACCAAAAAAAAAAACGGCATGGGGTCCCCCCAAAAATCCATACCAGACCCTTATCCGAGCACTCAACCTGGCAGGCCGCAGGAAAAGAGGGGGGACGAGAGTGCGCCCCCCCCTCCTGAACCGTACCAGGCCACATGCCCTCAACATTGGGAGGGTGCTTTGGGGTAGCCCCCCAAAACACCTTGTCCCCATGTTGATGAGGACAAGGGCCTCATCCCCACAACCCTGGCCGATGGTTGTTGGGGTCTGCGGGCGGGGGACTTATCGGAATCTGGAAGCCCCCTTTAACAAGGGGACCCCCAGATCCCGGCCCCCCCTGTGTGAAATGGTAAGGGGGTACTTACCCCTACCATTTCACTAAAAAACTGTCAAAAATGTTAAAAATGACAAGAGACAGTTTTTGACAATTCGTTTATTTAAATTCTTCTTCTTTCTTCTATCTTCCTTCATCTTCTTCTTCTGGTTCTTCTGGCTCTTCTGGTTCTTCCTCCGGCGTTCTCGTCCAGCATCTCCTCCGTGGCGTCTTCTATCTTATTCTCCTCGTGCCGCTCTGCTCCCACGGCATGGGGGGAGGCTCCCGCTCTTCTCTTCATCTTCTTCAACTTCTTCTCTTCTTCTCTTCTTCATTTTCTTCTCCGGGCCGCTCCGCACCCATGCTGGCATGGAGGGAGGCTCCCGCTGTGTGACGGCGTCTCCTCGTCTGACCGTTCTTAAATAACAGGGGGCGGGGCCACCCGGTGACCCCGCCCCCTCTGACGCACGGTGACTTCACGGGACTTCCCTGTGACATCACGGGGAATGCCACAGGGAAGTCCCGTCATGTCCCGTGCGTCAGAGGGGGGCGGGGTCACCGGGTGGCCCCGCCCCCCATTATTTAAGAACCGTCAGACGAGGAGACGCCGTCACACAGCGGGAGCCTCCCTCCATGCCAGCATGGATGCGGAGTGGCCCGGAGAAGAAAATGAAGAAGAGAAGAAGGAAGAAGAGAAGAAGATGAAAAAGAAGATGAAGAGAAGAGCGGGAGCCTCCCCCCATGCCATGGGTGCGGAGCGGCCCGAGGAGAAGAAGATAGAAGACGCTGCGGAGGAGATGCTGGACGAGAACGCCGGAGGAAGAACCAGAAGAGCCAGAAGAACCAGAAGAAGAAGATGAAGGAAGATAGAAGAAAGAAGAAGCATTTAAATAAAGGAATTGTCAAAAACTGTCTCTTGTCATTTTTAACATTGTTGACAGTTTTTTAGTGAAATGGTAGGGGTAAGTACCCCCTTACCATTTCACACAGGAGGTGGGCCGGGATCTGGGGGTCCCCTTGTTAAATGGGGCTTCCAGATTCTGATAAGCCCCCCGCCCGCAGACCCCCACAACCACCGGCCAGGGTTGTGGGGATGAGGCCCTTGTCCTCATCAACATGGGGACAAGGTGTTTTGGGGGGCTACCCCAAACCACCCTCCCAATGTTGAGGGCATGTGGCCTGGTACGGTTCAGGAGGGGGGGCTGCACTCTTGTCCCCCCCTCTTTTCCTGCGGCCTGCCAGGTTGCGTGCTTGGATAAGGGTCTGGTATGGATTTTTGGGGGGACCCTACGCCGTTTTTTTTTTTTTGGTGCGGGGTTCCCCTTAAAATCCACACCAGACCTGAAGGGTCTGGTATGGAATTTACGGGGACCCCCACATCATTTTTTTTTAAATTTTGGGCGGGGTTCCCCTTAATATCCATACCAGACCTGAAGGGCCTGGTATGGAATTTAGGGGGACCCCCACGTCATTTTTTTTAAATTTTGGTTCGGGGTTCCCCTGTGGGGAATTCCCATGCCGTTTTTATCAATGAACTTCTATGTGTATTGTCGGCAATGCAATAGCCGCGAGTAGTTTTAAATGGGTTTTTTCCTTCGAAATGTCATTTTGCTGTCAGACTGTTCTAAACACAGGAAACATGCGCCATTTACAGGCATACTATAGACACCCCCCAGCTATGAAATATAAAGGAATATTACACTTTTATTGTTTGACTTTAAGCATTATTAAAATCATTGCTACTGAAAAAACGGACGTTTTTAAAACTTTTTTTGCATTGATCCATGTCCCCTGGGGCAGGACCCGGGTCCCTAAACACTTTTTATGACAATAACTTGCATATAAGCCTTTAAAATTAGCACTTTTGATTATTCATGTTCGTGTCCCATAGACTTTAACGGTGTTCGCGTGTTCGAACGAACTTTTTCCTGTTCGCATGTTCTGGTGCGAACAGAACAGGGTGGTGTTCGGCTCATCCCTAGCGGTCACGTACACCACGTACGACGAGACTAGAAAAGGCCAGTTCAGAACCAAGCACGGCACCCTTTGGGCTCCTTTTGCTAATCTCGTGTTAGTAAAAGTTTGGTGAGACGATTCGCGCTTTTTCAGACTCGTGGTTTTCAGATCGTTTTCTGCTGTTCAGTTTGTGCTTGTGGGTTTGTATCTGCTCTTCAGTGCGTGCAGCGAGTAGCATTGACTCTTGCCATTGTGTTCTTGTTCGTTCGTTACTGTTTTTCAGGTCGCTCTTGCTGTTCTTCAGTGCGTTCTGTTACTTCGTTCTGAGCAACCGACCGTTTTATGCCATGTTGCATATACGTACTCCTCGTAGAGTTCGTGCTGTGCGGGGGCTTGGTGTTAGGGTACTGACCTTGACACAAGTCCAGTCCATGAACATGGTAGGGAGGAGTTCATGGACCAAGAATTGGTTGCTCCAGCGTGACCAGTTCTGTCATATGCCTTTGCTCCGTGAGAATAATCCTGACGATTTCAGGAACTTTCTCGGGATGTAGGACCCCGTATTTCACCGTTTGTTGGCTTTGCTGACCCCTTATATTAGCAGGCAGGATACCTGCATGAGACAAGCCATCACTCCGGAGCAAAGTTTAGTCACCACCCTGCGGTACTTGGCAACGGGAAGAAGCCTGCAGGACTTGAAGTTCTCGACAGTCATCTCCCCTCAGGCTCTGGGGATCATTATCCCAGAGACCTGTTCTGCCATCATCCAGGTCCTACAGAAGGAGTATATTAAGGTAAGATGTATCATTTAACATCACATTTTATTGTATATAATGTTTGTTAATATATAGTATTTCTTTCCTCATTCCCTAATTACCATGATTGTATAATGCTGTGAATGTCCCCTTTGTCCTCATGCATGCTGGTTTTTTAACAAAATTTTTTTGTCCTTCATACATATTTGCCTTCACTTACCTCCCCAGCATGCTCTCCTGGCCCTATATTCACCTCGTGTAGTCACTTAATGCATTTTGTCAGCTCCATAGTAGTACTTTACCCCAAACACCCCCTAAAATGTGTAAAAATGTGATTTGTGCTTTAAATTCAGGCAGAGTGGCAGAGGCTTTTTTTGGTGTCCCAAAATCATTTGGACCCCTCCCTCCCGCCAATTGCTAACTCAGCTGATACCAATCCTCTATCTGCTGACTTTGCCAAAACCATACACACTATACCCACCTCTTTAGTGGTCAGATTTATGGATGAAATCCCCAAAGCATGTAGTGCAAGGGCCTGCCTGAATACTTTCAAATGGTACTGTTTAAAGTTTCTGTATCCTATTATTATCTTGATAGGTAATAGCAGAATCTAAAAATGTGCTAAAATGTGTACAGTGTGTATTTATCTCTTTGCATTATGACACTTCCTACCTGTCCAGTGGGCTGCCAATAGTGTAAAGTAAGGAGGGGCTGGCCAAAGTAATACACAATTATTTAGGCATTCATTCATTAGGCATTCATATTAGGCACTCTCAATGAAGTGGAGATGGTTACCTGTCCAAAACATCTCCCCCCCAAAAAGTTTTTTACATATGGCCCATGGGGGGGGGGATCTGATAGGTGGACCTTATACCTTTGTCTTTAAATACTCCCTAAAATAAATGTTATACTGATGTTGGCCAAGAATGTTTGTGTCTAATCTGCTTTCCATGTTTATGTGCAAAATGATTAATTTATTTTTCTTGTTTGACTCCACAGTTTCCTTCCAACCCACAGGAATGGCAGACTGTGGCCTCCCACTTTGCCCAGTGGTGGGACTTTCCTAACTGCGGAGGGGCAATTAATGGGAAACACGTCCACATCGTCCCACCACCCAACTCGGGGTCATACTATTATAATTATAAGGGGTTCAATAGTATTGTGACGTTGGCAGTGGTGTCGGCTACTTATGAGTTCCTGTATGTAGACATGGGGAAGAATGGCCGGATGTCCGATGGTGGAGTCATCGCCCAGATGGAGTTCTACAATGGCAGCTTGGACTTGCCACCTCCAGAAGACAATGTGGAAGGACTCCCATTCATCTTTGTTGCTGATGAAGTGTTTGCGCTGGGGGACCATCTTATGGGCCATTCCCGATGAGGACCCTCACCACGGACCAGAGGGTTTTTAATTACTGGCTGGCCAGAGCCAGAAGAGTGGTGGAGAACACATTTGGAATCATGGCCAGCTGGTTCCGCCTATTTCTTACACCCATACACATGGCGGAGTATAAACTGAATCATATCATCCTGGCGTGCTGTGTTCTCCACAACTTTTTAAGGCGAAATTCTGCCAACTATGCTGCCTCAGTTGGGCCTGAGGCCGGAATTCAAGTAAACGAACCAACCCTGACGGAGCTTGAAAGTGGCCATCCTGGCTTGCCCCCCCGAGTGCCCGCGAGGTCCGTCTAAGATACCTTGATTACTTTGTGGGTAGGGGGGGCCATCAATATGCCAGACAATGTCTGATACATTTAAAAAAAAAAATCATTTTAACTACTAAAATCTTCGGTGACATTTACTGCTTGTGTTTCTTTTAGCTGACCCTGACAGAAATGTGGGGAGTCCTGAAAATGTCGTGATTGTGTAACCTTAAAAAGCACTGTTGGGTGTTATTTACTAAAGGAAAATACACTTTGCACTACAAGTGCACTTGAGCCTGCACTGAAACTGTACTAGTAGTGCAAAGTGGATTTGCCCTTAGGAAATAACCCTCATTGTCACTGAAAACACCAATTTTACCTTAACAAAATTTTAGGAGCATTGAAACAATAATCCACACATTCTTGATTATCAATCTTTTTAATACCAGCACAATCACATGTGCATTTCTAAAAGGTTTTTAAAACAAACCACCATGTTTGTTGTATAACAATTTTTTCGGTAACATTAATAAATATTGAAATGTCCATTTAAGGTAAAACAGGCATGTTTCAAACAAACAAAAAATACACAAATATGGAACTTACAAAGTTCAACTTTTGTAGAAATTGAAGGCAATATCAGACATGAGTATTTAGAAACTGTGTTTGATATTGCGTTCAGATGGGGTGAAGTGACCCCTGGAAAAGCCAAATTTTGAAGATGCACACAAATTGCCGAACGTCAACATGTGCTAGCTGCCATCACGGGGGATCAAGGGACGTGTTTTGTGGGTGCAACCCCTTCCTCCAGCTACTTTATTATTGAGGAAGGGGTTGTACCCCCAAAACGCCTACATTGATCTCCCGTGATGGCAGATAGCACATGTTGACACACTGTGTGCATCTTCAAAATTTGGCTTTTCTATAAAATGGCAAAAAATGTTAAAAATTTTTACTTTACAAATACCACAAAAAAGGAAGGGATTTGGAGGTGTTTTAAACTCTCCCTAAAACATCAAAGATGGTCTTCATTTTGTTTTTAACATCATTGATGTTTTTCTGGATGTTTTCCAAGTCCCTATCACACCCCATGATCTCCCCGATCAGGATCTGTGCACTTTCTCTGGTGAAATGACCTGGATCCACAACATCACGATCACCTAAAAATAGAGAAACAAAAACCATTTATTATAAATATGCCGGCATCCATCTCTTAACCACTTGAGCCCCAGACCATTATGCTGCCTAAGGACCAGAGGTCTTTTTCCAATTTGGCACTGCGTCTCTTTAACTGCTAATTGCGCGGTCATGCAATGCTGTACCCAAGCGAAATTTGCGTCTTTTTCTTCCCACAAATAGAGCTTTCTTTTGATGGTATTTGATCACCTCTGCCTTTTTTATTTTTTGCGCTATAAACGGAAAAAGACTGAAAATTTTGAAAAAAAATGATATTTTCTACTTTTTGTAATAAAAAAAATCCAATAAACTCAATTTTAGTCATACATTTAGGCCAAAATGTATTCGGCCACATGTCTTTGGTAAAAAAAAATGTCAATAAGCGTATATTTATTGGTTTGCGCAAAAGTTATAGCGTCTATAAACTAGGGTGCATTTTCTGGAATTTACACAGCTTTTAGTTTATGACTGCCTATGTCATTTCTTGAGGTGCTAAAATGGCAGGGCAGTACAAAACCCCCCCAAATGACCCCATTTTGGAAAGTAGACACCCCAAGGAAATTGCTGAGAGGCATGTTGAACCCATTGAATATTTATTTTTTTGTCCCAAGTGATTGAATAATGGCAAAAAAATAAAAAATATTTACAAAAAGTTGTCACTAAATGATATATTGCTCACACAGGCCATGGGCCTATGTGGAATTGCACCCCAAAATACATTCAGCTGCTTCTCCTGAGTATGGGGATACCACATGTGTGGGACTTTTTGGGAGCCTAGCCGCGTACGGGGCCCCGAAAACCAATCACCGCCTTCAGGATTTCTAAGGGTGTAAATTTTTGATTTCACTCTTCACTGCCTATCACCGTTTCGGAGGCCATGGAATGCCCAGGTGGCACAAAGCCCCCCAAATGACCCCATTTTGGAAAGTAGACACCCCAAGCTATTTGCTTAGAGGCATGTTGAGTCCATGGAATATTTTATATTTTGACACAGGTTGCGGGAAAGTGACACTTTTTTTTTTTTTTTGCACAAAGTTGTCACTAAATGATATATTGCTCACACAGGCCATGGGCATATGTGGAATTGCACCCCAAAATACATTTAGCTGCTTCTCCTGAGTATGGGGATACCACATGTGTGGGACTTTTTGGGAGCCTAGCCGCGTACGGGGCCCCGAAAACCAATCACCGCCTTCAGGATTTCTAAGGGTGTAAATTTTTGATTTCACTCTTCACTGCCTATCACAGGTTCGGAGGCCATGGAATGCCCAGGTGGCACAAACCCCCCCCAAATGACCCCATTTTGGAAAGTAGACACCCCAAGCTATTTGCTGAGAGGCATGGTGAGTATTTTGCAGCTCTCATTTGTTTTTGAAAATGAAGAAAGACAAGAAAAAACATTTTTTTTTCTTTTTTCAATTTTCAAAACTTTGTGACAAAAAGTGAGGTCTGCAAAATACTCACTATACCTCTCAGCAAATAGCTTTGGGTGTCTACTTTCCAAAAAAAAGAATGCACTAATACAGCGATCAGAAAAATGATCGCTTAGTGACACTGGTGACGGGGGGTGATCAAGGGGTTAAAACTTTATTAGGGGGGGTTAGGGGGGTACCCTAGACCTAAAGGGGGCTAACAGTAACTGTCCCACCACAGTAACTGTCACAAACTGACACCATGCAGTAATCAAAAAAAAAACTGCTTGGTGTCAGTTTGTGACAGGGGGGGGTGATTGGGGGGTGATCGGGGGGGCGATCGGAGGGGGGATCGGGGGTGTTTTGTGTGCCTGGCATGTTCTACTGTGTTATGGAAAAAATCTTGCGAGCCACAATCATCCAGTGCCTCAATAGAAAATCAACCAAATAGCTACCCGGCTGCAGACGCAGATCACGTATTCATGACCGTGCGATAAATTATAGATGAAAAAATGCGCCGCGCCTAGGGGTGTACCTGAATAACTGTAATCCTGAATATAGATCACAAATAATATAGCGTGCAAATCACAGAGAGTTTAAAACTAAAATCACTTGCTGAAATCACTTGCTGTGTGAATCCTATAGCCATACACACCAAAATGTCTAGTACAATAAATCACAAGGTGCAATGTGCATATAAAACATACCTATATCTTACAATATAACCATGATGTGGTAAATATAAAATCATCAGTGGTTAAAATAAGGAGAAAATAATTTCTGATGGGGTGTATATGCTAAAAAAACATTAAACACATATAAATCCACTGTGATTAAAGTGAAAGTGAAAAAGTAAAAAAAAAAAATTATATATATATTAGTAAAAAATGGTAAAAAACACATATAGAGTAAATCAGTCACCATGCGTAGAAAAATTAAAACTATAATCGCCCTAATTATGGTGTTCAAATCACAATCGTGAAAAAATCTTCCAATCCAATAATGTAAAGTGACCAAGTTCAAACAAAAGTCAGTATATTAGTGATGGTTCAAAGAAAAAGTTCCAGTTCTGAGTCAAACGTGCCCAAAGAAAACATGCTGTGAAGTGCCTTGGTGACCCCCAATGTGATTGCGCTCACCTTGGAGCGTGTGACACAGTTTTTAATTGTGTCAATACACGCTTTTGGAGCCACCCCTGGGCTCAGTAATTGGTACAGCTGATTCCCAAAATAGATTCTTTATGGCTCCACTCACATCAGGCCATATGAAAGAGAAAGGCTAATATAGTGTAATACCGTAGGATACTTTTATTAAAATCACATCCAATCCCCGCATGGGGTACTCACATTTATAAGGTGCTCATGTGCACCAAACATAACAATGGAAAAGAAACGGCTGTGCGGCGTGCTGCGGGGTGTGAGAGCTCCACAACCCAGCTCTGTGCTGATCGCTCCGTCCTGGCCCCTCCCCTACGCGTCTTCGACACAGGGAGTCACGTGTCTCCAACGTATATCGGCGTGAGGCGGTCCTTAAGTGGTTAATTAAGCCTGTGGTAGCAGACACTCACCTGTTGTGGTGACTATTTCCACCATGTCTCCTTCCTCCTCCTCCCCTGCTTGGCTTTGGGGGATTTCACCTTCTTCATGAAGTGGGAGGTCTGTTGTCTCTTCAGTGGTGTCCTTCGAGTCTTTCTCCCCTATGTAAAAAAAATAGGTAAACTTAGCACACAGATATTTGATGACAGAAATAGAAATATGAAACATTGCTTGGAAATGGGGTACAATTGTCTATTTTGGCAGAGTTCCAAGATGAAGAAATATTGTTTTCCTTTGTCAAGCTTTAATACTTACCTGTTTTGTACAAGCTTCACAGATGGAGACACCCCTATAGTATACACTGGAGCACCTGTGTGGGCCCCCTAATAAAAAGGGTGTTCTTGTGTCCCCCACTAGTGCTCCAGCGTCCAGATGTGTAAACAGCTGCTGAGTGTCCTCTCCTTACACAGAATCTAGTTTGCATTACATTCTAGTTACAAACGCATCTAGACTCCAAAATTATTTTAAGAGAAGGAGGCTAGAAAAAATGTATTCAAATGCATATGGCCAAAACAATGGTGTTTTCAATGCAGAACGAACAATGTTTCATACGAAAGAACAATGTGCCCATGAACATAAAAGTTGCCATTTTAAACTGTACAACAGTAAAGACAAGCACATGGGGCAGCACGAACGTAATGAAAATAAAAAATAGGAACACGGGACAACTACTTACTTTTTTGCAGCACTCTCCTGATCCTTCTGTACTGCTCGTGCTCCCTGATTTTGAGGTCCGACCACCGCTTCCTGAGCTGATCCTTGGATCGTCGTACCCCGAAATTCTTCTGCAGACTTTTGACTACTTTTGCCATGATCTTGGCCTTTCTGACATTGGGGTTGGGGTAAGGTCCATACTTCCTGTCATAGTCTCTTCAAGATGTCGACCATCTCCAACATCTCCCCAAAGGACATATTTGAGGCCCTAAATCGTCTCTTCCGGGATTGGGATGTTTCTGGATCCGGGCTTGCCTCCTCCTCGTTGCTGTAATTAGCACGCACCTGCTGTGTCTCCGCCATGTGCTCTTTCCCCACTGCACCGAACGAGAAGGAGCAGGGAATAGACTAGAAAGAACGTCAGGGGCGGGCAGAGTTTCACGCATGCGCAGTGTATATATAGCGTAAGACGCATGCATAGTACGTACGATCTGTGAGCGGAGGAAGGAGTATCAGAGGCGCGATCGTGATAATGAAGGTAAGATCTAAACTTGGGCCTATACTGCTTCTAGATTGAGGCCTATATTGTAACAAGATTAGGAGAGTTTCGCCTGACATTAGAGTTTGTCTTGTGTTGTGTCTTGCAGATAAAATGGATGGCTTCAATGGCCACAACTTCCTTCCCCTGTTCATAGACAAGTACAGGGAGCTGCCCTGTCTGTGGCAGGTCAAACACCCCCAATACAATAATAAACAAAAGAGGCAGGCAGAAACTGCTGGAGAAACTGCTGGAGTTGGTGAAGCCGGTGGTCCCCACGGCAACTATCCCCTATGTAAAAGCCAAAATTGGTAGCATGAGGAGCCCTTTTCTTAGGGAGCGCAAGAAGGTCACGGATTCCCAGAGATCCGGAGCACTGCAGCAGATGACATTTATGTCCCCAGGCTGTGGTACTATGAGAGGCTGCGATTTCTGTCAGACCAGACTGGAGTCAGGGAATCTCTCTCAACCCTTCCTTCCACTCTTCCTTCCACCCCAGCTGAGGCTTCCGATGTCCAACCTGGGACTTCCAGCCAGGAAGAAGTGGAGGAGCCCAGCTGGAGCCAGGTATAGCATTCTTCTACAGATTTCTGGTCAATAAATAAATGATGGTTACTAGATGTTATTATTGATCACTAATTGCTGATTTAATAAAGGGTTTTACATATCAATAGACAGTAGTGGGCAAAAATAATTGGGACAAGAATGAAAAATGCTGGGCTCAGAATGATCATCAGTTATATGTGTTAACATTCAATTTGCAAAAGTCATGAGGTGAAAATTGTGTGTGATTGATGAATAAAAAACTAAAACGATGTCCCTTTTTCATACACAGGAAGACCTCAGCCAGAAGGAGGCTGAGGAATGTGGCAGCCAGGAGGAGGCTGTGGAATGTGGCAGCCAGAAGGAGGCGGGGGTTAGTGGCAGCCAGGAGGAGGCGGGGCTAAGTGGCAGCCAGGAGAAGACCAGGCCCAGTAGGAGCCTGACAGAATCGCAGGTTGCTCCCCTCCGCCTTCAAACCAAAAAACCCAGGAAGGGGAGTAACAGTCAGGATTCAGCACATAGGCTGATTCCGGAGGCTTCTGCGTCCCTCAGAGCCTTCCCCATTCCTGAAGAGGCCTTTGCCTGCATGGATGCCACAAAACTGCAGTGCATGCAGGAGGGTCAATGCCTCATGTGTGAGGACCTTCTTTACCAAACACTACCTAAGGGGGTGAGGGGCGAAATCACACACAAAACCCACCTGTGTGAGTTGGACCATCCTCCTCCTCCTGCCACAATTCCACCACCACAGCCACAGCGTGGAAGGAAGCGTGGAAGGAAGACCAGAGAGTGATGACCTGGGTTCAGTCTGATCTGACAAAAGACGCAGGCTCTTGTATGACCACAGCCTGGGGACATACATGTCATCTGCTGCTGTTCATGATTCTCTTGGACTTTTGGGCCAGACTGCACTCCCTTAGATATGGACTCCTCAGGCCACCAATTTTGCAGTAAAATAATTGATGTGTGCCCTGGGGGCCAAGGGCTTCGCCAATTTCTGCGTTGCCTCCCTCTTTGTTTGGTTCTGATCCCTTAATAAAGGATTTTGTGTTTCAATTTTAATTGCCTATGTGTGTTTTCCATCAAAAAGGACAGTTTGTGAAATTAACAAGAGACACCAACACCAAGCAACCTCCTTGAGATTAAATAATACAAGATAATAATGGTGTGGTGGTAACTTGACATACAAAACACACCCAAAAATATTCAGGATGTAAAATCAAAAAATTAAAAAAATTAAAAACACGATCAGGCTTGAAAACAATGCAAACCAAAAAAAAAACATATATCTTTTTTGTCAGCTGTGACAAATCAAAATATATTGATGAAATCACGATAAATAATAAAGAAAGAAGTTTGTGAGAAGTCTGTGTGAATATCAGCAGCAAAACTACTTCATTCTTCTAGCATTATAAAGAAGAAGAGAGTGTGCTGTATTAAACAATTTTAAATATTGCAGCCTGACGAAAGTGCTATATCCATTCCGAACGCTAATTTTACCAGACCGAGCTGTTCCGTCTCGGAATTTCTTCTGAGCATGCGTGGCACTTTGTGCGTCGGAATTGTCCACACACGGTCGGAATTGACGCAATCAGATTTTGTTGTCGGAAAATTTTTTAGCCTGCTCTCAAACTTTGTGTGTCCGAAAATCCAATGGAAAATGTCCGATGGAGCCCACACACAGTCGGAATTTCCGACAACACGCTCCGATCGCACATTTTCCGTCGGAAAATCTGACCGTGTGTACAGGGCATTAGAAGTAATCTGTTGCTACATAGCTGCATGGGGGTGTCCTAATCTGGTCTCCATTGACCAGATCCAAAAAACTCATGAAAAAAAAAGTGTAATGCCTCGTAAACACGATCGTATTGTTTGCCAACAAAAACGTGGAATTTTGTCCGAAGGGCATTGGCTCAAACTTGTCTTGCATACACATGGTCGCACAAATGTTGGCCAACAATTACGAACGTAGTGACATACTAGACGTACTATGAGCAGATAAAAAGGAAGTTCACTAGTCATGTACCACCCTTTGGGCTCCTTCTGCTAATCTCGTTAGTAGAAGTTCAGTGAGTGTCAATTCGCGCTTTTCAACCTCGTGCTTGTCAGTTCGTTTCTGTTTTTCAGGTTGTGCTTGTGGGTTTGTTTCTGATTTTCAGTCATGCTTGTCAGTTCGTTTCTGTTTTTCAGTGTGTGCTTTTCAGTTCCCTTCTGATTTGCAGTATGTTCTTGTCAGGTCGTTTCTGATTTCAGGTCGTGCTTGTCAGGTCCTTTCTGATTTTTAGTGCGTTCTTGTCAGTTCGTTTTTGAATGGCCGTTCGTCTACTAGCCATGTGGCGTTCTCGTTGGAGAGATCGTGCTATTGTTGGGCTTGGAGTTATTGCTTTGACCCAAGTCCAGTCCAGGAACAGGGTTAAGAGGAGTTCTTGGACCAAGAATTGGTTGCTTAATCGTGACCAATTCTGTCATATGCCTTTGCTGTGGGAGCTCCAGGAGAATAATCCTGATGATTTCAGGAATTATCTCCAGATGACGGACCCCTGTTTTCATCGTATATTGGCTTTGCTTATCCCCTATATTAGTAAGCAGGACAAATGCACGCGGCAAGCCATCATTCCCGAACAAAGGCTCGTAGCCACCTTGCGGTACTTGGCGACGGGGAGAAATCTCCAGGACCTTAAGTTTACCCCTGAGCTCTGGGAATCATTATTCCAGAGACCTGTTCTGACATCATACAATTCCTGCAGAAGGACTATATTCGGGTAAGCTTTAGCCTTTAACATCACATTCTATGTATTTAATGTTTGCTAATTTATTGTATTAATTTCTTCATTCCATAATTACCATTATTGTAATATGCTGTGAATGTCCCCTTTGTCCTCATGCATGCTGTAAGCTTTTAATGCTCCTTTTTTGTCCTTCATGCATATTTGCCTTCACTAA
Source organism: Lithobates clamitans (assembly GCA_037952925.1). NCBI lineage: Eukaryota > Metazoa > Chordata > Amphibia > Anura > Ranidae > Lithobates > Lithobates clamitans. Next base: position 3,254,707 of record JBBGZY010000571.1, read on the forward strand.
CCTCCCCAGCATACTATCCTGGGCCCATACACACCTAGCCTAGTAACTTAACAATGTATTTTGTCAGCTACATTTTTGTGCTTACCCTAAACACCCCCTAAAATGTGTACAAATGTTATTGTTGTCCTCAAATTCAGGCAGAGTGCAAGAGGCAATTTTTTGGGGGCCCAAACTCATTTGGAACCCCCTCCCCCAAATGCTAAGTCAACCGATACCGATACTCTGCTGACTTTGCCAAACACATACACACTATACCCCTTTTGTGGTCATATTTATGGATGAATTCACCAAAGCATGTAGTGCAAGGGCCCGCCTGAATACATTCAAATGGTACTGTTGAAAGTTTTTGTCTCCTATTATCTTGATAGGTAATTTCATAATGTAAAAATGTGCTTCAATTTGGACAGTGTGTATCCATATTTTTGGATTATGACACTTCTTACCTGTCCAGTGGGCTTCCAATAGTGTAAGTAAGCAGGGGCTGGCCAAAGTTACACACATTATTTATGCATTCTGCTCTCATGGAATTGGAGAGGGTTACCTGTCCAAAACATCTACCCAAGAATGTGGCAGAGGTACATCGAGGCCTCCTCACTAGAAAAAACGAGCGACTTATCCGCCTGGCCTCAACACAGAACTTTCGTTCAAACCTTTTTTATGAAGGGTGGAGCTGGGATGATATGATTAAAGCAGAGAATGATGTACTTGAATAGAACTTATAGAACTATCTTATGCATCCAACTTTCATACATCATTCATATAGGACCTTTCTGTCAACCTTCATTTTCCTTCCGCTCACCAGTCTCATATGTGATGTGCCCAGGTATCTATTAGGTGGAGTAATTCCTTTTCTTTTGATAAGGGGTGGGAAGGAGGCGGGAGAGATTATTATTGTGCCTCGGGTCTCTCTACCCCCAGTATCCCGCCATTGAAGTGATCATTTATTGTAATGCTTTTTATTTAAACATGTGAAGCCTATACATGCATGTCTTGCTTGTAGGGAAGGATCCCTGTATGGGCGGTAGCATATGAATTATATATGAAGTTACAGGTGTCTAAAGTGTATAGTCCTTGCTGGACTGCTCTATGTGCGCTCCCCCCCATTCCCGGACTATTCTGTATTTGATTGGTGACAGGGGCCGTAGATGGGTGGACTCGAACGTCCCTGCTCTGGGGCGGAGTCTTCTCCTTTTCCGCCCCTACCTGCCCTTCACGCTAATGAGCAGAGTATAGGCAATGAGCGCGCACCCTCGGGTATGAATGCGTGCGCATTCGCCCCCTGTATGCGCGTGCATCCTTTGCAGGGACGTCCGGACCGGAAGCAATGCCGGAGGTCATTTGTGACCTTATTGCTTCCGGTGGGACTACGCAATTTAAAAGATGGAGGCGCCGGTGCAGTCTATCAGACGCATCCTGCAGCCATCCATCACGACGGGCATTAACACACTCCGGATTAGGAGCCATGCTTAGGCCTCTCCCTCCTACCTCCTACTAAGGGTAAGTCAAAGCTTATGTGGGTAATTTTCCTTTGCTCTTGTTTACTGGCTTACGTTCTAAGACTGGTTCACTATTGGGGTAAATTTAGTTACACACGTCCTTATATTTAACCACTGATTAATGGGGCGGACGTACGACCATATGTAATTTTTTGGGGGGCTTTTCACTACCCTATAAAATAATTAGCAAGTGGACACAAAGTATTGATGTTTGGCCATTTGCATATATTACATATATTGTCTCTCTGTTTTGGTATCTGCCATTTGAGAGGATTTCTCCCCTCTATCATATGGGGGTGTCCTTAATTAAATTTAATTCTATTTTTATCATTTTTATTTTTTTTGCTCCTCTAGTCACTAGTAGGCTGCCCCTTCTCCTTATGCAAGTTTTTTTTTTTTTTAACAGTTACGTTTTTATTCATCTCCAACGGAGAAAAGTTTCAGTACAAAGATAAAAAAGAAGTACATTCACAAATATATATATAAATATACATATATCCACACATATACATAAAAATATAGAAGGGGACAATAAGAGAGGATTACATAAAACAGGGCAAAGAAGAACCATTTCCAGAAGGAAAGTGACAATCTAGGATAAATAGTCTCAAGTATTACATCAAAAAGCAAGGCACATCAGTTCACATCTTAGTTGCAAGTATTTATATCACTGCAAAGTTGTATTTTAGGAGCAATACCTCCTCCTCAAAGAACAAAGAAAGTATATTTTAGTGGTAATTTTAAGTATATTCTAAATATTTCTTAATCGATCTAGTGGTGTATAAGTTCAGCGAGTTCTCCCGGGGGGGGGATCCGCATCCATGGCCACTCACCCAGAAACCCATGCACCCCAAATTTTTTCAAACTTTTTGGGACATTTCCGGCTCATAAATGTGAGCTTATATAGAGGGAGGGTCTTATCAATGAGTGTTTTCCACTGTCCCACTGTTGGGGGGTCTGTCTGTTTCCATTTAAATAAAATGGTTTTCCTTGCATAGAATAGAGCGTAGAAAACGAATAGCCTCTTATGGGTGTTTGCGATAAGGGTATCACAGATCCCCAGGAGAAGGACTCGGGGATCCAGTGTAAACCAGATGTGACCAGAACTGTGTGACTGCGACGGAGTGAACCAGACATAAATAAGTGAAAGTTTATTTAAGGAAAGTGCATATGTGAACACACCGTAAATACAAGTGAACAACCAAACAATCAGTGATATAAAACCAACCAGCATATGTAGCAAGACGGAGTACCAGAATCGTAGTCAAGCCAGGCCGGGGTCATAAACACGGAATCAGTAGCTGGGAAGGGAGATAAACAGGACAAGAGAGGATGGATGGATGACAGGAGGGACGGGTCAGGTACAAGGCTCAGAGTCCAGAGTCCAGGGTTCAGGGTTCAGGTAACGGACAGGAAACAGGATCAACAGGTTCCAGGTTCCAGGAATCAGGTTTCAGGTACAGGATCAGGGTAACAGGATGCAGATCAGGGCTCAAGGACAATACCAGGGCAACATAAGTCTGCGATTGCCGGGTATTTATACTGCAGCTCTGCTAATTAAAGTCAGGTGACACCTGTCTGCAGAGGGGAATACCTGCTCCATACTGCCAGGATCCATCCGCTGGTGGACGCCAGTACTGCGGCCCAAAGATGACATAACATTAACAGGGAAAAGCTCTCCTGACAGTTCCAAACTGCCAGGAGACACCTGCTGGTGGACCTCAGTACTGCATGCCAAATAACAGATATTACCAGCGGATGGAACATTTCCTGACAGTACCTATATCGGTATTGCATTTTGGGCACTTATCAGAGTAAGAGGGGTATATTTTAGCAAGCCGTTGGGGTGTGTAGTATGCCTGGTGAAGGAATTTTAACTGGATGTACCTTTCCCTGGCAGATATCATCAAAGGAATATATTGTTGGACTCCCTCTTCCCAATCGTCATCCGTCAGGGAAGGCACAGCCAGCTTCCATTTGTTAAATAGCCTAGTCCCCTGGTTATCAGTTCCCAGGGACACCCGGAGATACAAAGAGGAGAGGATACGGTCGACATGCCTAGAGATAAGGAAGTGCTCCACCATATGTGATTGTAGTTGGATTTCTGAGGGGAATTGAGCCTGAATTGCGTGTCTCAGTTGCAAATAGCGGAAAAACATTTTGGTAGGGAGTTGGAAGGTATTACGCAGTTCGTCAAATGTAAGGAGTTTACCCTCTGGCATAATATGCTGTAAGATTTTAATTTCATATTTAGCCCAGACTGCTGGGTCTAGGATCGTTAACAGATGTGGTAGTTTAGGGTTACCCCAGAGTGGTGTATAGGGTGAATAAGTTTGTGGTGGGTTGAGCTTAGCTGTCAGCTGTTCCCATATTTTGACGGTCGTGCGCATGGGGATGGTCATATTATTTTGTGTTTTTGGACCCCTGAATACCAGGTTGCTCAATGCTGAATACGACCCCAATATGGCTGCTTCTAAATTAACCGCTGGGTTATGTCGTGACTGAACAAACCACCAGCGCACCGTCACCAGCACCGCCGCCCAATAATATTTCCTGAAGCACGGTAATGCCAGCCCGCCCGCAGATAGGGGAAGTTGCAGGCTTGTTTTGGCAACCCTAGGGGTCTGTCCAGCCCAAATGAAATTATTGATCACCCGATCTAGTTGCTTAAAAAACGATTCAGGGATGAGTACTGGAGTGTTTCTAAATACATACAGGAATTTGGGGAGGAATATCATTTTGAGGAGGTTTATCCTACCCACCGGTGTCAGGGGAAGGGACTTCCATGTTAAGCAGCGTCTTATTAGTTGCTGTAGAATGGGGTATACATTATCTGTCAGATAACAAGAGAGATCCCTTTGTATTTCAATGCCCAGATAGCGAAATTTAGTGACCGTTTGCAGGGGTATATGGTGGGGAGGGAGTAGGGGCGGCTGGGAGATCGGGAAAAGCATGGATTTGTTCCAGTTTATGCGTATACCTGAGAAGGAGCCAAATAAGTCTATGATCCTTAAGGTCTCCTCGAGGGAGTGGGAAGCATCTGGGAGATAAAGAAGAGCGTCATCCGCGTAGAGAGAGATCTGTTCCCGTAAAGGGCCCACCTCCATCCCCCCTGCAGCCACGGATGGCCTAATAAGGATAGCAAGGGGTTCAACAGCTAGGGCGAACAAACCCGGGGATAAAGGACATCCCTGTCTAGTACCCCTGTGTAATTTGAAGGGGGGCAAGAGGGACCCATTGGTTCTGACTCTGGCAGTGGGGTTAGCATACATCCGTTTTATCCAAGAGATAAACTTAGGCCCAATATTAAATTTTCCCAAGACATGCCAAAGATACTCCCATTCGACCGAGTCGAACGCCTTTTCGGCGTCTAGGGAGGCCACTACTCCGGGGGTACCTCTGGCAAGGGCGTGGGATATATTTGTATACAATCGTCGTAAATTAATGTCTGTTCCCTTACCTGGCATGAAGCCCGTCTGGTCTCCATGAACCAGAGAGAGGATAACAGCATTGAGCCGATTCGCTAGAATTTTTGTAATGATCTTAGCGTCGACGTTTAATAACGAAATAGGCCGGTATGACTTACATAGCTCGGGGTCCTTACGGGGCTTAGGTATTACAACAATTACCGCCTCTGACATTGATGGAGGAAGGCTTTGACCCTCCAGCATGGACAGAAGAAGTTCATGAAACTGAGGGGCCAATGATTCGCTATTAGTTTTATAAAACTCGGCCAGTAAACAGTCTGGGCCTGGGGACTTTGCAGATTTTAGTGAAGAGATTGCCGTCTGTACTTCTTTGAGGGTAATGGGTGCATCTAATTTAGTTTTATTTTCCTCCGAGAGGACTGGGAACTCTATTTGACCTAGGAAATGTTGCAGAGTGTCTAGGGTGTAGTCAGTTTTGGATGTATATAAGCGTTCATAAAATTGTGCAAATCTGGCATTGATCTTAGCAGGGTCCGCCAAAAGGTTCCCCATGTCATCTTTAATGTTGGCAATGTGTGCTATGGTAGAGCGCTCCTTGGCCAGCCACGCCAGCAGCCTCCCTGATCTCTCACCTTGTTCGAATATTCTCTGGGACTGTGAGAGCAGTAGCTTGCGGGTCGCAGTTGCTCGCAACAACGCAATCTCGCGGTGGAGAACTTGAAGTGTGGCGTAAGTTCCCACATCTTTGGTGGTCACATAACTGGATTCCAAGCTCTGAGCCCGTCCCTCAGCCTCCTCCAATGCAAGCCTATTGAGTTTCCTAACTTTATTTATAACCATGCAGTACTGACCTCGTGTATAAGCCTTAAAGGCATCCCACACCATTTCAGGGGAGGCCGTTGCTTTGTTTTGTAACCAAAATGTATTCATCTCTTCCTCTATCTCAGGGGCAACACTCTCATCCGTTATCCAAAAACCCGAGACCCGCCATAGGCCGGAGCCCGTTGGCGAATCCGTGTTTAGTTGCAGTAGGAGGGGAGCGTGGTCAGAAATGCCACGTGGCAGAATCTTAACCTCCTGGACACGGGAGAGAATAGGTCCCCCAGCATAGAACAGATCAATTCTTGAGAAAGAGGCATACGTGGCAGAGTGACAAGTATATTGCCTATCCCTGGGGTGACGCCATCTCCACACATCACTAAGGCCATATCCCTCCGCCCATCTCTTCAGTGGGGAGTCAGAAGCCCCATCATCACCCATCCTATCCATACCAGGGTCCGGTGGCATTTTAAAGTCTCCAGCCAGAAGAATGGCTGCAGCCGGGTATTGAGCCAGTATAGGGGTCAGTTTATGTAAAATCGCCATGGAGGCTGGGGGTGGAATATATAAACCCACTATTACCATCTCAATCCTGTCGCACATGGCATGCATGACAACATATTTCCCCTCGGGATCTAGGTGGAGATCAAGCAGTGTAAAGGGCAGTGCTTTGTGGACCAGGACGCTGACTCCTCTAGAATAGGCAGAGTATGTAGAATGATAATATGAACCTACCCAGGGCTTTTTTAGAGCCAGCGTCCTGCTCCCTGTTAAGTGTGTCTCCTGCAAAATGCAGATATGGGGGTTGTATTTTTTTATGTAAGTAAAAACTAAGGAGCGTTTTATCTTAGAATTTAGGCCCCGTACATTCCAGGACATAACATTAAGGAGATTCATTCTGCTGCCCTGATACACGCGCCACAGGATTGACACAGCATACACTCCACACAGAGCCCACATGATAACAGAACACTCTTAGTGAGATACACATTTGTGATAGCACAGTGAGCCGAATAACCCTCCCTCTCTAGTAATAGCCGTTTAACACTGCATGTCTTGCTTTGAGTAGAGCACTGATTGTACAATCTGGAGCAAATAAATGCCATATGTATAGAAAGTAAAAGGAAAATAACATAACGTAAAACTAATCTGGGGTAAAAACCCCAACACCAGCCTTTCCCAACCTCCCCCCTCCCTGCACCACCCCCCAAACTTCGGGATGCTCGTTCCCCAAAACTATTTGTGACAACTGCCCATGGGGCTTGTGAACAGTGAGCCTTCAGAGCGACTTAGTCTGTGTACATAAAGAGCAGCCAACAGGACCCGAATTTCTCGGATAAACGATCCCAGCATATCAAAATGTCTCCCAAAAATCCGGGGGTACTATTCTTAAACTTAAACACGTTGCAAACTGGAGATTCCGGTCTCCTCACCATATATTTAGGCACGATCACAAACAATTCTTCATCTCTTTTGCGTAAATGTTCTTTAGCTAGTATATACTCACAGAACCGGAGCTGAGGAAGAATGTAAAAGTAACTTATTCTGAACTGGTTGGACAAGCCAAGGTAAAGGGTTCGGGCTTGTAGTGATGTCAGCAGATGAAGGTGATCTTTGTTGTAGTAAAACTTATGTTATAAGGGGATTTAGTAAGAGCGATCGGATCAGCCTCGTGGTACTGTTTCCAGCCACATGGATGCTTCTTCTAGAGATGTAAAGAACCGCACTGATTCTCCATCCTGCACTCTCAGACGGGCGGGAAATAGCATACTATATTTGATCTTGCGATTGCGGAGATCCAATTTGATCTGATCGAACGATCTTCTTGACTTTTGTGTGCCGATGGAGAAATCTGGGAAGATCATGAGTCTCGCTCCCTCATGACGAAGCACCTCGATCTTTCTCGCCTCTCGCAAAACCAGATCACGATCCCGAAAATTGAGGAGTTTCAGAATAAATGTGCGTGGAGGAGCTCCCGGGGGCCCCCCGGGTAGCAGGCATTCTATGCGCCCTCTCCACCACAAAGACATCAGAGAACTTGGCATCTGAAAGAAGGGTGCACAGCAAGCGCTCAGTAAACGTCGTAGGATCTTTACCTTCCGCTCCCTCTGGCAATCCCACTATCCGGAGGTTGTTCCTTCGATTTCTGTTCTCTGCGTCCTCCGCACGAGCTTCCAGAACTTTTATTTTGGTCTGCAGCGTGCGGAGCGAGACTCCCTGATCTTGTAGTATATCTTCTGCCTCCCCCACTCTTCTTTCGGCTTCAGTGAGCCTGGAGCGGAAACAGTCCATGTCTCTACGGATAAGGCTTATGTCCAGCTGCATGCACTCTATTTTCCCCGTCAGGGTAGTTTGGCAGGATGTAATAGCCTGCATGAGGGCTTCAAAGTTAGTTTGTTCTAGTAGAGCTGCCTCTCCCTCCTCTGCCTGAGACGCCATGCTGGCCGCCGTTGCGGGAGACAGGCGCACCACAGAGGCCTGCTTCTTCGGAGTACTCTGGGGCTTACGAGATGCCTGGGAGTATCTCCCTCCGGTCATACCGGTCCCTAGAAGCTCCGGTACCGTTTGTGTCCACTTTCAGGTCGGAGAGTGCAGGGTACAGAATTCAGGAAGTAAGGGTTCAATGTTGGTGGGGAGGCTGAGAGCACCAAGATGGCCGCCGAGACTAGGCCGGATCCCGTGTTTAGATGTAAGGCTGTCGCTGTGTGGGGGGGCACTATTTGGATCAGACTTCTCTCAGGGTCCCATGCAGGAGGGTCAGCTAGTAGTGGGAAAGCCAGGTGTCCCAGGGGCCGGATCGTAGCCCCCCTGTAGAGGCCTGGAGGAGCAAGATGGCCGCCGGAGCTCCGGACCAGGCCGAAGCCGCGGCCTAGAGTTCTCCTTATGCAAGTTTAGTGAATAGACCCCACATTTAGAAGATCAACATAAATGTTTGGCTGGTATAATTTTTATCAATAATAATTAATATCACTGGTAGGCAGTGGTATTATTTATCATTTACTGTATAGGAATTTATTGGTTTCCTGTCTCTTTTTCAGTACGGGTCACCAGTTTTCTGCCCTTATTTGTGTAGTCCGGTCCTCCTATTGGTATTGTCCTTTTGGGATCTGGCACCCAGGGATAATCTGCACCAGTTGGTTCCACAGTTGATGCCCGGTGAATGGTGGTGATTGCTCTGTTCTTTTTGACCTCTATTAGTAGGTGAGAATTTTTGAAAAGGAAAAAATGTTTTTAGTATCGGTATATTATGATTTGATTACACGCATGACCATTATGTAACTATAGATTGTCTGTTATTTATATAGTTAATATTAATCAGTGATATCGTGTCTAGCCCTGATGAAGCGAAAAGATCTTTGCGAAACATGTTGGCTGATAGTCACGTATGAATTCTCAAATATACTTCTGGATGGTCATTTTCTTATAATGTCAATTTTTGTGTTATATTTTAATTATATTAAATAAAATTTGTATATTTTTATCGATTTGATTGATCATTACCTACTTCTGACGGACTTAGTATTTCCTTGTAAAATCCCATTTATTTTGGAGAAAGAGGTGTTCCTCTTTTCTCTCTTTTTTTGCATGATAAAAGTTGGGAGCATGAAATTGTCCAAATTGTCTTGGTATGTTGATGCCTTAAGAGTTGTCTTCACTGGAACTAAGGGGCCAAGCCCAACCCCTGAAAAACAACCCCACAGCATAATCCCCCCTCCACAAATTATTTTGGAGCAGTGCACAAAGCAAGGTCCATAAAGACAAGGATGAGCGCGTTTGGAGTTGAGGAACATGACTGGCCTGCACAGAGTCCTGACCTCAACCCAATAGAACACCTTTAGGATGAATTAGAGCAGAAATTGCAAGCCAGGCCTTCTCGTCTTACATCAGTACCTGACCTCACAAATGCGCTTCTGGAAGAATGGCCAAACATTTCCATAGACACACTCCTAAACCTTGTGGACAGCCTTCCCAGAAAAGCTAAAGCTGTTATAGCTGCAAAGGTGGGCCAACTCAATATTGAATCCTATGGACTGATAAGCCATTAAAGTTCATGTGTGACAGTGCACAATACTTTTGGTAATATAGTGTATATATATATATATATATTATTATTATTATTATTATTATAATACGAGGTTTATATAGCACCAACAGGTTACGCAGTAAACTAAGGGGGACAACACAATTACAGTACAGTTCAATACAAAAGGTACAGGAGGGCCCTGCTCGTAGAGCTTACATTCTAAAGGGAGGGGGTGGTGGTACAAAAGGTAATAGCTGCAAAGAATGATTTGATGGGGGTGGCTCAGGGACAGTTATGTGGGTGTGGGGTATATATATATGTCAAGGTGGGACACCTCTGCTGTGTCGTACTCTTGCTGTAAAGATTCACATCTGATGTGGTACTCCTGCTTCCACCAGATATATAATAAAAAATTGGAGATGCAATCTCAGTTTCTGTTTAAAAGCGTTTTACTTCAGTTTTCATGCATATACAAGTAACGGTTACTTGTATATGCATGATAATTGAAGTAAAACACTTTTGAACAGAATTATAATATTATATATATATATATATATATATATATATATATATATATACGGTATATAATTTTAATTTTTAAAATTTTTTTTTTTTTTTTTACACAAATACTTCAATAAATATAGAAGTTGTAAGGCTAAAAATGTTTCTTGTCTTTCAGATACTGTATACATTTAGACATGTAATAATTGCTTCTGCATTATTTGGATTTAAGAAGCAGTCATAAGTAATAAATTGATCAGTTGCTTGCTACTTCTGTCTATGAATTGAATGTTTTACAGATATTTTTTTTTTTAGTAAATTGAAGTCTAATTATAAAAACTGCTGCAATAAAATGAGTTAATTTAACACAGAGAACACACAGATCGTACAGAAATTAAAATGTTAATAAGATAATATAAATTATATTATAATAACTGAATTATAAACACTTAAACATAATTTTCTTTTAGTAGTCCAAGCATGATAACTGGTAAATCAAAATATGCTTTGTAACCCGAAAACCACTAGATGGAGACATAATTCACTTCTGTTTAGCAGTTGCTATAGGATGCATTGTATTAAAGATTTCTAAAAACAATTAGGGACTTCAAATATTCCATAAAGAACATAACTAACCCACCCTATTTTTTCTCGTTTATTTTTACAACATTTATGCTTAATTTTTTGTAAATTTGATCAGCATTAGGGCTCAATTTACAACCTATGCTTCCTTTGTGATTTAACACACATTGGGGTAGATTTACTAAAACAGGAGCACTCAAAATTTGGTGCAGCTGTGCATGGTAGCCAATCAGCTTCTAACCTCAGCGTGTTTAATTAAGCTTTGGCAATACAACCTGGAAGCTGATTGGTTTCTATGCAGAAGCGAGCCTGATTTTGCACTCTCCAGCTTTAGTAAATAAACATCAGTGTTAAAGCAGCCCATTTATTCTGAATGAGTCCTAAGCCTTGACGCATGAAAAAAAACATACTTGTTACACTTCTTTTTGGCAATGCAGCGTACCACAAAATACATTCACATTTGTGGGTTGTGGTGTGTTAATATATACTGTAATATGTGTTTTGTGGTACAATTCAGAATGAGCGTTGTGGTGCATGCACATGTTCACATGCACAAACACGAGTGCATAACTGTGAAGGGAGCCTAAAACTTCTCGTGGAAAAACATAGGGGTCAGGGTTGCCATTCTTCCACGCTTTTTTTTTTTTTTTTTTACATAATTCACTGATGGAGCATATTTTTTGCTGACAACCTGAAATTTGCAAGCTCCTAATAAATACTAAAACCATTAAAACAGTATAAAAAATAATTCAATGTTAACACCCATACCAAGTAATCTACCCTACTTTACATTAAAAAGTTGAAGAGTAAGTTTGACAAAAAGTGCGACCAAGGCTCAGGTCACACCAGTGTGCACTGCAATGCAAATCACATGCGATGTCTGTGCAATGCAAATTCAGCCATGCAGATTATATGGCTGAATTTGTATCGCATTCGGACCAAAGTCGTGCAGGACCCCTTTTTTGGTCTGCATCAGAATCAGTTCGCATGGGTGTTCACACCCATGATATGAGCCTTCTTTTTCAGAGGGAGGAAGGCACTCTAACCGCCTCTAATCTTATGTACTTATACAAGGAGGTACCAACAGGCATTTGCCTTTAAGGGGTAAGTGCTCAAGGATTTCCTGCATGAGAACTCAACTAACCAACATTTAAGCCAAATGATCCTGTGCATATAGATGCAGAGAAGACCCATCTTGGAGATCAAATTAAGCGTCAGGCTATTGGTAACAGGTCTGACTTTGGACTGAGGCATCCAAAATGATGGAACTAGGATCTCAAGACATGCATATTGCCCGGCAGCACTGATCCGGTTGTCTGCCATAAAAGCAACTACAGGTTGCATGAATGGGCCCACTAGGGAAATAAGGGGTCTACTGGACTTGAACACAGACTTATCCTCCATGGGGGCTGTGAGGGTCTTGTAAAAACAGGAAATGGCAGGATCCACCACAGGAACCTTTCCTTCTCAGGATATTGCTGAAGAGTAAAAACCTTTGGATGAGGCCAGTTGCCATAAAGGAAAGGCTACACCAGCAAGTGGATTGTGAATGTTTTAGCTGGTTTTGGCAGCTAAAGGGACCCGGTACTGAAATCCTTGGGGTGAGCAGACTCAGGCTGTTTTATTGTTACGCAGAAGCATACTGTGTCAGTAAAGGTAACACTGGTATCCTTACATTTGGATGAAATCTCCTTCACAAGCATGTCACTCTGATCAGATTCCTCAGAAGGAGAGGTAGGTAGGAACACTGGCTCAAGAACAAATTCAAAGACTGATTTAGTAGAGGAAGCTGAAGGGACACAGTTGTAATCCATAATGTCAATGTCCTCTAAGGCCTGAGATTATGTCCATGAATTCTGACATAGTGGCAGAAAATTCCATCCCGAATAAAAGAGAGCAAGATTGCGTGACTAATAGGACAGCATAATGGCCAAAGAAAGACAGGGATTCAGAATTAGCAAAACAAAGGGTACCAAGGCTCTGGGTGGATAGACTAACAACTCTAATGGAGCTATGTGCTGAGCCTGAACTAGTGAGGCCATCTGATTCTTTTCCCTTGCACTTGTGATCTGCCATGTGCTGTAAAATAGTATTTACTGCTTCCACTACTGTGGACAGGGAGGATAAGCCCTTCTGTCTCAAGCACTGCAATCTGCTATGAACCCAGGTACCACTTTGAGACCGATGTGTTGTGTCAATAGTGCAAGGAATGGGGGCTGTTTCCAGCCTGGACACACGCCCAAAAAGAGGAGGAGGCAGGGTGTGTGGTTTCAATAACCTACTTGAGAATGACACAGGAGCAGTGGGAGGTAGTTCCTATGGCTGCACAGGCACACTAGGGCACCATGGGAGAATGTTTGCATCGGCATAGTAGAACTATTTTCAATGCATGTCAGGCTGGAAAAATAAGTGCCAAGTTCAAAATAAACTAGGACTCCCATCTGTACACTATGGCCCTTGGAGAGGTGGTCTGTGGCTGTACCGTGAAGGGCTTACAAAGGTTATTGGAACCCTAGGTATGAATGCTTAAAGAGTATCTGCTCCGTACTCACCACTGAAAACTTCATGTAGGCAGGTCAGACCCCATTCTGGCTTCGCCCATCCACAGTGGGCATATTCCCCTGCAGGTTTTTCAGGGACATGGTGGCTCACTCTGTGTGGCACTAAGTGCGAAGGGGAGCACCTAAAGCAGGATAAAATGCATCCAGTATATTACAATCCTACCTTGCTTTTTCCATCCAGCTGGGTCCAGTCCCCCACAGTCAACCAATTCAGAAGCTTCAGAAGGAGCCACAGAAACTTAACAGATAAATCATCAGTGAGAGAGAGAATCTTCATAAGAAAAGCAGTAAGCTTCCCTCAGCGGAGAGAAAAAAAATCCATCAGCTAAGGACAATAAAAAACGGAGACTAGCTGGAAGTGGCTCTAAAGGTTGATGTTCTTGCAGGGCACTGTAGTGATGTAGAGGTTGTCAGAAAGGACCACAGTGGCCAAACTCTTCCATACACCCTGAAGTGTGGGATAAGATCAGTGCTGGGAACTCTGCTTCAGCAAATTGGTTGCTGGACAGGTAAGTTTAAAGCAATTTTCTTCACAGGGTACTGCTGATGGCATTTTTAACCCCTTGATATAAGCCTCTTAATGAAATTCCCTTGTAAGATTGGAAGAGGACTTACCATAAATCAGACTTTACTATGTTGCACAAAGAGCTGGCTGATAGGAGTGGAGAGCTCAGGGATGACTTCAGCAGTGTGTTGCTGCTTTTTAAAAATTTAACCACAGTCTAAAGTGGTCCTTGATCAATGAGTATTGCTTTACTCATAGCAGAAAAAATGAGGCCAGAGTCTAAAAGAGCTAAATGAAAACTGGCGGAACGGAATTACATATATTTTGACAGATAAGATAATTCACACTTATGTATTTCAACTCTGCTTCCCTACATTTCCACTTTGAAAGCTTCTAGAAGAAAATATCTGAGGCAAATGGGTTCATGCCATAAGGGCAATGATGATGTGCAAAAAGCAGTGGCAATATTTCACTTTACTCAGGTCAAATTACTAAAACACAGATGCTGAATGATTGACGCTAGTTGTGCAGAATTTTCCCACAGAAATAAACATTATTATAGTAACTGAACATGTTTGATAACATGGAAGTAAGAAGAGAACAATAAGAATACTCATATATTTCTATGGCATATTAAAGCACACAAATTTTTCAAGTTTAACCCCTGCACACCGACCATATGCAAATTTGCGTTCATGGCTTGAAGAGGTTTTACTAGGATGATGCAGGCATCATCCCGGTACCGTTTTTTAGAGCGGACGGTTGGCTCTTTAGTGATAACAACCGATGCTGCTCGGCTGTTAACCTAAAGGAGTGGGAGGGGGATGTCCCCCCCTCCCACCGCCTTCTGCCGATCTTCCCGGGCCTCCTGTCCCACCGGGAAGCCCGAGTACCTGTCACCACCTATGTTGTTGATGTTTACATTCCTTGTGACAGCAATAAAAGTGATCAGATTTTTTTTTTTAAAGGGACAATGTAAAAAAAAAAAAAAAAAGAAATATAAACAACATTTTTTAAAGCGCCCGCTTTTAACCACTAAGCCACCATATGACGGCGGGACGAGGCTTCTGTTGATCTGAGCGGACGTCATATGACGTCCTCGCCCTCCCGAGCCACAAGGGGGCGCGCGCACGTGCCCGCTGCGTCGCTCTAGACCCGGTGTGCGTGACCGGCGGCCGCGATTGCCAGGTAACAGAGCAAGACCGTAGATCTGTGCATGTAAACACAGATCCACGTCCTGTCAGAGAGGAGAGGAGACCGATGGCGTGTCCCTTGTACATAGGGACACCGATCGGTCACCTCCCCCAGTCAGTCCCCTCCCCCCACAATTAGAATCACCTCCTTAGGTCATACATTAACCCCTCAATCGCCCCCTAGTGTTAACCCCTTCCCCGCCAGTCACATTTACACAGTAATCAAGGCAATTTTATAGCATTGGTCGCTGTATAAATGTGAATGGTCCCAAAAATGTGTCAAAAGTGTCCGATGTGTGTCAAATGTGTCAAAAGTGTCCGCCGCAATATCGCAGTCACAATAAAAATTGCAGATTGCTGCCATTACTATTAAAAAATAAATAAATAATAAAAATGCTATAAATCTATCCCCTATTTTGTAGACGCTATAACTTTTGCGCAAACCAATCAATATACGCTTATCGCAATTTTTTTTTACCAAAAATATGTAGAAGAATACATAATGGCCTAAACTGAGGAAAAAATTTGTTAAAAAAAAAAATTGGATATTTATTATAGCAAAAAGTAGAAAATATTGTGTTTTTTCAAAATTGTCCCTCTTCTTTTGTTTATAGCGCAAAAAGTAAAAACCGCAGAGGTGATCAAATACCACCAAAAGAAAGCTCTATTTGTGGGGGAAAAAATGATAAAAATTTTCTTTAGGGTGCAGTGTAACATGACCGCGCAATTGTCATTCAAAGTGCGACAGCGCTGAAAACTGAAAAATGGCTTGGGCAGGAAGGGGGTGAAAGTGCCCTGTATTGAGGTGGTTAAAAGCATACGTAAGTCACGCCCGCAAATGTAAACGATGTTCAAATAACACGTGTGAGGTATTGCCGTGATCATCAGAGTAAGGGCAAAAATTCTAGTAAAAGACCTCCTCTGTAACTCTAACCTGGTAACTGTTACATTTTTTTTAAAGCGTGTGTGCGCAATTTCAAAGCATGACATGTTAGGTATCTATTTACCTGGCATAACATCATCTTTCACATTATACAAAAAAATTGGGCTAACTTTACTGTTTATTTTTTTTTTTTAATTCATGAAAGTGTCTTTTTTTCCCACAAAAATCAGTTTGAAATACCGCTGCGCAAATACCGTGTGACATAACATATTGCAACAATCACCATTTTATTCTCTAGGGTCTCTGCTAAAACAATATATATAATGTTTGGAGTTTCTAAGTAATTTTCTAGCAAAAAATACTGATTTTAACTTGTAAACAATAAATGTCAGAAATTGGCTTAGGTGTGAAAGGGTTAAAATTGCTGTTTTTAGTGTAAATTTGTCCATGCTGAATTATGTTAATTGTATTTATTAATGACTTTTTTCTCATTCCATCATAATCAGTGTTTTGGGACACTTTGATGACCCCAATATTCCAAATTGTTTTCAGTGTACTCACATTTCTGGTACTTTATTAGTAGGGGGACTTAAAATATGACAAAAGCTTTCAAATAAACCTTTATTGGCCATTGTGCCATGCAGAGGGCTGCAACTGCATCCATGTAGTATTATCTTACCAACTGATTATCTTACCAACCAGTACATGGCAAACTTTGCATATTATTAGTTGAATGGGAACACATTTGAAAAATAAAGTACTAATATATCAAATAAAATCCCAGAAAGTGATAGTAAGGCTCCATGCACATTGGCTTAACCACTTCCGCCCTGGAAAAATTATCCCCCCTTCCTAACTGGGCCATTTTTTGTGATACGGCACTGCGTTGCTTTAACTGACAATTGCGCGGTCGCGTGACATTTTACTCAAACAAAATTGATGTCCTTTTTTTTCCACAAATAGAGCTTTCTTTTGGTGTTATTTGATCACCTCTGCATTTTTTATTTTTTGCGCTATAAACAAAAAAACAGCGACAAATTTGAAAAAAAACACAATATTTTTTTAATTTTTGCTATAATAAATATCCCAATTTATTTTTTTTAAAATGATTTTTTTTCCTCAGTTTAGGCCGATATGTAATTTTCTACATATTTTTGGTAAGAAAAAAAAAATTGCAATAAGCATATATTGATTGATTATATGCAAAATATACAGCGCCTACAAAATAGGTTATTGATTTATGGCATTTTTATTTATTTATTTTTTTACTAGTAATGGTGGCGATCTGTGATTTTTATCGGGACTACGACATTGCGGTGGACAGATCAGACACTTTTGACACTTTTTTGAAACCATTGACAATTATACAGCGATCAGTGCTATAAATAGCCACTGATTACTGTATACATGTCACTGGCAGGGAAGGGGTTAACACTAGGGTGCGATCAAGGGGTTAAATGTGTTCCCTCACTGTGTGTTCTAACTGTGGGGGGATGGGACTGACTGGGAGAGGAGACAGATCGGTGTTCCTATATACTAGAAACACACAATCTGTTTCCTCTCCCCTGACAGGACGTGGATTTGTGTGTTTACACACACAGATCCACGTTCCTGTTCTGTCACGAGCGATCGCGTGTGCCCGGTGGACATTGCGGCTGCTGGGCACACGCATCGGCTCCTCAGTGATGCGGTGCACATGCCCCCTATACCCCTTAAAGCGGCCGCCATACAGCTATGGCGATTCACGCAGGTGAGCAATTCTGCCGCCGTCAAGCGACAGCGGGCGTGTGGTTAAAAATCTCTGCTTTTACAGTGGTTTTGTGTTCTGCCTGTAGAATCAGCTCAATGTTAACCTACTGTGTCCATGCACATTAGGATGATTACAGGCATATTTTGAGCTCAATGTTTAGAGGCAGGAAAAAAAACCTTCTGGTTCACGTTTCTGATTGAAGCTTACTGGCAGAAAAAAATGTAAAACATTCATCTAAACTTTGTACAAAATTTTTTCTATATAAGAGTTTTTTACTGCCAAGAAGACAGACGTTTCTTTAAGCCCAATGTGCATGGAGCACAATACTAAGCAATGCTTTGTGGAAATCCACTACTCTGAATGCTAAGAGCGAATTCATTCTACTTCTTGTCTCTTTATATGTATAAAGAGTGACAAATTAATTATTTGCAGCGAAACTGGGTATAATCATAACACATATGTTTCTTACAGAAAGAGGTTTATTATTAAAAAAAAAAACAAATTACATAATAAATAGACAGTTCTGGAAATGTTGCTTCCAATGAATTTTCATAGATATTGTATGCTGTAATGAATTTGTAACAATCATGCAGTTTTGTTCCAGAATGGGGAATCACAGTGAATTGCAACATTTTCAAATAAATATTTAATAGAAAGACATGTTAGCTCTTTCACAGCTGAAACCTTTTTCCTTTTTTTATTTGTAACACCCTGATGGTTAGGCAGGGTTGCTCTTAAATTTACCTGCCAGGTATAGTTGCCTTGGCTAATTGCTAGGGATCAGTTGATTTCATCCTAAGACTGAAATTGCTGCACTTCTCTCTTCTGTCACTAGATGGCCTGGGTATCTCGTGACATTAGATAAGACAAGGGAATTGCAAGGACAGATTAGGAATGGTTAGGGTATCTCTCAGCCAATGGGCAGGGATTTTCTAGGGTCCCTTGGCCTGCTGGGAGAACCTATATATTTGGGTGAAGTCAGGTGATTGGAGTTCTGTGCCACCTGGGTGGATGTGTGGTGTGTTGTGCTGCCCAGGCTTCTAGGCCAGAGTTTGGGCCTATCCCGGGCACATCTGGCTGCTAGGCTGTCTGAGGGCCTATCCAGAAGCAAGAGAGCAGCGTAGGGTTGGGATTGCAGCTTGCAGTCCAAACAGAAGTGATGGTTCTGCCAACTGAAGAACCTGTCGTCGTCGGAAGTAGAGGAGAAGCTGTCCCCACTTAGGGACCATCCACCTTATTACCAGGGACCACTGTGAGTACCTGAAGCAAGCACCAGAACAGTATTCTCACCAACCGGGGATGGTGAAGAATTGGGAAACTTCAGCAGGTGCCAAGCCATAGGCGTGCGCAGCCTATTGCATTAGGGTGTGCACCCCAAAGCTCAAACAGACAAAAGTATTGGGACGCCTGCCTTTACACACACATGACCTTTATTGACATCCCAGTCTTAGTCCGTAGGGTTCAATTCTGAGTTGGTCCACCCTTTGCAGCTATAACAGCTTCAACTCTACTGGGAAGGCTGTCCACAAGGTTTAGGAGTGTGTCTATGGAAATGTTTGACCATTCTTCCAGAAGGGCATTTGTGAGGTCAGGTACTGATGTTGGATGATAAGGTCTGGCTCGCAGTCTCCGCTCTAATTCATCCCAAAGGTGTTCTATCGGGTTGAGGTCAGGACTCTGTGCAGGCCAGTCAAGTTCCTCCACCCCAAACTCGCTCATCCACGTCTTTATGGACCTTGCTCTGTGCACTGGTCCAAATCATCGGTGGAGGGGGGATGTGATTTGTGATTTGTGATTTAACACACATTGGGGTAGATTTACTAAAACAGGAGCACTCAAAATTTGGTGCAGCTGTGCATGGTAGCCAATCAGCTTCTAACCTCAGCGTGTTTAATTAAGCTTTGGCAATACAACCTGGAAGCTGATTGGTTTCTATGCAGAAGCGAGCCTGATTTTGCACTCTCCAGCTTTAGTAAATAAACATCACAGTGTTAAAGCAGCCCATTTATTCTGAATGAGTCCTAAGCCTTGACGCATGAAAAAAAACATACTTGTTACACTTCTTTTTGGCAATGCAGCGTACCACAAAATACATTCACATTTGTGGGTTGTGGTGTGTTAATATATACTGTAATATGTGTTTTGTGGTACAATTCAGAATGAGCGTTGTGGTGCATGCACATGTTCACATGCACAAACACGAGTGCATAACTGTGAAGGGAGCCTAAAACTTCTCGTGGAAAAACATAGGGGTCAGGGTTGCCATTCTTCCACGCTTTTTTTTTTTTTTTTTTACATAATTCACTGATGGAGCATATTTTTTGCTGACAACCTGAAATTTGCAAGCTCCTAATAAATACTAAAACCATTAAAACAGTATAAAAAATAATTCAATGTTAACACCCATACCAAGTAATCTACCCTACTTTACATTAAAAAGTTGAAGAGTAAGTTTGACAAAAAGTGCGACCAAGGCTCAGGTCACACCAGTGTGCACTGCAATGCAAATCACATGCGATGTCTGTGCAATGCAAATTCAGCCATGCAGATTATATGGCTGAATTTGTATCGCATTCGGACCAAAGTCGTGCAGGACCCCTTTTTTGGTCTGCATCAGAATCAGTTCGCATGGGTGTTCACACCCATGATATGAGCCTTCTTTTTCAGAGGGAGGAAGGCACTCTAACCGCCTCTAATCTTATGTACTTATACAAGGAGGTACCAACAGGCATTTGCCTTTAAGGGGTAAGTGCTCAAGGATTTCCTGCATGAGAACTCAACTAACCAACATTTAAGCCAAATGATCCTGTGCATATAGATGCAGAGAAGACCCATCTTGGAGATCAAATTAAGCGTCAGGCTATTGGTAACAGGTCTGACTTTGGACTGAGGCATCCAAAATGATGGAACTAGGATCTCAAGACATGCATATTGCCCGGCAGCACTGATCCGGTTGTCTGCCATAAAAGCAACTACAGGTTGCATGAATGGGCCCACTAGGGAAATAAGGGGTCTACTGGACTTGAACACAGACTTATCCTCCATGGGGGCTGTGAGGGTCTTGTAAAAACAGGAAATGGCAGGATCCACCACAGGAACCTTTCCTTCTCAGGATATTGCTGAAGAGTAAAAACCTTTGGATGAGGCCAGTTGCCATAAAGGAAAGGCTACACCAGCAAGTGGATTGTGAATGTTTTAGCTGGTTTTGGCAGCTAAAGGGACCCGGTACTGAAATCCTTGGGGTGAGCAGACTCAGGCTGTTTTATTGTTACGCAGAAGCATACTGTGTCAGTAAAGGTAACACTGGTATCCTTACATTTGGATGAAATCTCCTTCACAAGCATGTCACTCTGATCAGATTCCTCAGAAGGAGAGGTAGGTAGGAACACTGGCTCAAGAACAAATTCAAAGACTGATTTAGTAGAGGAAGCTGAAGGGACACAGTTGTAATCCATAATGTCAATGTCCTCTAAGGCCTGAGATTATGTCCATGAATTCTGACATAGTGGCAGAAAATTCCATCCCGAATAAAAGAGAGCAAGATTGCGTGACTAATAGGACAGCATAATGGCCAAAGAAAGACAGGGATTCAGAATTAGCAAAACAAAGGGTACCAAGGCTCTGGGTGGATAGACTAACAACTCTAATGGAGCTATGTGCTGAGCCTGAACTAGTGAGGCCATCTGATTCTTTTCCCTTGCACTTGTGATCTGCCATGTGCTGTAAAATAGTATTTACTGCTTCCACTACTGTGGACAGGGAGGATAAGCCCTTCTGTCTCAAGCACTGCAATCTGCTATGAACCCAGGTACCACTTTGAGACCGATGTGTTGTGTCAATAGTGCAAGGAATGGGGGCTGTTTCCAGCCTGGACACACGCCCAAAAAGAGGAGGAGGCAGGGTGTGTGGTTTCAATAACCTACTTGAGAATGACACAGGAGCAGTGGGAGGTAGTTCCTATGGCTGCACAGGCACACTAGGGCACCATGGGAGAATGTTTGCATCGGCATAGTAGAACTATTTTCAATGCATGTCAGGCTGGAAAAATAAGTGCCAAGTTCAAAATAAACTAGGACTCCCATCTGTACACTATGGCCCTTGGAGAGGTGGTCTGTGGCTGTACCGTGAAGGGCTTACAAAGGTTATTGGAACCCTAGGTATGAATGCTTAAAGAGTATCTGCTCCGTACTCACCACTGAAAACTTCATGTAGGCAGGTCAGACCCCATTCTGGCTTCGCCCATCCACAGTGGGCATATTCCCCTGCAGGTTTTTCAGGGACATGGTGGCTCACTCTGTGTGGCACTAAGTGCGAAGGGGAGCACCTAAAGCAGGATAAAATGCATCCAGTATATTACAATCCTACCTTGCTTTTTCCATCCAGCTGGGTCCAGTCCCCCACAGTCAACCAATTCAGAAGCTTCAGAAGGAGCCACAGAAACTTAACAGATAAATCATCAGTGAGAGAGAGAATCTTCATAAGAAAAGCAGTAAGCTTCCCTCAGCGGAGAGAAAAAAAATCCATCAGCTAAGGACAATAAAAAACGGAGACTAGCTGGAAGTGGCTCTAAAGGTTGATGTTCTTGCAGGGCACTGTAGTGATGTAGAGGTTGTCAGAAAGGACCACAGTGGCCAAACTCTTCCATACACCCTGAAGTGTGGGATAAGATCAGTGCTGGGAACTCTGCTTCAGCAAATTGGTTGCTGGACAGGTAAGTTTAAAGCAATTTTCTTCACAGGGTACTGCTGATGGCATTTTTAACCCCTTGATATAAGCCTCTTAATGAAATTCCCTTGTAAGATTGGAAGAGGACTTACCATAAATCAGACTTTACTATGTTGCACAAAGAGCTGGCTGATAGGAGTGGAGAGCTCAGGGATGACTTCAGCAGTGTGTTGCTGCTTTTTAAAAATTTAACCACAGTCTAAAGTGGTCCTTGATCAATGAGTATTGCTTTACTCATAGCAGAAAAAATGAGGCCAGAGTCTAAAAGAGCTAAATGAAAACTGGCGGAACGGAATTACATATATTTTGACAGATAAGATAATTCACACTTATGTATTTCAACTCTGCTTCCCTACATTTCCACTTTGAAAGCTTCTAGAAGAAAATATCTGAGGCAAATGGGTTCATGCCATAAGGGCAATGATGATGTGCAAAAAGCAGTGGCAATATTTCACTTTACTCAGGTCAAATTACTAAAACACAGATGCTGAATGATTGACGCTAGTTGTGCAGAATTTTCCCACAGAAATAAACATTATTATAGTAACTGAACATGTTTGATAACATGGAAGTAAGAAGAGAACAATAAGAATACTCATATATTTCTATGGCATATTAAAGCACACAAATTTTTCAAGTTTAACCCCTGCACACCGACCATATGCAAATTTGCGTTCATGGCTTGAAGAGGTTTTACTAGGATGATGCAGGCATCATCCCGGTACCGTTTTTTAGAGCGGACGGTTGGCTCTTTAGTGATAACAACCGATGCTGCTCGGCTGTTAACCTAAAGGAGTGGGAGGGGGATGTCCCCCCCTCCCACCGCCTTCTGCCGATCTTCCCGGGCCTCCTGTCCCACCGGGAAGCCCGAGTACCTGTCACCACCTATGTTGTTGATGTTTACATTCCTTGTGACAGCAATAAAAGTGATCAGATTTTTTTTTTTAAAGGGACAATGTAAAAAAAAAAAAAAAAAGAAATATAAACAACATTTTTTAAAGCGCCCGCTTTTAACCACTAAGCCACCATATGACGGCGGGACGAGGCTTCTGTTGATCTGAGCGGACGTCATATGACGTCCTCGCCCTCCCGAGCCACAAGGGGGCGCGCGCACGTGCCCGCTGCGTCGCTCTAGACCCGGTGTGCGTGACCGGCGGCCGCGATTGCCAGGTAACAGAGCAAGACCGTAGATCTGTGCATGTAAACACAGATCCACGTCCTGTCAGAGAGGAGAGGAGACCGATGGCGTGTCCCTTGTACATAGGGACACCGATCGGTCACCTCCCCCAGTCAGTCCCCTCCCCCCACAATTAGAATCACCTCCTTAGGTCATACATTAACCCCTCAATCGCCCCCTAGTGTTAACCCCTTCCCCGCCAGTCACATTTACACAGTAATCAAGGCAATTTTATAGCATTGGTCGCTGTATAAATGTGAATGGTCCCAAAAATGTGTCAAAAGTGTCCGATGTGTGTCAAATGTGTCAAAAGTGTCCGCCGCAATATCGCAGTCACAATAAAAATTGCAGATTGCTGCCATTACTATTAAAAAATAAATAAATAATAAAAATGCTATAAATCTATCCCCTATTTTGTAGACGCTATAACTTTTGCGCAAACCAATCAATATACGCTTATCGCAATTTTTTTTTACCAAAAATATGTAGAAGAATACATAATGGCCTAAACTGAGGAAAAAATTTGTTAAAAAAAAAAATTGGATATTTATTATAGCAAAAAGTAGAAAATATTGTGTTTTTTCAAAATTGTCCCTCTTCTTTTGTTTATAGCGCAAAAAGTAAAAACCGCAGAGGTGATCAAATACCACCAAAAGAAAGCTCTATTTGTGGGGGAAAAAATGATAAAAATTTTCTTTAGGGTGCAGTGTAACATGACCGCGCAATTGTCATTCAAAGTGCGACAGCGCTGAAAACTGAAAAATGGCTTGGGCAGGAAGGGGGTGAAAGTGCCCTGTATTGAGGTGGTTAAAAGCATACGTAAGTCACGCCCGCAAATGTAAACGATGTTCAAATAACACGTGTGAGGTATTGCCGTGATCATCAGAGTAAGGGCAAAAATTCTAGTAAAAGACCTCCTCTGTAACTCTAACCTGGTAACTGTTACATTTTTTTTAAAGCGTGTGTGCGCAATTTCAAAGCATGACATGTTAGGTATCTATTTACCTGGCATAACATCATCTTTCACATTATACAAAAAAATTGGGCTAACTTTACTGTTTATTTTTTTTTTTTAATTCATGAAAGTGTCTTTTTTTCCCACAAAAATCAGTTTGAAATACCGCTGCGCAAATACCGTGTGACATAACATATTGCAACAATCACCATTTTATTCTCTAGGGTCTCTGCTAAAACAATATATATAATGTTTGGAGTTTCTAAGTAATTTTCTAGCAAAAAATACTGATTTTAACTTGTAAACAATAAATGTCAGAAATTGGCTTAGGTGTGAAAGGGTTAAAATTGCTGTTTTTAGTGTAAATTTGTCCATGCTGAATTATGTTAATTGTATTTATTAATGACTTTTTTCTCATTCCATCATAATCAGTGTTTTGGGACACTTTGATGACCCCAATATTCCAAATTGTTTTCAGTGTACTCACATTTCTGGTACTTTATTAGTAGGGGGACTTAAAATATGACAAAAGCTTTCAAATAAACCTTTATTGGCCATTGTGCCATGCAGAGGGCTGCAACTGCATCCATGTAGTATTATCTTACCAACTGATTATCTTACCAACCAGTACATGGCAAACTTTGCATATTATTAGTTGAATGGGAACACATTTGAAAAATAAAGTACTAATATATCAAATAAAATCCCAGAAAGTGATAGTAAGGCTCCATGCACATTGGCTTAACCACTTCCGCCCTGGAAAAATTATCCCCCCTTCCTAACTGGGCCATTTTTTGTGATACGGCACTGCGTTGCTTTAACTGACAATTGCGCGGTCGCGTGACATTTTACTCAAACAAAATTGATGTCCTTTTTTTTCCACAAATAGAGCTTTCTTTTGGTGTTATTTGATCACCTCTGCATTTTTTATTTTTTGCGCTATAAACAAAAAAACAGCGACAAATTTGAAAAAAAACACAATATTTTTTTAATTTTTGCTATAATAAATATCCCAATTTATTTTTTTTAAAATGATTTTTTTTCCTCAGTTTAGGCCGATATGTAATTTTCTACATATTTTTGGTAAGAAAAAAAAAATTGCAATAAGCATATATTGATTGATTATATGCAAAATATACAGCGCCTACAAAATAGGTTATTGATTTATGGCATTTTTATTTATTTATTTTTTTACTAGTAATGGTGGCGATCTGTGATTTTTATCGGGACTACGACATTGCGGTGGACAGATCAGACACTTTTGACACTTTTTTGAAACCATTGACAATTATACAGCGATCAGTGCTATAAATAGCCACTGATTACTGTATACATGTCACTGGCAGGGAAGGGGTTAACACTAGGGTGCGATCAAGGGGTTAAATGTGTTCCCTCACTGTGTGTTCTAACTGTGGGGGGATGGGACTGACTGGGAGAGGAGACAGATCGGTGTTCCTATATACTAGAAACACACAATCTGTTTCCTCTCCCCTGACAGGACGTGGATTTGTGTGTTTACACACACAGATCCACGTTCCTGTTCTGTCACGAGCGATCGCGTGTGCCCGGTGGACATTGCGGCTGCTGGGCACACGCATCGGCTCCTCAGTGATGCGGTGCACATGCCCCCTATACCCCTTAAAGCGGCCGCCATACAGCTATGGCGATTCACGCAGGTGAGCAATTCTGCCGCCGTCAAGCGACAGCGGGCGTGTGGTTAAAAATCTCTGCTTTTACAGTGGTTTTGTGTTCTGCCTGTAGAATCAGCTCAATGTTAACCTACTGTGTCCATGCACATTAGGATGATTACAGGCATATTTTGAGCTCAATGTTTAGAGGCAGGAAAAAAAACCTTCTGGTTCACGTTTCTGATTGAAGCTTACTGGCAGAAAAAAATGTAAAACATTCATCTAAACTTTGTACAAAATTTTTTCTATATAAGAGTTTTTTACTGCCAAGAAGACAGACGTTTCTTTAACTGCTTCAGATCCGGGCCATTGCCAAATGACGGCAACAGCGCGGATCTTAATTGCCGGGACTACGTCCATTGACGTCGTCCCGTGCACGAGCGGCCTGCGCGCCCCCTGCAGGGCACGCGCGGCGCGCTCGGTGATCAGCGAGTCTATGAGACTCGCCTGATCACAGATCAGAGTAAGGGGTTGGTCCCAACCCCTTACCACATGATCAGCTGTCAGCCAATGACAGCTGATCATGTGATGTAAACAGAGCCGGTAATCGGCTATTTTCCTCCTCGCGCTGACAGCGTGAGGAGGAAAAAAAAAACCCGATCACCGGCGGCCGTGATCGGGACATCAGTCCCGATCACGGCGATCTTGTAACACAGCAGTGCTGCCTACCAGTGCCCACCAGATTAACCCATCAGTGCCCACAGTGCCATCAATCAGCGCCACCCATCAGTGCCCACAGTGCCACCAATCAGTGCCCACAGTGCCACCCATCAGTGCCCACAGTGCCATCCATCAGTGCCCACAGTGCCACCCATCAGTGCCACCCATCAGCACCCATATCAGTGCCACCCATCAGCACCCACATCAGTGCAACCTATCAGTGTCACCTACCAGTGCCCATAAGTGCCCATCAGTGCCGCCCATCAGTGCCCCCCATCAGTGCCGCCCATCAGTGCCCCCCATCAGTGCCCCCCATCAGTGCCGCCCATCAGTGCCCCCCATCAGTGTCCCCTATCTGTGCCCCCTATCTGTGCCCCCTATCTGTGCCCCCTATCTGTGCCACCTATCTGTGCCACCTATCTGTGCCACCTATCTGTGCCACCTATCCGTGGCCATCAGTGCCGCCTTATCTGTGCCCATCAGTACCGCCTTATCTGTCCCCATCAGTGCCGCCTTAATTGTGCCTATCAGTGCCGCCTTAACTGTGCCTATCAGTGCCGCCTTAACTGTGCCTATCAGTGCCGCCTTATCTGTGCCTATCCGTGCCCATCAGTGCAGCCTATCAGTGCCCACCAGTGCCGCCTCATCAGCGCATATCAATGAAGGAGAAAAATGACCTGTTTGCAAAATTTTATAACAAACTATTAAACATGATTTTTTTTTTTTTCAAAATTTTCCATCTTTTTTTGTTTGTTTAGCAAAAAATAAAAACTCCAGCTGTGATTAAATACCACCAAAAGAAAGCTCTATTTGTGGGGGAAAAATGATAAAAATTTCATTTGGGTACAGTGTTGTATGACCGCGCAATTGTCTTTCAAAGTGCGACAGCGCTGAAAGCTCAAAATTGGTCTGGGCAGGAGGGGGGTTTAAGTGCCCAGTAAGCAAGTGGTTAAGCCCAATGTGCATGGAGCACAATACTAAGCAATGCTTTGTGGAAATCCACTACTCTGAATGCTAAGAGCGAATTCATTCTACTTCTTGTCTCTTTATATGTATA
This sequence comes from Lithobates clamitans, assembly GCA_037952925.1. Lineage (NCBI taxonomy): Eukaryota > Metazoa > Chordata > Amphibia > Anura > Ranidae > Lithobates > Lithobates clamitans. Next base: position 3,282,711 of record JBBGZY010000571.1, read on the forward strand.
AAGAGTGACAAATTAATTATTTGCAGCGAAACTGGGTATAATCATAACACATATGTTTCTTACAGAAAGAGGTTTATTATTAAAAAAAAAAACAAATTACATAATAAATAGACAGTTCTGGAAATGTTGCTTCCAATGAATTTTCATAGATATTGTATGCTGTAATGAATTTGTAACAATCATGCAGTTTTGTTCCAGAATGGGGAATCACAGTGAATTGCAACATTTTCAAATAAATATTTAATAGAAAGACATGTTAGCTCTTTCACAGCTGAAACCTTTTTCCTTTTTTTATTTGTAACACCCTGATGGTTAGGCAGGGTTGCTCTTAAATTTACCTGCCAGGTATAGTTGCCTTGGCTAATTGCTAGGGATCAGTTGATTTCATCCTAAGACTGAAATTGCTGCACTTCTCTCTTCTGTCACTAGATGGCCTGGGTATCTCGTGACATTAGATAAGACAAGGGAATTGCAAGGACAGATTAGGAATGGTTAGGGTATCTCTCAGCCAATGGGCAGGGATTTTCTAGGGTCCCTTGGCCTGCTGGGAGAACCTATATATTTGGGTGAAGTCAGGTGATTGGAGTTCTGTGCCACCTGGGTGGATGTGTGGTGTGTTGTGCTGCCCAGGCTTCTAGGCCAGAGTTTGGGCCTATCCCGGGCACATCTGGCTGCTAGGCTGTCTGAGGGCCTATCCAGAAGCAAGAGAGCAGCGTAGGGTTGGGATTGCAGCTTGCAGTCCAAACAGAAGTGATGGTTCTGCCAACTGAAGAACCTGTCGTCGTCGGAAGTAGAGGAGAAGCTGTCCCCACTTAGGGACCATCCACCTTATTACCAGGGACCACTGTGAGTACCTGAAGCAAGCACCAGAACAGTATTCTCACCAACCGGGGATGGTGAAGAATTGGGAAACTTCAGCAGGTGCCAAGCCATAGGCGTGCGCAGCCTATTGCATTAGGGTGTGCACCCCAAAGCTCAAACAGACAAAAGTATTGGGACGCCTGCCTTTACACACACATGACCTTTATTGACATCCCAGTCTTAGTCCGTAGGGTTCAATTCTGAGTTGGTCCACCCTTTGCAGCTATAACAGCTTCAACTCTACTGGGAAGGCTGTCCACAAGGTTTAGGAGTGTGTCTATGGAAATGTTTGACCATTCTTCCAGAAGGGCATTTGTGAGGTCAGGTACTGATGTTGGATGATAAGGTCTGGCTCGCAGTCTCCGCTCTAATTCATCCCAAAGGTGTTCTATCGGGTTGAGGTCAGGACTCTGTGCAGGCCAGTCAAGTTCCTCCACCCCAAACTCGCTCATCCACGTCTTTATGGACCTTGCTCTGTGCACTGGTCCAAATCATCGGTGGAGGGGGGATTATGGTGTGGGGTTGTTTTTCAGGGATTGGGCCTGGCCCCTTAGTTCCAGTGAAGGGAACTCTTAAGGTATCAGCATACCAAGACATTTTGGACAATTTTATGCTCCCAACTTAGTGGGAACAGTTTGGGGATGGCCCCTTCCTGTTCCAACATGACTGCGCACCAGTGCACAAAGCAAGGTCCATAAAGACATGGACTTAGCAAGGGTGTTGGAAAATTACCTTCAAGTGCAAAAATTCACATTATAATAGTAACTAAAATATCTAAAATTAAGTGTAACAATCTAAAAAATAAAAATTCAAAAGTGCTATAATGGTGGGAACCTCCCAACTAAAAAGTTGTTTCACTTGAGATTAATCTGTATGGTAAATAGCTATAGGAGGGGTTTCCACCATCCTTGCTAAGTTTATTTTTATACAGTATGTCTTATTTTCAGCTTGATGTGTATTATATGTGAAGTTGCATATCACAGAGATCGGTATTGTGATAATATTGAAGTTTATTGAGATTTCCATACATTAGAGGATTCCACCATTATTCTTAAGTTATTGATCAGTAGGTTAGCGCTGCACTTTTTTTTTTTTTTTTGTGGTGTGGGAACACATAACAGTGCTTAGTAGCCGGCCTTTCAATTACACTTTTTTTATTTTACCTCCAGTAGTTTATTTTAAATAGTAGTGTAGTGATTACCTATTATACTAAAATCAGCATGTGGCATTAATAAACATCAACAGATTTCAGATGTGCCCCACCAGGCAGGCACACCCTTGGACAATGTGCCTGGCTGCTGAGTTCATCACCCCCATCCCTGCACTCAGTGCACTGATGGGCACTGATTAACAGCACTGATAAGCGGCACTGATTGGCACTCATTTGCACTGGTGTGTAACTGACTGGCACTGACAGGTGGCACTGACAGGTGGCATTGGCACTGATTGGCACTGACAGGCAGCACTGGCACTGAAAGGTAACACTGATTGGAAGTACTGATTGGCACTAACAGGTGGCACTGATTGGAAGCACTAATTGGCACTGACAGTCGGCACTGGCACTGATTGGCACTGCCAGGTGGCACTGATTGACACTGACAGGCGGCACTGATACTGATTGGCACCGACAGGTGGCACTGACTGGAAGCACTGATTGGCACTGACATTGATTGGCACTGACAGGTGGCACTGATTGGAAGCACTGATAGGTGGCACTCATTGACACTGACAGGTGGCACTGATTGGATGCACTTGGCACTCATTGGCACTAACAGGTGGCACTGATTGGAAGCACTAATTGGCACTGCCAGGCAGCACTGGCTGGCACTGACAGGTGGCACTGATTGGAAGCACTGACTGGCACTCATTGGCACTGACAGGTGGCACTGATTGGAAGCACTAATTGGCACTGACAGGCGGCGCTGGCACTGTTTGGCACTGACAGGTGGGGCACTGACAGGCGGCGCTGGCACTCATTGGCACTAACAGGTGGCACTGATTGGAAGCACTAATTGGCACTCACAAACTGACAGGTGGCATTAGTCGGAAGCACTGACAGAGGAGAGGGGAGTTTCCGGGGGCGTTCCTAGAGCATTTGGCACCCGGGCGGATCATATATCTGGCACCCCCCACGTTAAAATGTAAAAACACCCCACTGTGCACCACTGGACCCCTTTACATTATTCAGCCCCCCTCAGCACAGACCCCCCCTTCAGCGCAGACCCCCCCTTCAGCACAGACGGACCTCCCCCTTCAGCATAGATCCCCCCATTCAGACATACCCCACTTCAGCACAGATGGACCCCCCCATTCAGCACAGACCCCCCCTGCAGCACATACCCCCCCATTCAGCACAGACCCCCCCTTAGCACAGACGAACCCCCCTTCAGCACAGACGGACCCCTCCCTTCAGCACAGATGGAGCCCCCTCATTCAACACAAACCCCCCCTTCAGCACAGATGGAGCCCCCCATTAGGCACACCCCCCCTTCAGCACAGATGGAGCCCCCCATTCAGCACAAACCCCCCCTTTAGCACAGATGGACCCCCTATTAAGTACACCCCTCCTTCAGCACAAATGGAGCCCCCCATTCAGCATAAACCCCCCTTCAGCACAGACAGACCCCACTCCCCCCATCCCATTCATTACCTCTGATCAGCGTGGCACAGGCACAGCAGGTCCCCTCCCCCTGTGTACACATAAACATTGGAAGGGGAGGCGGCTTCACTCTGTTCGCTGTGCCTGTGTGACATCCGAGCAGGACCGAGCAGCTTAAGAAAGGGGGCGGGGCTACATACACGTAGCAGCCCCTTCAGACTCGTCCCATTGGCTGGTATTCGGTACCTGCTCAGTCCCGCCCACCCCGACATCATACATGAATTCTGACACAGGTCCTCTCTCTCTCTGCATGCAGTTATTATACAGGAGGACAGTGTCACACTAAGCAGATCTTATGAGCCCCAATATCGGCAATGTTATACTGCCTCACAGTCAAGCCAGTGGGGTGACGCTTGAGGAGTATCCGGAGTGCCAAGCCAGGGACCCAGCAGGGAAGCAGAGTGACGCTTGAGGAAAATACTAAAGTAAATACTAAAGTAAGAAGATTAGAGGAGCTCACAGGATTCAGTGGCAGTGAATCAGCACGTCTAATGAGAGAGACTGGGAGCTCAGTGGGCTGAGAGTCTACAAGAAGTGACTGTATGAAAGTAAAGGAGTTCATTACAATCTGTGTTAGGAACTGTTCTAAGACTGTTGCCATGGGAGACAGTGCTCCTACCATGAAGATGTGGTGTCTTGCTGGATGCATACGTAGCTGTCTACCTGTAGATGTCTCAGAGTCTGCTAATTGACATTACAACTTCCTAAGGGTGTCCTGGCCCTAAACCCTCTCTTCCACTGTTCTTTTCAAGAGAAAAAAAAATCTCTTTGCATTCAAGAAGTTTCTGGCGCCCATGAAGCTATCTCACACCACACCCACTATGCTTTGCAACCCACTATATACGGAAGGATGTCAGCTGTCCCTGGCTCTGGAGGTTCTCATTAGACTAGGGGAGGCCTGGGACCTTACTACATTTTTTTTTTTGCACACGTTAAAATGCTCATTTAAAGCCCTTAGATTACCGAAAGCAGAACTAAAATCTATCTGAGCACAAAAAACTGCTGTTTCATTCATTTTTAATATTCAAAGCAAACTCACCTGTCCATCCATGTCTCCATGCTTTATTTTGCTGAGAAGTCACTTTGAAAGACACCCCTAGCATTTCTAGCCATAGCATCTGATTCATATTACATTTCAGAAATCCATCCACGCTTAGGTCAAGCATGCAGGAAGGAGGGTGTGCTTAGCTGTAAAAACCCCTCCTCCTTCCTCCAGAGGAAAGAAAAAGCCACTTGCAGTGACCCTGGTACCATGTGATCACTGTGACCAATCACAGTGAGTACATGAACAGTAGCAGTAGTAGTGATGTAATTGTTTACTATTGAGTGTACTCTGTGATTGGTCACAGCGATCACACGGTACCAGGGCCAATCACAGCAGCCCTGTACCATGTGAAAGCTGTGACCAATTACAGCAGTACACAATGTTTTATGAACTAAACCACACAGTATTTTACAGATTGTTTATTACAGTGATCATCACTGTAACAGGCAATCACAGAGGAAAAAAAAAATCCTGATCACCCCCCAGAGTAGTACAGTGACACTATGGTGAAAAATATATATATATATTGTTGTAAAAAAATATATATATTTTTTAATACTCTCACCAGTCAGTGTTATTAATCATTACCACACTAGTCGCAGTGTACCTAATTACCGCCAGACCAGCCACATTGTCCCTAATCACTGACACACCAGTTACAGTATCCCTGATCACCACCAGTTAAGGTGTCCCTGATCACTGTTACACCAGTCATATTGTCCCTAATCACCGCCACAACAGTTACACTGCCCCTGATCATTGGCACACCAATCCCAGTGTCCCTGATCACCACCACACCAGTTAGAGTATCCCTAATCCCTGAGTTTCTTAGTTACAAACCCCTACTGCCACATACTGTGCATTTATTGGTATTCAGATTAAATGTGCATTACCCAGTCAAAATTGAGGTTGGCAAGTCACCACAGGCTATAGAAAGTGAAGTTAGGAGGGAACACGCAGCCGAAAGGTGCCCCTTGCAACCTGAACAACTGGAAGGGTTAGAAGAAAGGGAAGAAGACAGAGTGAGAAGTTTGGGTTTTGAGTTGGAACATGTAAATAACATTTGAAGTGGTACATTATTGAATATTAACTGCTGTACTCCTTATCTGTTTAATAAGAGTCTTGCTGAGAGGTTTTCTCTCTCTTTCTATCTCTCTCTCTGGAAGATGGGGCAAAAGTTAGTGAGGCCCAAAGAGGGCAGTTTGGCTTGTGACTTGGTATTAGAGCGGGAAGGAGAGGGTGCTGTCTAAAAGGGAAAGAAAGTGGCAAAAGTGTGTGGTTGATATGCATTTGGGTGGGAGATTATTATAGACGAATGGCGCACTCTCTTAAAGGGAAAAAGGGGTTTGCTGTCAGACCACGGCCTACTGCGCGCAGCAGACTCCTAGTTTAAAGTTGCAAACGCTATTCGTGAAGAAGGGGGTGGACAGAACATGAAATTAATCAAAATAATCGAAATGGTCGTATTGTATATATGTATAGAAAACCAGAAAAGAGGAAGCGAAATAGTCATCCACCACCCTATAATGGCGTCTGGACCCCAGGAAGTAGACACTGCCCTTCGTCTACCGCCCCTCTGTTCTAAGTGACACCTCATATGCCACCGCCCCCTGAACCGCCCACACCGAAACCCACCCACATGTTTCCAGTGATGGACCATAGTAGCAATCAATGTAGCATTTTAATTAAATAAATATTTTATGTATAGGATGTCTTGAATATTTCGGAATATTTCAGTCAGAGTCTGAATTTAGTTGTAATTGCTTACCCTTGCATTATTGAAGCTAAAAGGTGTTTCTTTTCTAATAACAGTAAATGTAGCAAATGTGCTATATTTATGCAAATGGTTTTAATTGTGTTTAAGCTGTATTAGCAACAATTGGGGAGCTGTGTGAAGTTGGCACCCCATGTTTGTAAAACCTGAACAAAAATATACCATTCGTTTGTGCCGCGTTTGTGCTGATTTGTGCCGCAAAAATGAGCGTTTGTGCCGGTTCAGTTTCTAAGATATTAAACATTCAATTTAATGCAAGCCCCGCCCACTTTGCACCCCATGTCCCTCAATTTTAAAAACAAACGTGCCATTCGTTTGTGCCGCGTTTGTGCTGGTTTGTGCCGCAAAAATAAACGTTTGTGCCGCTTTGGTTGCGGAGATATTGTGTGTTATAGTTGCTGTAACCCCACCCATTTTGCACCCCATGTTCCTGAATTTTAAAAACAAACGCGCCATTCGTTTGTGCCTCGTTTGTGCTGGTTTGTGCCGCAAAAATAAACGTTTGTGCCGCTTTGGTTGCGGAGATATTGTGCGTTATAGTTGCTGTAACCCCGCCCATTTTGCACCCCATGTTCCTGAATTTTAAAAACAAACGCACCATTCGTTTGTGCCGCATTTGTGCTGGTTTGTGCCGCAAAAATAAACGTTTGTGCCGCTTTGGTTGCGGAGATATTGTGCGTTATAGTTGCTGTAACCCCGCCTATTTTGCACCCCATGTTCCTGAATTTTAAAAACAAACGTGCCATTCGCTTGTGCCGCGTTTGTGCTGGTTTGTGCCACAAAAATAAATGTTTGTGCCGCTTTGGTTGCGGAGATATTGTGTGTTATAGTTGCTGTAACCCCGCCCATTTTGCACCCCATGTTCCTGAATTTTAAAAACAAATGTGCCATTCGTTTGTGCCGCATTTGTGCTGGTTTGTGCCACAAAAATAAATGTTTGTGCCGCTTTGGTTGCGGAGATATAGTGCGTTATAGTTGCTGGAACCCCGCCCACATTGCACCCCATGTTCCTGAATTTTAAAAACAAACGCACCATTTGTTTGTGCCGGGTTTGTGCTGGTTTGTGCCGCAAAAATAAACGTTTGTGCCGCTTTGGTTGCGGAGATATTGTGTGTTATAGTTGCTGTAACCCCACCCATTTTGCACCCCATGTTCCTGAATTTTAAAAACAAACGCGCCATTCGTTTGTGCCTCGTTTGTGCTGGTTTGTGCCGCAAAAATAAACGTTTGTGCCGCTTTGGTTGCGGAGATATTGTGCGTTATAGTTGCTGTAACCCCGCCCATTTTGCACCCCATGTTCCTGAATTTTAAAAACAAACGCGCCATTTGTTTGTGCCGCGTTTGTGCTGGTTTGTGCCGCAAAAATAAATGTTTGTGCCGCTTTGGTTGCGGAGATATTGTGCGTTATAGTTGCTGTAACCCCGCCCATTTTGCACCCCATGTTCCTGAATTTTAAAAACAAACGCACCATTCGTTTGTGCCGCATTTGTGCTGGTTTGTGACGCAAAAATAAACGTTTGTGCCGCTTTGGTTGCGGAGATATTGTGCGTTATAGTTGCTGTAACCCCGCCTATTTTGCACCCCATGTTCCTGAATTTTAAAAACAAACGTGCCATTCGCTTGTGCCGCGTTTGTGCTGGTTTGTGCCACAAAAATAAATGTTTGTGCCGCTTTGGTTGCGGAGATATTGTGTGTTATAGTTGCTGTAACCCCGCCCATTTTGCACCCCATGTTCCTGAATTTTAAAAACAAATGTGCCATTCGTTTGTGCCGCGTTTGTGCTGGTTTGTGCCACAAAAATAAATGTTTGTGCCGCTTTGGTTGCGGAGATATAGTGCGTTATAGTTGCTGGAACCCCGCCCACATTGCACCCCATGTTCCTGAATTTTAAAAACAAACGCACCATTTGTTTGTGCCGGGTTTGTGCTGGTTTGTGCCGCAAAAATAAATGTTTGTGCCGCTTTGGTTGCGGAGATATTGTGCGTTATAGTTGCTGCAACCCCACCCACTTTGCACCCCATGTTCCTGAATTCTAAAAACAAACGTGCCATTCGTTTGTGCCGCATTTGTGCTGGTTTGTGCCGCAAAAATAAACGTTTGTGCCGCTTTGGTTGCGGAGATATAGTGCGTTATAGCTGCTGCAACCCCGCCCACATTGCACCCCATGTTCCTGAATTTTAAAAACAAACGTGCCATTTGTTTGTGCCGCGTTTGTGCTGGTTTGTGCCGCAAAAATAAACATTTGTGCCGCTTTGGTTACGGAGATATTGTGCGTTATAGTTGCTGCAACCCCGCCCACATTGCACCCCATGTTCCTGAATTTTAAAAACAAACGCACCATTTGTTTGTCCCGGGTTTATGCTGGTTTGTGTCGCAAAAATAAACGTTTGTGCAGCTTTGGTTGCGGAGATATTGTGCGTTATATGTTGTCAAACCACATTGACTTTACACCTTGTTATTAAAGCTTACATACAGAACCTAAACTCAGCTTGGGTTTCCTTAATGTAAAGCTCCTCCCACTGTACTGGCACTGCACTTCATATTGTACCCTGAAAAAAGCACCTCTGCCGGGTTAGCCCCCCATATCAAAATTTTTGAAAAAATCTTATGCAGTTTGTTAGATCTTTGTTAGATCAGGTTAGATCAACCGTTGTTTGCGTTAGATCTCACACAGAAGAAGCGATATTAACAGTTATTTGCTGGGGGGGCTAACTCGTCATCAGCCCCCCTTATCAAAAAATTGACCAGTTAGCTATTTTGGAAGCAATTTGTTAGATCCAGTATGATCAAGTGTTTTTAACGTTAGATCTCACATAATTAGAGACTGATTAAGTGATTAATGTGGGGGGGGGCTGGCCCCCCCTTATCAAATTTTCGGCCCAAAAATCATTCAGGCTAATAGATATTCGTTAGATCCGGTAAGATCAAGTGGTTTTAACGCTAGATCTCACATCATTTCAGAGATATTCCACATCAAAATAGAGATATTAGGTGGTACATATGGACGGGCTGGCCCCCCCTTATCAAATTTTCTGGCCAAAAATCATTCAGGCTTATAGATATTCGTTAGATCCGGTAAGATCAAGTGGTTTTAACGTTAGATCTCACATAATTAGAGACTTATTAAGTGATTAATGAGGGGGGGCTGGCCCCCCCTTATCAAATTTTCGGGCCAAAAATCATTCGGGCTAATAGATATTCGTTAGATCCGGTGAGATCAAGAGGTTTTAACGTAAGATCTCACATCATTTCAGAGATTTCATATTCTTTGCCAATAACAACATCCAAGTTAGTAGTTAATTGTTAGATGAAGTTATTATTGCATTAAACCTAGCATGCACATGGCAGAAATCAGTAATAATCGCAATGTAAGTAGGGATAAAAGCTTGTTGCAGTTTGATCAGTGAGATGTTTTATTTAATCTATGATAAATACATAACAGTTCGTTATTTTATATGAGAAGTTAGGCCCCTGTGGCAGTAGCTTAAAATTAATAAATTTTGGCATCGCTGCTCTAAATTGTGGGCACAACTGGAACAGGCCCAGACTGACATTCTGCTGCCAGGGGCTCTGTGGTGCTATGACCAACTACCGCCTGTGCTGAAGTCACACCCCATAATGGGTATGACACTCCGCATATGCTCCCAGGTCAGCACACAGAACCGGCTTTCTTCCCTGATTCCCCATTGCTCCCTATCATAGAAAAACCGTAGTTCCTCCCTGGTCTGGAACCGCAAATGTTTCGGACCCTAAGCCAAACAGGTAGGATCCAGGCATCCCACTTCCTAACGGGAGGCCAATGGCCTTCCACAGTAGTGCTAATGAGCCCTTCAAACTTTCCTTGTGGACAGCGCTACAATTACAACACTTTCTCAATACTTTGCCTAATCCACAGGGATTTAATCGTCCCCTGACGTCCTTTGAAGCATACTGTTCCAAAGAGGGTTCCCTTCCACAGGCTCTATCCAAAACATACGCCCTCTTGAACTGTCCGGCTGAACAACCACACTTACCGTTCTTGAACAAATGGGAAAGTAAGCTGGGGCGTACATTTACATCTGCTCAGATACAACATGTCCTCAGATTTTCGTTGAAATCATCGGTTTGTACGAAAATTGAAGAGACCAACTTTAAACTGTTAACAAGGTGGTACCTCACCCTGCAACTACTGACCAATGTTGGAGATGCCAGGGGGATGGAGGAACACGACTTCACATATTTTGGTCGTGCCCTAAATTGATCCACTTCTGGGAGACAGATAAACCACGCAAAAATTTACGGAATACAAGGTTCCTGGTGATCCAGCTTTTTCCTGCTACATGTCTCCTCCATCTGAGCCAAACTCTATAAAAACTCCATTCCAAATGAGATGGAAGATCTAGTACTCACTGCACAACACCAACAGGAAAAATACTCTAACACTTGGGGACTATGGAACCAGTTTGTCGTTTCCGCAGAGGGTACTGCCCTTCTTGGGACTTAATGTCACAGATAAGTTCCGGAGCCCGTTCACCATAGTTATCCTGAACCAATGCCATTTCACCCCCCCCAGCCTTACCTCCCCCCCTTCTCTCCTCTTACCTTTTCCATCCTTTTTTCCTTACCTTCTTTGATTATTGAAAATGAGAAAATAGTTTTGGGCGACAGCGGGTCTTGCTCCACAGCCCATTTTCCATCTTTAATAAAAACTGATAGGCCAGGAGGTAAGCAGCTTTTTGAGCAGTGTGCCGAAAAATGTTTTCAAAGAGATTGAGCATGCCGATTTTATAACAAAAAAGTCAACTTCACAATCTCAATCACGAAAGGAATTTTTTATAAAGTAAATGCTGTAAACTACTTTAGTAGTGAGAAATTAACATCCTGCACTCTCACGCCTCAGATCAACCCCAATTCATACACCTTCACACCTCAGATCACTGTATCACCTGCAAATCTGCCCCACCACTGTACCCCCCTGCTCAACTGCCCCACCACTGTAACCCCCTGCAAATCTGCCCCACCACCGTACCCCCATGCTCTTCTGTCTCACTGCTGAACCATCTTCTCATCTGTCCTAACACTGAACTTATCTGCTCATCTGCCCCACCACTGTAACCCCCTTTCTCATCTGTCCCACCTCTCTAACCCCCTTTCTCATCTGCCCCACCACTGTAAACCCCTTTCTCATCTGCCCCACCACTGTACCTCCCGCACATCTGTCCCACCTCTGTTTCCCCTGCTCATCTTCCCCACCTCTGTAACCCCCTTTCTTATCTGCCCCACCACTGTAACCCCCTTTCTCATCTGCCCCACTTCTGTTACCCCCTTTCTCATCTGCCCCACCACTGAAACCCACTTTCTCATCTGCCCCACCTCTGTAACCCCCTTTCTCATCTGCCCCACCACTGTAACCCCCTTTCTCTTCTGCCCCATCACTGTACCTCCTGCACATCTGTCTCACCCCTGTTCCCCCCTGCTCTTCTGCCCCACCGCTGTAACCCCCTGCTCATCTGTACCACTAATGTACCTCCTTTCTCCTCTGCCCTGCCACTGTACCCCCCTGTACATCTGCCCCACCTCTGTTCTCCCTGCTCTTCTGCCCAACCACTGTAACCCCCTGCTCATCTGTCCACCAATGCACCTCCTTTCACATCTGTTCCACCACTGTACCCCCCTGCTCTTCTGTCCCACCGCTAAACCCCCTTCTCATCTGCCCCAACACTGAACCCCTCCTGCTCATTTTCCCACCACTGTAACCCCCTTCTCATCTGGCCCAACACTAAACCCCTCCCCCCGCTCATCTGCCCCATCACTGTACCCCCCTGCTTTTCTGTCCCACTGCTGAACCCCCTTCGCATCCCTCCCACCACTGCACCTTCTGCACATCTGCACCACCACTGTACCCCCTTGCTCTTCTGCCCCACCACTGTAACCCCCCTGCTCATCTACCCCATCAATGTACCATTTTTCTCATCTGCCCCACCACTGTACCTCTCTGCACATTTGCTCCACCGCCATATTTACATGCTCTTCTGTCTACTACTGAATCACCTTCTCCTCTGCCCTACCACTGTAACCCGCTTTTTCATCTGCCTTACTAATGTACCTCCTGCACATCTGTTTCACCTCTGTACCCCCTGCTCTTCTGCCCCACCTATGTTCCCCCTGTTCTCCTGCCCCACCACTGTAACCTCCTGCTCATCTGTCCCACCAATACACCTCCTTTCACATTTGCCCCACTGTTCTACCCCCCCTGCTTTTCTGTCCCACCACTGAACCTCCCTCTCATTTGCACCAAAACTGAACCCCCCCTGCACATCTGCCCCACGGCTGTACCCTCCTGTTCTTCTGTCCCACATCTAAACCCCTCCTGCTCATTTTTCCCACCAATGTACCCTCTTCTCATCTATGATATGTGTGATATGCAGAGTGGTAAAAGGAAGCAGAGATGAGACACATCTACTTGTCCTGGCACACTCATCCTGCTGATTCACCTCTCGCATCCAGCCCACGTGCTTGTATGTGATGTATGTGATGTATGGGATGTATGTGATGTCACATACGAGCATCTGGAATGGATGTGCAATGATGAGCTCAGGTCAGGGGCATTTTCTGAAAGCTGTGGGCTTGTGTGCAGGATCATAAGTTGGGCCCCCGCAGCTGAGGAAAAGTTTTTGCGCCGCAGCAAAAGTTGGGTGTGATTTTCATTGCGCTGAATATAAGGGGGGGCCAGCCCGTCCATATGTACCACCTAATATCTCTATTTTGATGTGGAATATCTCTGAAATGATGTGAGATCTAATGTTAAAACCACTTGATCTTACCGGATCTAACAAATATCTATTAGCTTGAATGATTTTTGGCCCAAAAATTTGATAAGGGGGGGCTAACCCGTCCATATGTACCACCTAATATCTCTATTTTGATGTGGAATATCTCTGAAATGATGTGAGATCTAACGTTAAAACCACTTGATCTTACCGGATCTAACGAATATCTATTAGCCTGAATCATTTTTGGGCCGAAAATTTGATAAGGGGGGGCCAGCCCCCCCCACATTAATCACTTAATCAGTCTCTAATTATGTGAGATCTAACGTTAAAAACACTTGATCATACCGGATCCAACAAATTGCTTCCAAAATAGCTAACTGTTTGGTCAATTTTTTGATAAGGGGGGGCTGATGACGGGTTAGCCCCCCCAGCAAATAACTGTTAATATCGCTTCTTCTGTGTGAGATCTAACGCAAACAACGGTTGATCTAACCTGATCTAACAAAGATCTAACAAACTGCATAAGATTTTTTCAAAAATTTTGATATGGGGGGGCTAACCCGGCAGAGGTGCCTTTTTCAGGGTACAATATGAAGTGCAGTGCCAGTACAGTGGGAGGAGCTTTACATTAAGGAAACCCAAGCTGAGCTTAGGTTCTGTATGTAAGCTTTAATAACAAGGTGTAAAGTCAATGTGGTTTGACAACTTATAACGCACAATATCTCCGCAACCAAAGCTGCACAAACGTTTATTTTTGCGACACAAACCAGCATAAACCCGGGACAAACAAATGGCGCGTTTGTTTTTAAAATTCAGGAACATGGGGTGCAATGTGGGCGGGGTTGCAGCAACTATAACGCACAATATCTCCGCAACCAAAGCGGCACAAACGTTTATTTTTGCGGCACAAACCAGCACAAACACGGCACAAACGAATGGCACGTTTGTTTTTAAAATTCAGGGACATGGGGTGCAAAATGGGCGGGGTTACAGCAACTATAACGCACAATATCTCCGCAACCAAAGCGGCACAAACATTTAGTTATGCGGCACAAACCAGCACAAACGCGGCACAAACGAATGGCACGTTTGTTTTTAAAATTCAGGAACATGGGGTGCAAAATGGGCGGGGTTACAGCAAATATAACGCACAATATCTCCGCAACCAAAGCGGCACAAACATTTAGTTATGCGGCACAAACCAGCACAAACGCGGCACAAACGAATGGCGCGTTTGTTTTTAAAATTCAGGAACATGGGGTGCAAAATGGGCGGGGTTACAGCAACTATAACGCACAATATCTCAGCAACCAAAGCGGCACAAACTTTTATTTTTGCAACACAAACCAGCACAAACGCGGCACAAACGAATGGCACGTTTGTTTTTAAAATTCAGGAACATGGGGTGCAAAATGGGCGGGGTTACAGCAACTATAACGCACAATATCTCCGCAACCAAAGCGGCACAAACGTTTATTTTTGCGGCACAAACCAGCACAAACGCGGCACAAGCGAATGGCGCGTTTGTTTTTAAAATTCAGGAACATGGGGTGCAAAATGGGCGGGGTTACAGCAACTATAACGCACAATATCTCCGCAACCAAAGCGGCACAAACATTTATTTTTGCGGCACAAACCAGCACAAACGTGGCACAAACGAATAGCGCGTTTGTTTTTAAAATTCAGGAACATGGGGTGCAAAATGGGCGGGGTTACAGCAACTATAACGCACAATATCTCCGCAACCAAAGTGGCACAAACGTTTATTTTTGCGGCACAAACCAGCACAAACGCGGCACAAACGAATGGCGCGTTTGTTTTTAAAATTCAGGAACATGGGGTGCAAAATGGGCGGGGTTACAGCAAATATTACACACAATATCTCCGCAACCAAAGCGGCACAAACGTTTATTTTTGCAGCACAAACCAGCACAAACGCGGCACAAACGAATGGCACGTTTGTTTTTAAAATTCAGGGACATGGGGTGCAAAGTGGGCGGGGCTTGCATTTAATTGAATGTTTAATATCTCAGAAACCGAACCGTCACAAACGCTCATTTTTGCGGCACAAATCAGCACAAACGCGGCACAAACGAATGGTATATTTTTATTCAGGTTTTACAAACATGGGGTGCCAACTTCACATAGCTCAATTGGGGAGTTTAAAATGTTCAATTTCAATATTTAACAGTATTATAAATAAAGAGGAAGTTTATGTATTCTGGGCGTTATGCCAGAAGAACGAAAGAGGAAGTGCTTTCCTTGCTTAAATTTATGTGCTAGATTTAGGCTGCATTCACATCTGAGCGTTTGGTATTCTGAAAAAAAAAAAAAAAAAAACAATTATTCTGTATGGAGAAGGTTTACATAGTTCACATCTCCACTCTAAAACGCCTGAAGTCAATATGTGTACAAGAGTTCACACTAGCAAAGGTGAATCTGTTGAGAAATAGCACAGGAAGTTTACCGATTTGGGTTTTAGCGTGTTGAACAGAGTGCATAGACACATGTTAGCTGCCGCATTTATTTCAGGTCTTAAAGAGTCAATCCGAAAGGGTATGAGTATAGAGTAATGGAGCTTGAGACATTGTTATTAGTAGTTATTAGGTCCAGAATCCTCACAGAGCAGTAGAGAGTAGCTCCTCTCATGATGGCCTCTGACACACCCTATCTGCACTCACCAGTGCCTGCTACAACTGCGGAAGACCCGGCCACTCCAGAAGGGAATACCGAAGCCCATGGAAATTCACCCACAGTCAACCAAGCCCCAACCGTGGTCCACATGAAAGCGCCCAGTACCAGGGACATGACACCCCACCTTGCCTACCACCTCGCCCACCTCTCCAGATCACATGGACCTCCTCCACAGGGATTCAGGCAAGCCTGTTTCACCTACCAGCTACACCTGGACTGTTATGCCACAAGGTGCCCAGAACTCCCCCTCCCAATTCGCCAAGGCAATGGCCCCCATTCTGGACACCTGGATGAAGTTACACCCAGACATTGTACTCCTTCAGTATGTAGATGACTTCCTTGTGAAGATACCCTTGGTGATGCCTCAATCTTCTCTGAAAGCCTCCTCCACTACCTGGCTGAGCAAGGATGCAAGGCCTTAAAGCAAAAAGTCCAGAGAGAAGGCGATTTTCCTAGGCCACTGCATCTCCCAAGGCACCCGACATCTCACTGAAGAAAGAGTTGCTGTAATCAAGGGCATCCCTTTGCCTCAAGGTCAAAAGCCCTATCACGCCTTTCTAGGATTAATCTCCTACTGCCGTTCTTGGATGCCAGTTCCAGAAGCCTCCCTTTTGATGCAATCCCTTTATGATGCCCTGAAATCTGACCCTTTTCTGCTTTCACCAGAAGTTGTGGACTGCTTCGAAGTGATGACAGCACTTGAGAATCCTGACTTGACAATTTTTGTGGAAACTTCCAGGTATGCAGACAGTACTGGATGGTACCACACAGGATACGCAGTCACCACCGAAGATACAGTTCTTCAAGCTTCAGCTTTACCCTCCTCCATGTCTGCCCAGGAAGCAGAAGAACTCCAGGCCCTAACTATGGCATGTAAATTGGCAGAAGGAAATTTTGAGATCATCCGGAAAACCAGAGGGTTCCTGACAGCAGCAGGAACACCTGTAAAACACAGTGCAGTTATAAAGGACTTAATGGATGCCCTACTCCTCCCAGCACAAGTGGCTATACTTAAGGTAAAGACGCACGGCAAGCTGGTTTGCCAAGAAGCACGAGGCAATCACCTGGCAGATACCGCTGTGAAACAAGCTGCAGATTGAACGCGAGAAGTGGTCAGCAGAGTGAATGCACCTATCCTGGATGATACTGTAGAAACCACTATGATTCTACAAAACCCTCCTGTAAACAGGACCCACCTCAAGGAGCAACAAGAGACAGCTGACAAAGACGAAAAAGAAGTGTGGTTTAAAAAAGGAGCCACAGAAGTTGAAGGATTAATGTAATTAAACAAGAGACCGTGTCTGCCACGTGGGCTGGAAGCCTACCAACATGACGGCAAAGACCACAGCTAAAAGACTTTTAACAGAAATAGTGTGCAGATATGGTGTCCCAGAGGTCATAGAGAGCGTTCAGAGGCCAGCTTTCATGGCCTCGGTAACCAAGGAGATATGGACAGCTTTAGGTAGGGGTCACACTAGCTTTCCACACCAGATGACCCATCCTCAGAGCAGTGGGAAGGTGGAAAGATTAAATGGCACAATAAAATCTAGAATGCTGAGAATGTCTCAGGAAATGGGAATGAGTTGGCCTCAGACAGCCTACCCATTGTCTTATTCAGTGTTAGGTACACTCCAAGGGGAAACCATGGTCTGTCATCCTATGGGATATTGTTTGGTTCAGCCCTCAGACTAGGTTGTTATTTCCCACAACAGTTGCAGCTCCAATCTGATGTATTGACTGATTATGTGACTGCTTTATCTCGAGAATTAACCCGTATCCATTCGGAAGTGTTTTCTTCCATTCCAGATCCTGAGCTAGATACAGGAAAGCACAAGCTGGTTCCTGGTGACTGATAAAGAAGTTTGTGAGAAAACATACTCTTGAACCCAGATATGATGGTACTTTCCAGGTACTCCTAACAACTGCCACACCAGTCAAAGTGGTTGGGAAGAACACGTGGACACACGCCTCCCACTGCAAGAAAGTCCCTGTACCTGAGGAAGAGGCCGAGGGGACCAAATGATTCTGTATATCCTTTTCATAGTAATCATTGCCCAGGTGCAAGAGGTAGCCATCAAACAAAAAGATGGTATAACCCAGTTCTGGTATAATTCATCCAATACACATGTTGCCACTTTTATATCCTTTTGTGAACAGATAATTTCAGGTACTATCTACAAGATCCCGACCTGGGATGAAGCAGTAAGACCCATGACTGTGCACGTATGCGTCACTGACACCTATTGGGGTAACAACTGTGATTCATGGGGAGCAGTGGGTTGGAACACTGGGGGTACAAACTGGGGGTACAAACCTGAGAACGCCCAAAATAGGATAGACAAAAATGGGAAGTCACTCTTAGATAGAATGACAATCACCAAACACAAAGATCAGCCTTACACCAAAGAATTCAGGGTGACCATTGAGAATCCTAGCCCAGAAGACAGTAGGACCTATGTTCTGGGCCTATGGTGGGGAAGTGGATATCCCGGATATCCCAGTTTTAGAAAGCCTTTCCAACTGAAAGATATGTTCAATAACCCAGAGTGGGGAGTTCCCCAATCCACATCTAGCTCAAACCCCCTGAGGCCCCATATACAGGCATTGAAGGACATGGTGGCCATAGCAGACCCTACCTTTGAGGATACCATGGCTGCAGAAACCGGGTTCTCAGATGTCAACTTGTGGCTCAAGTGGATGAGGTACAGTGCAGGGAAACACAATAAGACCAATTGTTATGTGTGTGGGGGGTCTAGACCACACTTAGGAACGGTACCCCTGAACATATCCCCTGAACATGAAACATGTTTCCGCAGCCTGTTTACCAACACAACCACTAACCACTCCCTGTGTGAACATTGGAAGAAGGAATATCCCATAGTTACCAAGATCCCCAAGCCAGGAGAAGGTATCACCATATATCCTGGCAATTACACATGTTATGGACGGTATCAGGGAGTGGGAAAACCTCTTGGGAATTTCATTAAGGGTTACTGTGGATCTTACAGTGAGGTGTCTGCAGATCTAGTGCAAAATCAAATTCAGTCTTTGGGAGACGTGTACTGAATCCTAACAGGAGGCGTAGGAGTGCCCCAGCAGGAAGCTTCGACCCACATGTATACATAGACGCCATAGGGGTCCCTAGAGGGGTCCCAGATGAGTTCAAAGCAAGAGACCAGGTAGCAGAAGGGTTTGAGTCCCTGATCCCCATCATTACTGTAAACAAGAATGTAGACTGGATAAATGACATCTACTACAACCAACAAAGATTTGTCAATTACACCAGAGATGCACTCCAGGGTTTAGCCAAACAGTTGGAAGCAGCTTCACACATGACTTTCCAAAACCGTATGGTCTTAGACATGCGCCTAGCTGAAAAGGGGGGTGTATGTAAAATAATCCCCAAGACAAGCACATGTTGCACCTACATCCCAGACAACACCGGCCCAAATGGTAAAGTGACTTTAGCCATCCAGAAACTAGAGTACCTCTCCAAAGAATTAAAACAGAATTCAGGGCTCACCAACCCCTGGGATCAGTATTTTACCTGGATAAAGGGAGGATAGCAGGGATTGTTGACCCAGATAGGAAAAGCTATCCTGGTAATGGCGGCTATAATCTGCTGCGTTCTCCCCTGCATCAGGAAGTGTGTGGAAAAGGCTGTTGACCAAACTACCCCCACGTTCATGAATCAAGAGATACCAGATGATGATGATGATGATGTCTAAGGCTTGATGAAAATTATGTGTTACACGCCGTTACAGTCACCCTCCCCCGAGATGCAACACCGTAGGGCTATAGGGACAGATAGCACCTGGCCGCACTCATCAAGCTGTTTCGAGGGGGGTAGTGAACTAGTTGCTGCTCTTTCTCTACATACGGCTTAAAAGAGTTGCAGAGGGGGATGGGCTGGGTGTAGGACTTTTTAGTATGAGGGACAGTTTGAAATAGACAGCTTCAAGGGGGGACTGTAATGCATGTGATCATGGTGAACTGTCTATTCCAATACCTGCTTTATATACCTAACATATATAAACTCAGCTTCTATGCTTATTAAGCCTTAAGATATTTACAGATATTCTGCAAAGCTCAAAGCTTGCTTAGGAACTAGACTGACTGCAAAGAGTTAATCAAAAAGTTTGCGCCTGCTTCCCAGAATACATTCAGAATCTAACAGCATAACACAATGGAGCAAGAGAATGCTGCAAGAACAATTATTCACTTCTGCAAATGTGCATCAGCTGAAATCCAAAATTTGGCACATATTTGTATTTTTATATTTGTGGTTTATATGCGCCAGTCTTGTTGAGGGATCTCCATCTTCAATGGAATTGTACAAAAGTCTTGAGAAGCGGAAATATTAAACAGAAAGTAATTTGACTCTGAACTAAGCAGTCTCAGTGTGAGCTTACTTGAAGCATGCATGCTTTTGTATTCAACAATCTGATCGGGGGTAGATATAATAATATCGGAACTTTTTTCTGAATCCAAAAACTGTGAACAACAATTTTCAAGTCTTGCCACAGATTCTCAATTTGATTTAGGTCTGGACTTTGACTGGGCCATTCTAACACATGAATATGCTTTGATCTAAACCATTGCATTGTAGCTCTGGCTGTATGCTTAGGGTCGTTGTCCTGCTGGAATGTGAACCTCTGCCCTAGTCTCATGTCTTTTGCAGACTCTAACAGGTTTTCTTCTAAGATTGCCCTGTACAGGCATACCCTGCTTTACGTACACTAGCAACAGGGCTTTTTTTCCTCAAAGAATAGGTGCAGGTACACTTCCCTTGCACTTTACCCCTTGTCTTCGACCCCTATCCACCTCCAATCGCCGTCCTTTGGTTCCACCCCCTACCCGCCTCCCAGTTCTGCCCCTTTTGAAGGATACAGAAAGAAGTATCATTTTGTGATACTAAGTAATTTGTGGGGAATCTGTAAATGATATAAAAAAAAGCAGTAAAATAGATTCCTGCAGTCATCAACAAATAGACCCCCCAGCAACAATAGACCCATACCAGCAACAATAGTTCTCCCAGCAGCCAACATCAATAGACCATCCTGCAGCCAGTAACAATGGAACCCTTCCTCCAAAGTAGATCATGACCAGCAACAATAGATCCCGCAGCGGCAACAATAGACCTCCCCAGCAACAACTGACCCCCCACAAGAGTAGATTTTCCCCCAAAGGCAATAGGTCCCCTCAGCAGCCAGCAACAACAGACCCTCCAGCACACCCCAGCACCCCTTGCCATTACCTATTTTCAGTGCTGGAGGTGCCGGAACTGCATTCCCCCGCGTTCCCGCTGAAAAAAAGCCCTGCTCGCAAGTACAGACACATTAGCGTCTATGGAAAATCTAGGTCAGCTTGACATGGCACTGCTCCCAGTTTTCAACATTGGCGTCTATGGGAAATTTTTGTCAGCTTGACATGGCACTGCTTCCAGTTTATCCGATTTTGGGGTCGGCCAGCTTACTTAGGTAATCAGTTATGCCTGCAAATGACTATTGCAATGCAGCACATGCATTGAGAAGTGAAAAAAATTATTTCTTCACATTAAGTACATTTTCATTTTACATACATGCTCTGGTCCCACTGTGTACTTAAAAGTGGAGTATGCCTGTATTTGGCTCCATCTATCTTCTGATCAACTCTAACCAGCTTCCCTGTCCCTGCTGAAGAAAAACATCACAACATGATGCTGCCACCACCATGTTGCACGGTGGGGATGGAGTGTTCAGGGTGATGTGCAGTTTTAGTTTTCTGCCACACATAGCGTTTTCCTTTTAGGCCAAAAAGTTCAATTTTGGTCTAAGCTGGCCAAAGCACCTTCTTCCACATGTTTGCTGTGTCCCCCACATTGCTTCTTGCAAACTGCAAACAGGACCTCTTATAGCTTTCTTTCAACAATGGCTTTCTTCTTGCCACTCGTCCACAAAGGCCAGATTTATGGAGTGCACAACTAATAGTTGTCCTGTGGACATATCCTCCCATCTGAGCTGTGGATCTCTTCAGCTACTCCAGACTTACCATGGGCCTCTTGGCTGCTTCTCTGGTTAATGCTCTCATTGCCCAGCCTGTCAGTTCAGGTGGACGGCCATGTCTTGGTAGGTTTGCAGTTGTGCCGTACTCTATCCATTTTTGGATGATGTATTGAACAGTGCTCCATGAGATGTTCAAAGCGTGGGATATTTTTTTTATAACCTAACCCTGCTTCAAACTTCTCAACAACTTTATTCCTAACCTATATGGTGTGTTCCTTGGCCTTCATGATGCTGTTTGTTCACTAAGGTTCTCTAACAAACCTCTGAGGGCTTCACAGAACAGCTGTATTTATACTGAGATTAAATTACACACAGGTGGACTCTATTTACTAACTAGGTGACTTCTGAAGGCAATTGGTTCCACTAGATTTTAGTTAGGGGTATCAGAGTAAAGAGGGCTGAATACAAATGCACGCCACACTTTTCAGATATTTATTTGTAAAAAAAAAAAAATTGAAAACCATTTATTGTTTTTCTTCCACTTCACAATTATGTGCCACTTTGTGTTGGTCTATTACATAAAATCCGAATAAAAAACATTTACGTTTTTGGTTGTAACATGACAAAATGTGGAAAATTTTAAAGGGGTATGAATACTTTTTCAAGGCGCTGTAATTGCATTATGTGAACTGAGCCATAGCCTCCAGGGTTTATGGGTACAGTGGCTGCGTTTGATGGTACAGTGGCTGCGTTTGATGGGCACAGTGGAAGCGTTTAATGGGCACAGTGGTGGCAATTTATGGGTACAGTGGCTGCGTTTGATGGTACAGTGGCTGCGTTTGATGGTACAGTGGCTGCATTTAATGGGCACAGTGGCTACAATTGATGGGTACAGTGGCTGCGTTTGATGGGGCACAGTGGCAGTGATTTATGGGTACAGTGGCTGCATTTGATGGGCACAGTGTCAGCGTTTAATGGGCACAGTGGTGGCAATTTATGGGTACAGTGGCTGCGTTTGATGATACAGTGGCTGTGTTTAATGGGCACAGTGGTGGCAATTTATGGGTACAGTGGCTGCGTTTAATGGTACAATGGCTGCGTTTGATGGGCACAGTGGCAGCGTTTGATGCTACAGTGGCAGCGTTTAATGGGCACAGTGGTGGCAATTTATGGGTACAGTGGCTGCGTTTGATGGCACAGTGGCTGCATTTGATGGGCACAGTGGCTGCAATTGATGGGTACAGTGGCTGCAATTGATGGGTACAGTGGCTGCAATTGATGGGTACAGTGGCTGCAATTGATGGTACAGTGGCTGCAATTGATTGGGCACAGTGGCTGCAATTGATGGGTACAGTGGCTGCGTTTGATGGTACAGTGGCAGCAATTTATGGGTACAGTGGCTGCGTTTGATGGGCAGGGCACAGTGTTGGCAATCTATGGGCACAGTGGCAGCGTTTGATGGTATACAGCGAGAGAGATTTTAAATACCTTAACTCTTGTGCAGCTGCTGCTTCTCTCCTTGTGCAGATAGTGGGCGGTGCTAGCGCCGCACTGCACAAGTCATGAAGACAAAATGAAGCAGCACGGCGTTCTCCTGCTCCTCCCCCTCAGGCACACAGACAGAGGCATGACGAGTGTGGTGGGCGGCGCGCCGGCGCCCGAACGGAGGAGACACAGACTGAGTGTCAGTGAGTATCCCGGTACGCCAGTCCGGCCCTGATGACAGCTGAATTCCTCAATCTGTGCAAAGGGAGAAATCAGTGCAAGTGCTTCTTGCTTGAATGAGCCATCTATTTTTTATAACTTTGTGAAGTGATATACTTCTGCTCTTCTGTGACTGCGATCAAGGGCATATTGCGGATCACATGCTAATACTGTAATCTCTTTCTTAACAAAATCAGTAGAAAACAAGTATAGTGGAAAAATATATTTTCAATAAAAAATCTTCTAAGGTTAACCTCTAATAGCCAGTGGTTAATCCCTAAACAAATCTGTCCTCCTACCTCTCATGTAACCTCATTTGTTTTTGTCATATTTTAGATATATGTCATAAAAATCTCCTGTGAGAGATAACATATCCATAAAATATGTATCATAGTTTAAAAAAATATATGCATTATATACTGTATATAGACTATTCATGTGAATTAATGGCCCATTTTACATTGACACATTTTGTGGTTCCAGCGCTTCTTTAGGAATGGGTTATACATGAAATACTTTAATGTACAATAGTTTAGTCCTTCTTTGAAAGAAACAATATCATCATAGTAGTGTGGTATATACAGTAAATGTATAGGAATATAGGCATCTAATAATCACATACATATAATGCTTACATAGTTGAAACTATGCATCACATCAGCAAGTAGGTGCTACCGATATTGCATATCTGTCCCATACACTTTGGTGCAGCTTCACATGGTGTCAGCACCAATATACCAGTCAAAATTGACAGCATTAAAGATAAAGAATGCAAACAAAGGCTATAAACCTGCACAAGTACCTCTCAGGAGGTGCCTGGCTCCTTTGGTCTGTGAGGGGACCCTAGGACAGAAAACGAGCAGTAAAAAGTTATAAGTACTAAAAAATATGCATTATTTACTCCCCGTGTTCGTCTGTCTGAAGCTGCATTGAATGTGTATAGGATAGATATACCTTTAAGCCTTGATGATGTGATGTCCCCAAGCAATACAACTGAGGGGTGGGCAGTACAGCATACAGTACCAAAAAGTCCAAAACAAGGACACCAGGCTCCCAACTCAAATATAGGCTTAAAACATCTTATAGCTAAATATGGCGGCAGCAGAGGCATGAATATCCACCATCTACCTGGTAAAAAACTTGTAAACAGAGGACCAGGTGGGGGCCTTGCAAATTTCAGAAATAGACATCTGGTGCCAAAAAGCCTAGAAGGGGCTGACTGAACAAGTGGAGTAAGCCTTAAAGCTGATCTCCAGTACAATAATGAAGGGGGCTTGAAGTGATTGTAAAGCTTTGTTTTTTTAAAAATAACAAACATGTCATACCTCCACTGTGCAGTTCGTTTTGTACAGAGTGGCCCCAGATCCTCGACTTCTGGCATCCTTTGGTGGCACTGGTAACTCCTTCCCACATCGTATAACTCCCTAGGAGAAGCACTCTCCTGGGGGGTTACCTTGAGGGCACCCTCCCGAGTCCAGCATTTGCATCCATAGACGCAGAATGCCGGACTCGGCTCCGCCCCCTGAGTCATTGGATTTGATTGACAGCAGCGGGAGCCAATGCCTGTGCTGCTATCAATCTATCCAATCAAGAGCTGAGATAACGGGCAGAGGGGAAGAGCACATCTCCGGCGTGGGAATTACAGGGCTCAGGTGAGTAAAACAGAGGGGCTGGGGGGCCAGTCAGTGATAAAAGTTTTTTCACCTTAATGCATAGGATGCATTAAGGTGAAAAAACACCAGGGTTTACAACCCCTTTAAGGTTGCTATGGGCACTCCTCTGCATTCTTTTGAGTGGTGAAAATGGAGTAATCATGTTCTGTTATCACCACCCACAGTCCATTCCTCTCTACTGTGAATAGTGTGCCATTCAGCAGTTACAAGCAGGAACTGTAAACCTACAAACAATATCTTGGACAACAAATGTGTAATCACATACATAAAAGGCACACAAATTAAGGACTTACATGCTCATGTTTCTTTCGGGTCTAATTTCAGTCTATTCATTCACATCTTTTAACCTGATAACCAGTGTCCCCCCTCCCCTTATCCTGCTGGTCAGTGTCCTCCTTTACCCTGATGGTCAAGGTCCCCCCTTATCAGTGTTCCTCCATACAGTATTAATGTACCTCATTACCCTGGTGGTAATTGTGCCTTCTTACACTGAAGCTCAGTGTCCCTCCTTACCACAGTGGTGAGTATGCCTTTATGCTGGCCACTGTGCCTCTTTGAACTGTTGTTCATTGATCCTCTTTAAATTTTTGTGGTGTGTTGTTGTGACATCGTTCATTGAAATTTACGTTTTTGGGTATTGAGGTAGAATACCTCCCCAATAACAAAATACATTTTTTTTCTGTAACTTAACTATTCGCTGTTACCCACTACCCTGAGTGGGGGGGTGACTGCCCCCTTAAGGGTCGGTTATTAAATTTGGTGTGATCTTTGTTTTATGTTTCAATATTTTTTTCTTGAAAGTTAACAGTGTCCTTACAGTATAACAACACATATTGTTTGCGATTAGTAAAATTGTACAATGCCATTAGATGAAAATATAGAGCTGGGCATCTGTTCTGGAATCTTCACTGAACTATACTATTAGCCCATATCATAATCATTTGGCTTATCCTATCATTTGTTGGGTTCAGTAGGCTGGGATCTTCAATGTTGCTCAGAAGCAGGGCTGCTGTATTACAAAACTAAGGTTGGTTCGCTTGCATAATCGGGTACTACACTCTATGCACCCCACTACTAGTTCACACAGGGAGCAATCGTCAAGTAGGCCACTATTACTAGATTTGAGGCTGAGAGCAGAGGATTTGATGGTTTTCATATCCAAACAATCAGGCTATTGACAGCCTTTTCCTGCACTTAGGCCCCGTAACCTCTCAAGTTTTGGAGTACATTTTTCCCAGTAAGCAGGTGTATTTATCTGTGGTGGTAAAGCACTGGACCTGCATCATGAATTACTGGTAGTTCACAATATTCATAATATTGCTGGCACTTGTGGTTTACTTATTTATGGACTATTCACAACAATCATTTGTTTCTTGATTTTCACTATTATATATTATTTTTTCAAAACAGTTTTATTGAGTTTGAAAACAGTTACAAAGATGAACCACCAATGGCGGGTACAAAGGAATCATGGATATACTGTAGGCCATGGTAATACAAGGGAATATACAAAGCTGATGACCATAGGCCTCCCAGGAGGTACTTGAGAAGAAACAGCAGCACATCATATACAGTATGTTAGCATAAGAAAATGTTAGAAGCACGTTTGCAGGAAAACATCATTTATTTCGATTGGACCATGGTTTCCACAACCTATCATATTCTGTCACAGTTCCTTTCGACGAGGCAAGTGTCCTCTCATATGGGAAGTACATATTAACTAAGGCAATAGCTTCTGACAGATTGGGTGCTATTTGTCGTTTCCAATGCCTAGTTATTATGAGTCTGGCAGCTAGGAGTATATGAGTGACAACTGTACAGAGTACAGTTGGCACATTGTAAATATTCAGACTCAGGATAGCCAGAGCTGAGTTAGGTGATAGTAAAACACCTGTCACCTGCACATGAGTGTGCATACTACAAAGGTAATCATTGGAGTTTGTTACAGTTCACCCAGTGTTAATGCACAGATAGAAAGGGCTGCAAGGGCTGGGACAGTGATAATAATGGGGGGTTTAAACTACCCAGAAATTGACTGGAGTAATGGCACTGCAGGAACAGTTATAGGGCAAAAATGTTTAAACATATTACAAGACAATTTTATGGTCCAGTTCATGGAGGCCCCGACTAGGAACAATGCTCTGCTGGAACTGCTAATCTCAAACCATGCAGAGCTTATTACTAATGTTCATATAAAAGAACATCTGGGTAGCAGTGACCATATGTAAGCTGTAAACAACAAGCACATACTAGAAAGAAAAAAACACACCTAACTTTAAGAGAGCAAATTTTCCAAGGATGAGGGCTGCTCTCCAAGAATTAGAATGAGAGGGAATATTGGCATTGATGAACGCAGAACAGAAATGGGAATTCTTCAAAAAAGACTGTATGTGAACACATTACAAAATATATTCCCATGGGCAATGTGGCTCAAGGTCAAAGTTAAAAAAGCAATAAATAATAAGAAAAGAGCTTTTAAAAAATATAAAAATGAAGGATAACTATCATCATTTAAATGTTACAAAGCATATAACAGAATGTGTAAAAAGGAAATGAAGGCTGCAAAAATCAGTTTGTAAGTGCATAGAAAACTGTCTAAAAGTCTAAATTCAGAGAGTAGTGGATAACGATTCTTACTCTGAATGGTCTAAAGTTATTAGTGGTGTACCCCAAGATTCAGTGTTGGGACCCTTATTTTTTTTTATATATTTATAAATTATATAGGGTCTGGGATTAAAAGTACTATTTCCGTATTTGCAGATGACACCAAGCTATGAGGTGAAATAACAGCCTTACGGGATATGTCTCCAACTTACAAGCCAACCTCAATGCACGGTTTCATTGGGCAACTATAAGGCAAATGAGGTTGAGCCTCTCTGCAGCTGCACAGATAAGAGCAGGATCTAGAGGAGGAGTTCTGTTCTCCTCTCTGCTGCCGACTGCGGAGACAAGGTGGGGAAAGAGATGAGGGAGGGGGGCACAGCTGCAGGAGAGATGCGAGGGTCACATGAAATTAAATACAATTGTGTTTGACACGTGAACTAGATGGTCTTTTTTCAACCAGACTATGTAACTATGTAACCTCAGATATTGTTAAAAATATTTTCCACCAAAAGCTAGTTATAGTCTTACAGGACCAAAGGATATGAAATACATTCCCTTTTCGACACCGACCTCGCCAGCAAAGAGGAGAATAATAAGGGGACACTTGAGCTAGGTGACATGGGGTGAGATACCACCGTAGAGAAAATTTGTATACAGTGTTTGACTCTATAAAATGATTTAAGGGCCTCGCTCCACTGGGCACCAGTAAATGAGGCCTGAAGATCCCCCCATTTAAAGAATTTTTGTTGAAAGAGATTATAGAAAGGAGCAATACCCTTATGTTTAGGAGTGAGTGAGATATAAAAGTGCAGCACTGGATCCAATATGCATATCTCGGGGGGTGGGGAGGTTGAAAAGATGTTAAATTTGTAGGTAAAGTTGTATTTAGTCATCAGCCCAAATTCTACCATTAATTCCATCATGCTTTTAAGGGAGCGGTCTTGAAGTACAGTATATCATCAATTATAGTAATGCCCTTATCGCACCAGGATTTAATTGAAAGATTTGGAATAAGTTATGCAAGAGCAGTAAGGGGAATTTATAGTCGGGTACAAGAATGGCCTGAGTTGGAGGAAGAGTTGAGAACTCTTCATGTTAAAAAGGGACACTTGGACTGGGAGAGGGAGATCTCCCAGTTTAGATAGGTACCAAAGGTCAGCTGTCAATAGGGTGTGGAAATCAGAAGCTTGAATGAGGAGCTCGATCTATCTCTATCTAAGGCCTAATGGATGGGGGTTGAAACCACTGCTTAAGTTGATCTAGGTGGGCTGAAAGTCAGTAATGTCTATGTTGCCCATGTCTACTGCCCAACTATGTTTGAAAAGATGAGAGTTGTAACATCTAGATCTTTTCTATTGCCAAAAAATTGTCTGAGCAGTGAGTTGAAGGTTCTCAAGTGTTTGGAATTAAGAGGAATCAGTAGTGTCCTGAACATATATATGATTTATAGAAGAATGAGTATTTTAAAGGATGCCAATCGCCAGACCAGAATAACTCGAATTTAGCCAGGTGTGTAAGTTCTTGGGACACTTGGTAAGTTTTAGGATTGAGGGTTATGCCTAAGTAGGGGACACTTTGAGTATTCCAGGTATAAGGAAGTGATTGTTGTCGAGAGTTTTTAACCACCAGGGATTTCAAGATCCAAGATTAGGGATTGGAAAAATTAACTTTATAGCATGAGATTTCACTAAATTGAGATAAAGGTTGATGGGCATGAGGTAAAGAGGTGGGTGAATTTGCGAGAAGGATGACATCATCCGTGAATAAATCAATCTTGTGGGAAGTGTTGTCAATATGGAAGCCTGTGATTTGGAGGTGAGAGCAGATGGATTTGGTCAGATTTAATCAGAGCGGGTGAGATTTTAAACAAGCATCCAGTTAATAGTTTGGCATAGATTTTGACATCTGTGTTAAGCAATGATATTGGCCTAAAGTTTGTGGGAGTTGATGGGTCTTTCCCTGGTTTGGGTATTGTCACTCACAATATATGCCTTCAGCATCTCTGGGGGAAACGTGGCTATGGAAGCTGCAGCCTTGTACATCTCTATAAGATAGGGTGAAATAATAGTATTAAACATCTTGTAGTAATCATTAGAGAAGCTGTCCTGGCCAGATGCCTTAGGGCATCCATTGGGCAATGAGTCTATGATTTTTATGATCTCAGATGTCCTAAAGGGAGCGTTTAAAATGGAAAGTTGTTCTTCAGATAGTTTAATAGCTCGTTTACAGCTCTGTATGCTATCAATGTCATATGGTTGCAGAGTATAGGTGCCCTGTTTGAGGTTGTATAAGGAACTATAGTAGTCCGCAAATGAATTTCCGATCTCTTGAGGGTTATGGATATTCTGTTTAGTGTGGGGGTAAGCGAGGATAGGAAGTTTTGGTTTTGGCCTTTTGAATTTTAAGCCTGTTTGCCAACAGTCTCCCTGTGAGACTCTTCCTTTAATTGGTTGAACTAGACGGACAGGTTTTTTTTTTAACCAGACTATATGTAACTATGCGATTGTTACTGGCGTAATGTTGGATTTTGAGATTGTGAACACATTTATCATGTTGGTCATAAAGTAACCCTTCCAGTCTGAGTTTAGTTAAGGTGGAAGAGCGGGCAGGATTAGGGTCTGATTTATTAGTCAATTCCAAATTACGGATTTTTGACAGGAGTGTGTCTAATCAATTATTGTATTGTTTTTTTTAGCTCAAGCACAGGCTTGTATAATAATGCCTCTAATGTACGCCTTACGTGCATTCCTCATGGGAAAGGAGTTATCTGTAGCTGGGGCATTGATCTCACAATAACCCCAGAGATGTTTGAGGGAGCAGTTTAGCAGTAGAAGGGGTTTTAATCACATTAGAATTACAGCATCAAAAGGTATACAGGTTTTCAGGTCTTCTCTTCTCCACAGAGATGGTAATAGCAGCATGATCAGACCAGGAGAACTGTTGTAGAAGCTATTTATCCACCACAAACATGTCAATGTCTGTATAAGTATTAAGTCAAGGAGAGAAGAAGGTCAAGTCCTCCTCAGTAGAGTGATGACAGCATCAAACATCATATAAGTCCTCTAAGTAAAGGAGGCAGGTTAAGAGCAGGTGTCGATTTCCTGGGAGGGGATAAGGAGTCAATAGAGGGATCAACCATTGGGTTAAAGTCTCCACAAAGCAAAAGGTGTCCACTTGAGGGTATCTAATTTGCAGAAGAGTTTACAGAGAAACCGTAGCTGGTGTGAGTTTGGGACGCATAAGTTCACTAGAGTATAAGGTTGAGTGTTGATTTCACAGATTTTTTTAAATCTGTGGTGGTGCGAAAAAACAAAAACTGTTACGTGTACAAAAAAATGCATGTGAACACACACAAAAAAGTGCCTTTTTCCACCTATCGAAGGAGTAGGACCATTCCCTGAAGCCCCGGGGTGCAAGGCTCCTGACAGGGACAAGGATAAGAACTTGGTCCGCCTAGCCAGAAGGCCTGGCGGGGCCCTCTCCTCGTGGCCAAATGAAGCCGGCCACCGAGTACTAGGTTGAGGAACTCTACCAAAGAGAGACCCCCCAAGGTTCAAGGGAGGAAGGAACCTAATGGCTACACATTATCCCCTTGGACTGCAGGGCAAGCCCGAGGACTCACACAAAAGTTAGACGTGACAAACGTGAGGAGAAAAATAATTTAAATAAAGTGGCCATGTAATGTGCACTGGCTAGGCCCTGAGGCCTAGTAGCAAATATTGCCCCAAACTTAGCCAAAAGGCCTAGCCCAAGAGGTGCAGCGCAGAAAAAGTTTTAAGTTCTGTGACCATGTGCCTGTTCACACAGTGGGGTCCCAGACTCAAGTGTTACTAAGGGCACCCCAGGGGCGACCACTCCTAGGGGACACAGGCCTTACAGACTTTCTGCCCTTCTAGCCCATGGCCAGACAAGGTAGATCCATTCTAATCAGGAGGAACTTGGCCCATTCAATTTTCCCGGGGGAATTACTCCTGTGCCCCCACTGTCTGTGGTCTGCAGGCGCCCAAGTTTCTGTTCCAACAGGTACTAGCTTCCAGAGCCACATCATACCAGCAGGGATACTATATAGCCAGCCATTCCTACCATAAGGCCGAAATGACAGTGTAGCACCCCTACTGGACACTGATAAGAACAGATACTACACTTGATCTTAGCCAAAAAGCCATGATTGGATCCAACACAGAGTCATGTAGGGTAAATTCCAAGGAGCTCTTGATGGCGAATGAAACACTATTTCTTGCGGTCAGCAGAAGCCATAAATAAATCTAAGAAGTCCTTGTAGCCACATTTAGGGCTGTTAGGAGCTTGGAAGTGAGTCTCATGGACACAAAGTATATTGGCATGGAGTTCAGAGGCCTTTTTTCACAGGGACGATCTTTTGGCAGGGTGGTTCAGTTCTCTGGTGATTAGAGATACAATTTTAAATCCCATGCAGATTATAGCAATCCAATATCCTATAGGGAATTGCATTCATACTGTGCAGAAAAAACAGAACTCAGGAATGTGCCTATAGTAGGTGCTGAGGGCAAACATCAGAAAAGGTAAACAATAACAAGAAGGACAACAGTGCAACTAGTGCATTTGCAGAATCAAAATATACTATATTACCAAAAGTATTGAGATGCCTGCCTTTACACGCACATGAACTTTAGTCCTTAGGGTTCAATATTGAGTTGGCCCACCCTTTGCAGCTATAACAGCTTCAACTCTCCTGGGAAGTCTATCTACAAGGTTTAGGAGTGTGTCTATGGGAATTTCTGACCATTCTTCCAGAAGCACATTTGTGAGGTCAGGCACTGATGTGGACGAGAAGACCTGGCTCGCAGTCTCCGCTCTAATTCATCCCAAAGGTGTTCTATCAAATTGAGGTCTGGACTCTGTGCAGGCCAGCCAAGTTCCACCACCTCAAACTCGTTCATCCATGTCTTTATGAACCTTGCTTTGTGCACTGGTCCAAACCATTTGGTGGAGGGGGGAATTAAGGTGTGGGGTTTTTTTTCAGGGGTTGGACTTGGCCCCTTGGTTCCAGTGAAGGGAACTCTTAAGTCGTCAGCATACCAAAGACATTTTGGACAATTTCATGCTCCCAACTTTGTGGGAACTGTTTGGGGACGGTCCCTTCCTGTTCCAACATGACTGCACACCAGTGCACAAAGCAAGGTCCATAAAGACATGGATGAGCGAGTTTGGGGTGGAGGAATTTGACTGGACTGCACAGTCCTTACCTCAACCCGATAGAATACCTTTGGGATGAATTAAAGCTGTGACTATGAGCCAGGCCTTCTCATCCACATCAGTGCCTGACCTCACAAATGCGCTTCTAGAAGATTGGTCAAACATTCCCATTGACACACTCCTAAACTTTGTGGACAGCCTTTCCAGAAGAGTTGAAGCTGTTATAGCTTCAAAGGGTGGGCCAACTCAATACTAAACCCTACGGACTAAGACTGGAATGCCTTTAAAGTTCATGTGCGTGTAAAGGCAGGCGTCTCAATACTTTTGATAATATAGTGTAGGTATTAGAGTAACAGTTGTATAACAAAAAAAGATCCTGGGAGAGACCAAGTGCAGTGCAACTTGCTGTAGAGGTGCTCAGGGGATCAGGAGGTAGTAAACACTCTACTGACTGGAGGTGGTCGAGGAGAAAAAGAAACTAGAAAGATGAATACGGGTAACAAAAAAGGAAAAAAAATAGGTTCTAGGAAGAACTGTGTGCAGTACAGACTGCTAAAGGCATGGGGGAAAAGTAGGCTAGAGTGTGTTTTCTCCAAGGTGGGGACTATAGGATCATCAAAGTACTCGGATAGGGCATGTCATGACCCACTTTGAGAGTGAGATGTGTGTGAACACCGCTGTAGGTCAGTCTCCCATCTCCACCCTTATAAACAAACAGTCCAGGTGCTGGCCCTGTCCATCACAAATTCCAATGAGCAAAAAGAATTGTTTGGCCACACGCTCAGTAAAATCACCTTTATTTCAGCAGGTCCATAAAAACATATCCAAAAACACAAATAGAGGGGAACAGCATCACCAGCTAACGCATTTCACGCTACCCTTAGTGCTTAGTCATAGCTCTGACAGAGAGCTATGAGTGAGTTTTGGATGAATTTTTGTGGGAGACTACTTGTTATTCGGAAGAGATCACGTAGATCACGAAGGGAAGCTTGGAGTCAGGAGGCGCCTGCAGGTCTTCCGGAACAATGTCCCATTTGTGAAGAAGTTGGAGACCTTCCTCTAGGGAGGTGAAGGTGGTGAATTTGTCATTATGTGTGATGACCAGGCTGCAGGGGTATCACCACTGGTGCAGGATTTTGTGGTTTGAGAGCTTTGGTGATTGTGGTGAGATTTCTGCACCTTTGTAGGGTGTATTGCAAGAGGTCAGGAAGTAGCAGTAGCTTAGAGAACTGATTTGGGAGCTGGACTGTGCGGTGGAATGCAGTAAGAATTTTTTCTTTTGCTTGGTAGAAGTGAATCATCAACAGCACATCGCAGGTGGGATACAGCTTGCGGTATGTGTGTGTGGTTATGAATGTGATGGAACCTATTAATGGTAAGGTAAGGTGTTAGAAAGGGTATTATGCATTTGAATAGGTCTTGCACGTAGTGAGGAAGTGGTGTGGTTTAAACAGACTCAGGGATTCTGACGTATCTTTATGTTATTGTGGCATGATCTGCCCCCGAGGTCAGTTACTTTTGCTTTTAGCCAGGCCAGATCATCACTCTTTGCTGCATGAGCATCCATCAAGGTGTCAAAGGAGGTAGCATATTCACATATTTTGTCCTCAATGTGCCCCGCTCTATCTCCCATATCCTGTAGGTTCCCTTTAAAATTTATGAAGGGAAGATTGTATGTCTGCCTGCAGGGAGGCTCAAAGAGTAAAGAGCATGTCCTTTAAAGATGAACCCCAGCTGAAGCTTTTAGATGTGTATTCGGTGGCGACCACTGCCATTTTGGTGTGTCCTCTGTTGTAGCGGCAGGAAGAACCCATCCAGTTTCTGAGGCAGCAGATTCTCTGCGGCATGCTGTGACTGTGTAAGAGTGACAGGGAGTCGGCAGGTCTGCGGAGAAGCAAGTGGTGGGTCAGGTGGAAGTCGATATCCCCAGCTGTGGAGTGGGGGCTCTCTTAATTAGCAGTGTGGTCACCGCCCCCCCCCCTTGATTTTCACTATTATATTTGAATTTTCGCTTATATCACTTGTGATTTATGTTGTTATTTTAATGTTTTAATTTATAAAGACAGCACACCTATATTATTTTAGTTGTATTTGTTTTTTGTATCCCAACACTAGTTAGTGTGCAGCATCCCCTATCAAATTTTTTCACTGATTTATTTTACACCAAGTGCAAGTTGATTTGTTTGTGTTTATTAAGAAAAATTTTGTGTTTGCAGGTCGAAATTCCCACTAAAACGCTTATGCTTCATAGGACTTTGTTGTGGATTTTAATGGGCAAAGCCAATAATAATGAAAAAAAGTCTGGTGTGCCCACCAAAATTCAAATCACACAGTGCTGAAAAGTTTCATACTTGGATGTCACCCAATGTCACACACCGCCATGTGCAGTCACATACCCTGCACAACCCACTTTTTACCCTTTACAGTCAAACACTGGCCTCCTTTTTAACTCACGGCAAAGCTTTGTCACACATCATCTTGTGTTTTCAACACGTCCCAGCTTTGTCTCACAACAACATACCTTGTAACATTTTCCACCCTGCGCTGTTATCCTTCACAACCTTCAACCTGTGGCAAAGAAGAACCTCAAAAGCAGAGTAGGGCACGAAACACATGAACCATCTGTGGAAACTGTAGGTCCATATGTACAGAGGATTAAAGCATCTTCTGTCATCATGTTGATTCCTTTTTAACAGATGACATTTAAAACGATAATTCTCCCACTCTACAAGGCTCTGGTCCGGCCGCACCTGGAGTATGCTGTCCAGTTCTGGGCACCAGTCCTCAGGAAGGATGTACTGGAAATGGAGCAAGTACAAAGAAGGGCAACAAAGCTAATAAAGGGTCTGGAGGATCTTAGTTATGAGGAAAGGTTGCAAGCACTGAACTTATTCTCTCTGGAGAAGAGACGCTTGAGAGGGGATATGATTTCAATTTACAAATACTGTACTGGTGACCCCACAATGGAGATAAAACTTTTTTGCCGAAGAGAGTTTAATAAGACTCGTGGCCACTCAAT
Source organism: Lithobates clamitans (assembly GCA_037952925.1). Lineage (NCBI taxonomy): Eukaryota > Metazoa > Chordata > Amphibia > Anura > Ranidae > Lithobates > Lithobates clamitans. Next base: position 3,318,655 of record JBBGZY010000571.1, read on the forward strand.
ACAATTAGAAGAAAAGAGGTTTAACCTTAAACTACGTAGAGGGTTCTTTACTGTAAGAGCGGCAAGGATGTGGAATTCCCTTCCACAGGCGGTGGTCTCAACGGGTAGCATTGATAGCTTCAGAAAACTATTAGATAATCACCTGAATGACCGCAACATACAGGGATATACAATGTAATACTGACACATAATCACACACACAGGTTGGACTTGATGGACTTGTGTCTTTTTTTTCAACCTCACCTACTATGTAACTATATGTAACTATGTAACTGCATCATCAATGTTGAGGAATTTAAGGTGTGATGCCTCAACTATGCCATGTCAGAGGCCACACAGAGGGAATATGAGGTTGATTGAAATCGGTGGGTTTAATATTTAAATAGTATACAGTAACTACATTAAAATTTACAATAAGTATAATTGTTTCGAAAAAAGTCATCTATGCGATGAGACAATATCTTCTGTGTAAGCAAAGGTTTCTAGGAAAGGATCGCTATCATTTCCTTAACCACTTGAAGATGAGCATGTTTAACCTTCTCCCTAGCAAGGCTATTTTTCAGTTTTAAGTGCTGTGTCACTTTAAGAACTACACAGGCATGCAACACAGTACCCAAATTAATTTCATATCATTATATTGAGACAGAGCTTTCTTTTGGTGGCACATAATCACATCCTGTTTTTTTAAATTATTATATTAAGGGAAATAAACAGTTTCCCTTAGTTTCTGCTATAAAACATAACAAATAAATAATCTTTCTTCATAAATTTAGGCCAAAATGTACTCCGCTACATTTCTTTGGTAAAAATAACAGGAATTATTGTATATTATTTAGCTGGTGTGAACGTTATGTAGAGTCTACGAACTATGTTAAGGTTACATTGTAATTGTTATTTCTCACTCACAGCATGAACATACTTAAAATTACACCCCAAAACACATTCTTCAACTCCTGCCGATACTACATCTGTAAAACTTTTTTTTACTGGCGAGTTGAATAGAGGAGCCCAGAATTACCTTCAGGCTTTCAAGGGGCATACATTTTGTATCTGATTTTCTGACTACCTATCACATTTCTTGAGGCCCTGACGTGCCAGGACAGGAGAAACTCCAATAAATTACCAATTTTGCAAGATATACCTTCCAATGTATTTAATCAAAGGCATGGTGAGTCTTTTAAAGATCACATTTTTTTCCCACAAGTTCTTGGAAAATTAAGAGATTACGCACCTAATTTCCTGACTAATTATCACATTTTTGGAGGCCGTGGATTACCAGGATAGTAGAAACATCTGCAAAATTACCACATTTGGGAGTGTAAACACCCTAAGGTATTTTTAGGAAGCACGGTGAGTCTTTTGAAGATTTCATTTTTTGCCACAAGTTTTTGGAAAATGCGGAAAGAAAATGAATTTATTTTTTTTTTTTACACAAAGTTGTCAATTTTAATAATATTTTTCTAAAACACAGTATGGGCATGCTTAGAATTGCACTACCAAACACCTTTCTGCTACTCCTCCCGAGTATGGGGATACCACATGTGTGAGACTTTTTCAGTGTTGGTATTGATTATTTGCTAAACATTGGGGTTGATTTACCAAAACTGGAGAGTGCAACATTGGCTACCATGCACAGCTGCACCAAATCAGCTTCTATCTTCAGCTTGTTCAATTTAGAGTTGGTAAAAAAAAACCTGGAAACTGGTTTCTATGCAGAGCTGCACACGATTTTGCACTCTCCAGCTTTAGTAAATCAACCCCATTGTATCTTGTGTATCACAAAAATCAACCAAACTGTATTAAAAACAATGCTCGCCAGGGGCATGGCCTACCGCAGAGAGTAATGGACGCCTGATCTCAGAGCTCCGTTCCACAGACACCGATCCGCAGCAACTCAAGGTGACAATCCGACCCCGATCCGGTCACACGGAGGGGGCAAGGATCTGTGACCGTCCCGGGCATGTCCAGACGGCGGAATAAACCTCCCGCACCACGCTGCCTCACTGATTACTACTCCAGCGCGGCCATGAACGAGGCCCAAGATGGCGCCGGCTCCGGGAACAACGCCTCAGGCACAGCCCGCACCGCAGCAGATGAGGGGCGCCGTTCGGCTCCCTCACAAGAGGACTTCCCAGCATTATCATATGGCGACAATATGATGAGAGAGGAGATGGATACCATACCCTCCCCAGACACTGCAGCATCCCATTCCAGCGTGGACAGAGAGCCCCAGCCCAAGAAGCACCAGTGGGCAGACAGGGACACTGATACCACACACATCCCTGCTCTGGCAGCAGTCCCTGCATCAGATAATCCTGTTACTGAATCTATGTTAAAATCGATGCTCCTCACATTGCAAAAAAATCTCCACAGGGATCTACAATATCTGTCTCCCAAATACATGACAGGGTAGAATGCCTAGAAGGAAGAGCTCATCTGCTTGAAGAAAGCATGCATGACCATGTCAGAGCTCACAATGAATTACTGGATGCACATGAACACCATGCCTCAGAAATACACCACATAAAATTAAAATTGGCAGATTTGGAAGATCGTTCCAGGAGGAACAATATAAAATTTAGAGGTGTTCCCGAATCTGTCAAATCAAATGAAATTCCTCCTTACTTACAACAGTTATTCTCACGTTTATTGCCTCGTTTGAATGCATGAGATATTACCATTGACCGGGCGCATAGGATCGCCAAACCTGCGCACCTATCCCCGGACATCCCGAGGGATATTCTAGCAAGAGTGCACTACTTTCATGTTAAGGAGCAAATTTTTTTTTTGTGTTTATTTGGTTACGCTCTTTTTGAGTACTTTACTTCTTCCTTGATCTGCATAATATCGAAGTAAATCACCTGTGATATATTTAGTACGGCTCAATACTATATACATAGCGACATAACAAAGTTTTTTAATTGACCTTCTCAGTGTTACTGTACGCTCCTTGCTTCCATTAAAAGACCTAAAGTTGATTAATCTTCTAAGTGTAATCTCGCTCCCCTCGTCCCCATCCCAGGACATTCCCTGCTAAAATGGCCATTAAACTCACTTCACTGAATGCCAAAGGCCTGAACTCCCCCTTTAAGCGCAATCTCCTATGGAAGGAAGCACTGACTCAGAGGGCAGACATATTCTGTGTACAAGAAACACATTTTATCAAAGACAAGGCACCAAAATGCACACACAAACGTTACCCACACTGTTTCTTTGCCAATGCCCCCGCCAAAAAGAGAGGGGTTATGATAGCAATTAGTTCATCCATCTCTTTCCAGTTACACCACTGTGAAGCTGATGAAGATGTTAGATATTTCATTCTCTCCGCAACAATTGAGAACCAACGCCTCATGTTGGTAAATCTTTACACACCCAACACAGGCCAAAAAAAGTTTTACAACAATCTACTCTCTAAATTGGCACCTTACAGATCCAGCCCAGTAGTAATGTGTGGGGACTTTAACCACTTGAGCCCCGGAAGGATTTACCCCCTTCCTGACCAGAGCACTTTTTACAATTTGGCACTGCGTCGCTTTAACTGCTAATTGCGCGGTCATGCAATGCTGTACCCAAACGAAATTTGCGTCCTTTTCTTCCCATAAATAGAGCTTTCTTTTGATGGTATTTGATCACCTCCGCCGTTTTTATTTTTTGCGCTATACACGGAAAAAGACCGAAAATTTTGAAAAAAAATGATATTTTCTACTTTTTGTTATAAAAAAAATCAAATAAACTCAATTTTAGTCATACATTTAGGCCAAAATGTATTTGGCCAAATGTTTTTGGTAAAAAAATGTCAATGAGTGTATATTTATTGGTTTGCGCAAAAGTTATAGCGCCTACTAACAAGGGTACATTTTCTGGAATTTACACAGCCTTTAATTTATGACTGCCTATGTTGTTTCTTGAGGTGCTAAAATGGCAGGGCAGTACAAAACCCCCACAAATGACCCCATTTTGGAAAGTAGACACCCCAAGGAAATAACTGAGAGGCATGTTGAGCCCATTGAATATTCATTTTTTTTGTCCCAAGTGATTGAATAACGACAAAAAAAAAAAATTACAAAAAGTTGTCACTAAATGATATATTGCTCACACAGGCCATGGGCATATGTGGAATTGCACCCCAAAATACATTTAGCTGCTTCTCCTGAGTATGGGGATACCACATGTGTGGGACTTTTTGGGAGCTTAGCCACGTACGGGGCCCCGAAAACCAATCACTGCCTTCAGGATTTCTAAGGGCGTAAATTTTTGATTTTACTCCTCACTACCTATCAGTTTTGAAGGCCATAAAATGCCCAGATGGCATAAAACCCCCCAAAATGACCCCATTTTGGAAAGTAGACACCCCAAGCTATTTGCTTTGAGGCATGTTGAGTCCATGGAATATTTTATATTTTGACACAAGTTGCGGGAAAGTGACAAATTTTTTTTTTTTTTGCACAAAGTTGTCACTAAATGATATATTGCTCACACAGGCCATGGGCATATGTGGAATTGCACCCCAAAATACATTTAGCTGCTTCTCCTGAGTATGGGGATACCACGTGTGGGACTTTTTAGGAGCCTAGCCGCGTACGGGGCCCCAAAAACCAATCACCGCCTTCAGGATTTCTAAGGGTGTAAATTTTTGATTTCACTCTTCACTGGCCATGGAATGCCCAGGTGGCACAAACCCCCCCCCAAATGACCCCATTTTGGAAATTAGACACCCCAAGCTATTTGCTGAGAGGCATGTTGAGTATTTTGCAGCTCATTTGTTTTTGAAAATGAAGAAAGACAAGAAATTTTTTTTTTCTTTTTTCAATTTTCAAAACTTTGTGACAAAAATTGAGGTCTGCAAAATACTCACTATACCGTATACCGCTCAGCAAATAGCTTGGGGTGTCTACTTTCCAAAATGGGGTCATTTGGGGGGGGGGTTTGCCATGGCCTCTGAAACTGTGATAGGCAGTGAAGAGTGAAATCAAAAATTTACGCCCTTAGAAAGCCTGAAGGCGGTGCTTGGTATTCGGGGTCCCGTGCGCGGCTAGGCTCCCAAAAAGTCCCACACATGTGGTATCCCCATACTCAGGAGAAGCAACAGAATGTATTTTGGGGTGTAATTTCACATATTCCCATGGCATGTTTGAGCAATATATCATTTAGTGACAACTTTGTGCAAAAAAAAAAAAATTGTCTCTTTCCCGCAACTTGTGTCACAATATAAAATATTCCATGGACTCGACATGCCTCTCAGCAAATAGCTTGGGGTGTCTACTTTCCAAAATGGGGTCATTTGGGGGGGTTTTAAACTGTCCTGGCATTTTATGCACATTTAGAAGCTTATGTCACACATCACCCACTCTTCTAATCACTTGAAGACAAAGCCCTTTCTGACACTTTTTGATTACATGAAAAAATTATTTTTTTTTGCAAGAAAATTACTTTGAACCCCCACACATTATATTTTTTTTTAAAGCAAATGCCCTACAGATTAAAATGGTGGGTGTTTCATTTTTATTTTTCACACAGTATTTGCGTAGCGATTTTTCAAACGCATTTTTTGGGGGAAAACACACTTTTTTAAATTTTAATGCACTAAAACACACTATATTGCCCAAATGTTTGATGAAATAAAAAAGATGATCTTAGGCCGAGTACATGGATACCAAACATGACATGCTTTAAAATTGCGCACAAACGTGCAGTGGCGACAAACTAAATACATTTTTAAAAGCCTTTAAAAGCCTTTACAGGTTACCACTTTAGATTTACAGAGGAGGTCTACTGCTAAAATTACTGCCCTCAATCTGACCTTCGCGGTGATACCTCACATGCATGGTGCAATTGCTGTTTACATTTGACGCCAGACCGACGCTTGCGTTTGCCTTAGCGCGAGAGCAGGGAGGACAGGGATGTTTTGTTTTTTTTTTCTTTATTATTTTTTTGCTTTTATCTTATTTTTAAACTGTTCCTTTCATATTTTATTTTTTTTTTTATTTTTATTATCTCAAGGAATGTAAATATCCCCTATGATAGCAATAGGTAGTGACAGGTACTCTTTTTTGAAAAAATTGGGGTCTATTAGACCTTAGATCTCTCCTCTGCCCTCAAAGCATCTTACCACACCAAGATCGGTGTGATAAAATGCTTTCCCAATTGCGCTGTTTACATCCGGCGAAATCTAAGTCATAAAATGCTCGTAGCTTCCGGTTTCTTAGGCCATAGAGATGTTTGGAGCCACTCTGGTCTCTGATCAGCTCTATGGTCAGCTGGCTGAATCACCGGCTGCATTCTCAGGTTCCCTGTTGAGACAGGAGAGCCAGAGCCTGCATGGCTCTCGCACGGGTATACAATGTAGTATGCCACATGTGAACAAGGCCTCACAGTGTCAGTGATCACCACCCCAGCATAGTGTAACAGTGTCCTTGATTGTGACCATACCAGACCATTGAAGCCAGAAAGTGTTCTTGATCCCCCAGAAAGCACATGCATCCCTATGTGAGTAAACGCTGCCCTCACATGGGTATATGATCTAGTACGCTCTGTGTGAGAGGTCTGACTGGCTGTACTGGTCTGGTGACACTGGGACTGGTGTGATTAGTGGTCAGGGACACTGGCTGGCTGCACTAATATATAGCATTCTTAGAGTAGCCAGCCAGTTTCCCTGTTCATTGGCCACACCAGTGATCAATTTTATTTTTTTCAACCCACTGAATGTTTTCAACAGTGCCACTGACTGTAGGCAAGTCAGCTCCTCTCACAGCCTATCGCTGCATGAGGAAATGCAGCCTTTGTTTACAAGTGTGATTGCTGTGATTATTCACAATGGTACGGGCGTGCGACCGGCTGTATCAGTGCGGTCAGAGCGTCTGTTATTCTGGGTAAGCTGACAGTTTATGTTCATGACTCAATACTGTTGTTAATATGTAAGTGTAATACTGTTTCTAATAAATCAAGGTGTAATACTACACTATGTGGACTTACTTGTCACTTTCTGAGAAATCATGAGGCACAGGCGAGCTGGTCTCATTAATGATTCTTGAATCCATATACCTGTGGCCAGGTTTTTGCAAAGGAATTTTGCCTTTCTAGAAATAGATTGGCAATAAAAGCTGGTGTGTTGTCCAACAGGTGGTGTAGGTAAGCACTGCTGTGGTCACGATTTTCAATATTTGAGAGCAGTGTTTGGGGATATTTATTTTTTATGTAATACGTCAGTATCTAATCACATCAGCACTTTGTTTAAATCTTTATATTATTGAGGGTTGCATTGAGGATTGTTATTGATTCTCTATTTACATTTACTTTCAGCATAGGATTTAACCAGGCGGGATTGAATGTTGAAGTGTCTCTAAACCCACATCATAAAAAAGAAAAAGCTGTATTACATGCTGTTTATAGTCACTATAGATTTGTTTTCTGTATTCTGCAAAAAACCTTGTTGATCCTGCTGTTCTCTGTCTCCACCTTTTGCTCAAGTCCTCAATTCAGCTAGGGATTTTGCAGCTGTGGTGGCAACTCTGAACATGCTCAGTTTTCAGTGAGTTTCTATGCTGACCATTTCCTCCCTATCGCATCTGAGCAGCCCATGTGACTATACAGTCACACATGTGGGTGTATACACAGTGGCAAATGACAGCCAACTGGTGGCTTCATCTCCCTCTGATTCTAAGACAGAGGCTGGAGGGGCGTGACGCAGCCAGTTTCTGGCAGAAATCCACCCACACCATGTTATTTCCACAAATTAATAAAGATTTGATTTTAAATATTTATTTGTATGCCAATTTAAAACAGTTTATTGATAGTATTTATTTTTACTCTGTAATCCAAAGGATATGTTTTTTTATTTTGAACATGTAACCAGCAGCAGAGAATTATAAGCTCCTCCTGCTTATGTTTCTCTGCAGACAGGCTGGGAGACAGCAGCGTACATTACATAGGAAAAAGGTACTTCAGTTTTTTTAAATTAAAATAACTACAGTGCCATCATCCACATACAGAAATATAAAGGACAATGTAAATTAAAGAGTGTGCATTTAGTATCACTTTAAAGTGCGAGTAAACTCCACTGGACAATTTTTACTTGAAGTGTGCATGCACTCTGAAGGATTGGCATACCGCGTCGTTCCTTCAAAGATCTGTGCCGTGAACAGTGGCTCCCGCATGCATGCGCAGGAGTGATGTCATCGCAGCTCGTCCAATCAAAGGACCAAAGCCAGCCAACCCGGTGAAAATGGAAGCCCTGTCAGCAGTGACATCGCACCACTGGAAGGCTTCGTTTTAAGGTAAGTTTCACATAATGTGCTAGTATATGATGCATACTAGCACATTATAACTTTGTATTGCAGGTTTAAAAAAAAGGCGGGTTACTACTGCTTTAATTGTGATCTATTCAATCCTGTCCATTATCAATGTAACAAGTGTGATGACGTCATTTATAGAGTCACAGGTACCAAACTACAAAGGAGCGTCTAAGGAAACAGCTCCTGCAGAATGTAGCTTACGCCAATTAATTTTGCATACACCCAGAAATAATGCTGTGCTACAGGATAGGAATTGAACCTATATAGAGGAACAACATGAACTAAAGCGGTGATTTTAGGCTGATATTTATTATTACATTCATTTTTTGTGCATATGAAGTTGAGCTTTAACAGGGAAAGGAGAATTCCAATCCTTCAATGCGTAAGCCTTAGTGGTAACCCGCCTAACCCAACTATAGATGATGAAACATGAAGCAGGACAGCCCCTGCAAGAGCCCACAGGCAGGACAAATAGAGAATCCTAGGTTCTGATGGAAACAGTGCCTCAGGCGATAAACTCACACTGCAAACAATGTAAACAACGTAGACTTTTTGGGGTGCTGATTAAAGTGGAAGGAGAAAACCATCTTAAACCCTTCAGCCCCGGAAGATTTTACCCCCTTCCTGACCAGAGCACTTTTTACAATTTGGCACTGCGTCGCTTTAACTGACAATTGTGCGGTCGTGCAATGCTGTACCCAAACAAAATTTGCGTTCTTTTTTCCCACAAATAGAGCTTTCTTTTGGTGGTATTTGATCACCTCTGTGGTTATTTTTTGCGCTATAAACAAAAAAAGAGCAACAATTTAAAAAAAAACTTTTAACTTTTTGCTATAATAAATCTCCCCAAAAATGCTTGCAGAAAACACATTTCTTCATTAGTTTAGGGTAATATATATTCTACATATTTTTGGTATAAAAAAAAAGATCGCAATAAGCGTATATTGATTGGTTTGCGCAAAAGTTATAGCGTCTACAAACTATGGATAAGATTTATGGCATTTTTTATTATTTTTTTTTACTAGTAATGGCGGTCATCTGCAATTTTTAGTGGTACTGCGACATTAGGGCAGACAGATCGGACACATTTTGGGACCATTGACATTTACACAGCAATCAGTGCTATAAATGCACTGATTACTGTGTAAATGTCACTGGTAGGGAAGGGGTTAACACTAGAGGGCGATCAAGGGGTTAAATGTGTTCCCTAGTTAGTGTTTCTAACTGTATGGGGATAGGACTGACTGGGGGAGGAGACATATCGTGGTTCCTACTTACTAGGAACAAACGATATGTCTCCTTTCCCCTGACAGAACAGGGATTTGTGTTTTTACACACACAAATCCCCGTGCTGGCACTCGTGCCCGCGAGTGCGGGTGGTCAGCGGTGATCGCGCCCACTGGCCATGGGCATCGGGTCCCCCGCCGTGCCACTGGCGCCTCCAGTGGCTCTTAAAGGGAACAACTTACCCATACGTTGTTTTGCGCAGCCGTGCCATTCTGCCGACATATATCGGCGTGAGCCGGTCGGCAAGTGATTAAGGAAAAACTTGATAAACGTCACCAGCTTGAATGAGGCCCACAATCCTGAAGAATACTGAGGGGCACAAAACACTGCATGATTTTATGTACACTCATGATGGATGATTAACTCTATATACGTTTATATTATACTTTTTTGGTTATTTATACTGAAACAATGCGGAATCATTTTTTGGAGTAATTTTGAAAAAGGTAGTGAATCACCTAGAGCAGCTATATTAGGGTATAAACTGTATATTATCACTTATACATTGGTAGTGTAAGGGTAGCAGTGGCTTGGTATATACATATTGGTCTTTTTTTTGTCTGAGGCACGGGTTTATTGATTTGTTAATGTCTTGATTTACCAGAGTTTCTAGTGCCTTTTTTTAAGAATTATTTAGATGGATCTGTCATATAAACCTCATAGGAGTGGTGTGAAATCAGCAGCAGATTAGTGATTTTCTTTCTGAATGACCAATCACCTCTGCCTGCTCTTTCTGACCAGATGACCGGTCCTCTAGAAGCTCTACTGTAATTCAGGCTTTAGGCTCGATTCACACTAATGCGTTTTTTGATGCATTTTGCAGAAATGTAGGGAAATTTTTTAACATGGGTTCCTATGGAACATGTTCACATCAATGCATTTTTGTGCCTCTTTGATTTTGGAAAGGGTCAGGGACTTTTTTCCCGCAAAATGCAGCGTTTTGCATGTAATAGGATTCAATGGACCCGCATCCAAAAACGCAAGTACTGCGTTTTTACCACGATTTGCATTTTTTTATTTTTTACACTGTATATAGCTGGTTGCTAAGGAGGGGACCAGGAAGCCGTTCGCCGCATCCTTATCAACCGATGAGTCATCAGCTGTCAGCTGGCTTCCAGCTCAATGTAAAAAAAAAAAAAAAAATCGGAAAAAAAACAGCGTGGGGTGCCCCCCAGGCCCTTGGGTCTAGTATGGATTTGGAGGGACCCCCACACACCGAAATTTAAAAAAATGGCGTGGGATCCCCCGAAAATGCATACCACACCCTTATCCGAGCATGCAGCCCGGCAGGTCAGGAAAGGGAGGGGACGAGCGAGCGCCCCCCCCTAAACCTTACCAATCCGCATGCCCTCAACATGGGGAGATGGGTGCTTTGGGGAAGGAGGGGCTCTGTGTCCCCCACCCCAAAGCACCTTGCCCCATGTTGATGGGGCAAGGTGCTTTGGAATTAACAATGGGGCCCCCAGATCCCACCCCCCCTATGTGAATGAGTATGGGGTACATTATACCCCTATCCTTTCACTAAAAAAAGTAGTGTAGTGTTAAAAAATACAGTAGACAGTTTTTGACAAGTCTTTTACTAAAAATCTTCTTCTCCGGTCTTCCTCCATCTTCTCCCGCATCTTCATCCTCCGTTCTTCTCCTTCTCCCCCCTGCTTCTTCTTCCGCTCTTCTGTCTTCTTTGTCCGGTGTTCTTCCTCCGCTTCTGCCGCCGACCCTCCTCCGATGCTGTGTCCCGCTGATCTGTCGGTGCCGATGTCCTGCATTTCTTAATGATGGGGCGTGGCAATCAGCTTACGTCATCCTGAGGCCACGCACCCTTGTGACACCACGGACCCATCCTGCCCTGGGCAGTGACGTCACAAGCAGGCGTGGCGGTAAAAACGCGTGTCCAAAAACGCGGCAAGCACCGAAAAAACACTCAAAAGCAACATGCATAGATGTAAATCGATCCTTACAGTGTGCATGTTGTTACACAATCCTTGACTGTGGAAGGTGGAGCCTGTCTTGGCTTCTGACTGCCCATCAACACCTACATTCTTTGATAAACTGACTAACCTAATCATCCAATAGCCTGTAAGCACTGCATGATACAGACATAAAGATCGGTGGTTTTGTCCTGGCGGTAGGCACAGGAAAGGAGATTTTTATTAAACAGGACAATATGACTTTTAGGCCCCTTTCACACGGGCAGATAGAATTCAGCTTTTAGCTGTGGAAAGATGAAGTTATTTACCGCACCTAAATTCACACAATGCTTTCCTATAGCCCCATTCACACACTGCGTTTAGCAACTGTTCCGTTACATGGGGTTTTGTGCGGTTAGAAAAAATAAATTTGACTGCATCCAGGACAGATTTAGCGCAGGTATCTGCACATAACCGCAGGTAATCGCAGTGTACTATTCCACCTGCGGATAGCAGCAGCGAGAAAAGAAAAACAACAGGAAGCAAATCAGAAATGGCAAGAATGTTCCACCGCAGCCGCATGTAAACGCTGCTAATCACAATGTACAACCAAGTGATCGCTGTGCTTGGAGTCTTGGAATTTGTAAAAAAACAAAACATGCTTTTAACGGTAGGAAGAACAGCCGCCCGTGTGAAAGGGCCATACAGTTCTCTTTTGTATTATTACTCTGTAGTGTATAGTGCACTTTTGTATATAACGCCCAATCCATATTACACACCAATGTATACTGCCTAAAAAAAGTATTTATACTCCTTAAAAGTTTCCACATTTTGTCATGTTACAACCAAAAATATAAAATGTATTTTTTTGGAATTTTGTGTGATAGACCAACACAAAATGGCACATAATTGTAATTGAAGTGAAAAGAAAATGATAAATGTTTTTCAACATTTTTTACAAATAAAAATGTGAAAAGTGTGGCGTGTATTTTTAGTCAGACCCCTTTACTCTAATACCCCGAACTAAAATCGAGTGGAACCAATTGCCTTCAGAAGTCACCTAATTAGTAGAGTCCACCTGTGTGTAATATAATCTCAGTATAAATAAATACAGCTGTTCTGTGAAGCCCTCAGAGGTTTGTTAGAGAACCTTAGTGAACAAACAGCATCAAGAAGGCCAAGGAACATACCAGACAGGTCAGGGATACAGTTGTGGAGAAGTTTAAAGCAGGGTTAGGTTATCAAAAAAATTAACAGCTTTGAAAATCTCACAGAGCACTGTTCAATCCATCATCCAGAAATGGAAAGAGTATGGCAAAACTGCAACCCTACCAAGACATGGCCGTCCACCTAAACTGACAGGCTGGGCAAGGAGAACACTAATCAGAGAAGCAGCCAAGAGGCCCATGATAAATCTGGGAGCAGCTCATGTGGGAGAATCTGTCCACAGGATAACTATTATGCCGCGTACACACGGTCAGACTTTTCGTCTACAAAAGTCCGACAGCCTGTCCGACAGACTTTCGACGGACTTTTGGCGGACTTGCGTCAGACTTTCTTACGAACGGACTTGCCTACATACGATCACACAAAAGTCTGACGGATTCGTACGTGATGACGTACACCGGACTAAAATAAGGAAGTTGATAGCCAGTAGCTGCCCTAGCGTCGGTTTTTGTCCGTCAGACTAGCACACAGACAAGCGGATTTCTGGGTCCGGCGTAGTTACGACGTAAAGATTTGAAGCATGTTTCAAATCTAAAGTCCGTCAGATTTGAGGCTGGAAAAGTCCGGGGAAGCCCACACACGATCGGATTGTCAGCAGCTTTAGTCCGTCGGACTTTTGTAGACGAAAAGTCCGACCGTGTGTAAGCGGCATAAGTCATGCACAAATCTGGCCTTTATGAAAGTGTGGCAAAAAGAAAGCCATTGTTAAAAGAAAGCGAGAAGTCCCATTCGCAGTTTGCGAGAAGCCGTGTGGGAGGACACAGTAAACATGAGGAAGAAGGTGCTCTGGTCAGATGGGACTAAAATGGAACTTTTTGGCCTAAAAGCAAAATGCTATCTGTGGCAGAAAACCCTAAAAACACCATCCCCACCATGACACATGGTGGTGGCAGCATCATGCTGTGGGGATGCTTTTCTTCAGCAGGGACAGGGAAGCGGATCAGAGTTGTTTGGAAGATGGATGGAGCCAAATACAGAGCAATCATAAAAGAAATATGTATATAGAAAAACTGCGCTTAGTGTGAAAATGAAGTAAAAAGATAAAAATGAAAAAATAAATGAAAAAAGCAAAAACAGCAGGCAAGGCAAGTATAGCAGTGATGTTGTGGCACTCGTGGAGGGTGTTTGACGAATGCTTGTTTCCAAATGCCTGTTTAAATATTTTCTGCTGCAAGTAGACTCTTATTAACCACTTAAAGACCAGCCTCGTTTTGGATTGTAGGTGTTTACATGTTTAAAAGTTTTTTTTTTGCTATAAAATTACTTAGAACCCCCAAACATTATATATTGTTTTTTTTCTAACACCCTAGAGAATAAAATGGCGGCCATTGCAATACTTTTTCTTGCACCGTATTTCACAGCGGTCTTATAAGCGCACTTTTTTGGGAAAAAATTCACTTTTTTGAATAAAAAAAATAAGACAACAGTAAAGTTAGCCCAATTTTTTTTTATATTGTGAAATATAATGTTACGCCAGGTAAATTGATACTCAACATGTCACGCTTCAAAATTGCGCCCGTGGAATGGCGTCAAACTTTTACCCTTAAAAATCTCCATAGGCGACGTTTAAAAAATTCTACAGGTTGCATGTTTTGCGTTACAGAGGAGGTCTAGGGCTAGAATTCTTGCTCTCGCTCTACCGGTCACGGCGACACCTCACATGTGTGGTTTGACCATCGTTTTCATATGCGGGTACTACTCACGTATGCGTTCGCTTCTGCGCGCGAGCTCGTCGGGACAGGGCGCTTTACAAATTTTTTTTTTAAATTATTTATTTTACTTTATTTTATTTATTCACTGTTTAAAAAAAAAAAATTGGATCACTGTTATTCCTATTACAAGGAATGTAAACATCCCTTGTAATAGAAAAAAGCATGACAGATCCTCTTAAATATGAGATCTGGGGTCAAAAAGTCCTCAGATCTCATATTTAGACTTTAATGCAAAAAAAAAAAAAAAAAAAGTTGTTTAAAAAAAAGACACAAAAAAAATGTGCCTTTTAGAGAAGTGGGCGGAGCTGACGTAATGACGTCGCTCCGGCCCTCCTATGGCATGGAGACGGGTGGGCGCCATCTTAGCCTCACTCGTCTCCATACTGAGGAAGTGAGAGGACCCGATCGCCTCCGCTGCTACGACGGCTCCGGTAAGCGGCGGAGGGCGTGGGGTGGCCACCTCTCCCACTGCCGATAACGGTGATCTCACGGCGAACCCGCTGCAGAGACCATCATTATCGCGTACAGAACTGCCGGCCCTAAAGATGGATACCTCGATTGTGGCAGCAGCTGCCGTTACCGAGATATCCATCTTTAAATTAATGACGTATATATACAGTGGCTGGTCGGTAAGTGGTTAAACTCTTGTGCTTTTATTGAATGCTGCGCAACAAGTTCGTTTCCTCTTCCATTCTAGCATACTCAATGACTGGGTGTGAGGTTTCCTAAAGAACAATATATGCTTTCTTGTAAAAAAAATAAAGAACAATATATGCGGTGACATGCATCATTGGCGTCCATTAAGCAGGCTGAACAGCAAAGGCGGCATATACCTGAAGTGAGGGGTGATTACCCTCTGATGCGCATACAGACCTTGATAGGTCTAAATATCTGGTAAGAGGATATATTTGCCCAGTCTATCCTTTGGGGAGCATTGGGTGTTGCACCTGTTGAGAATTGAAGGACACTTCTTTTTATTCACCATAAGGACTTTTGCCGGTTTTCTGGACACTTTATTTTAATTTATTCGATACACTATGAATTAATTTTGGTGGACTTTTTTGCCTTCACATATCAATTGAGAAGGCACTTTAACGCATATGTGACAGCACAACACATTTGTTTATTGAAGCTTAGAAGAAAACCTGTTGGTTTTTTGGACTGGAGTGGAAGTTCACTTTCCAGCAGGGCAACTACCTTAAACATACAGCAGAAACTACAATGGAATGGTTTAGATCAAAGCATATTCATGTGTTAAAATGGCTCAAAGTCCAGACCTAAATCCAATTGAGAATCTGTGGCAAGACTTGAAAATTGCTGTTCACGGATGCTCTCCATCCAATCTGACAGAGATTGAGCTTTTTTGGCAAAAAATGGGCAAAATTTCACTCTCTAGATTATTATTATACAGGATTTAAATAGCTTTTGTGCAGTGCTTTACAATATAAAGGAAGACAATACACCAACAGTACAATTCAAAACAAGAGGGTTAGAAGGGCCCTGCGCCTGCGAGTTTACATTCTAAGATGTGCAAAGCTGGTAGAGCTATACCCAAAAAGATATGCAGCTGTAATTGCAGCAAAAGGTGGTTCTATAAAGTGTTGACTCAGGGGGGCTGAAAAGAAATGCAAAATTTTCAGATATTTGTAAACAATTTTGAAAACCATTATCATTTCCCTTCCAGTTCACAATTATGTGCCACTTTGTGTTGGTCTATTACATAAAATCCCATTAAAAAATACATTTATGTTCTTGGTCTTAACCTGACAAAATATGGAAAATTTCAAGGGGTATACTTTTTCAAGGCACTGTATATTATGCATTCATCTTTAGAATACCCATAAGGCTTACAGTTATGCAGGTAGTGACTTGAACACCCTGAAATATGTCACCACAATCCCAAAGGTTGATGGGATATGTAGTTCTGTATGTGGCACAGAACTACTTCAGGACCCATAAGCGATACCACACAGAGTCCTTCTACTAAGCCTGGATATAACAGGGATTTTAGACATCTCAGATACTCTCAAAACAATTTTTTTTCTTAAACCACTTGCTGACCTGGCCTTTTCTGGAACTTTTTGATTACAAGTTTAAATTACTAATTTTCGAGAAAAAAAAAATACTTAGAACCCCCAAACATTATATATTTGTTTTTTTAGCAGAGACCCTAAAGAATAAAATGGTGATTGTTGCAATATTTTATGTCAGACTGTATTTGAGCAGCGGTCATTCAAACACAATTTTTTTTTTTGGGGGGGGGGGGAGAAATACACTTTAATGAATTTAAAAAAATACAAAACACAATAGTTGCCCAATTTTTTAGTATAATGTGAAAGATGTGAAAGTTATGCTGAGTAAATAGATACCTAACATGTGCTTTAAAATTGCACATGCTCGTGGAATGGCGACAAACTATGGTACTTAAAAAACTCCATAGGCAATGCTTCAAATTTTTTTACAGGTTACCTGGTTAGAACTACAGAGGTCATCTTGTGCTAGAATTATTGCTCTCGCTCTAACGATTGCAGCGACACCTCACATGTGTGGATTGAACACCGTCTACATGTATGGATGCGACTTGCGTGGGAGCACGGAGGAATGGGACACAGTACATTGTCTTTCTTTTTTCACTGTCCTTTTAACAACTTCAGCCCCAGAAGGTTTTACCCCCTTCATGACCAGGCCATTTTTTGTGATACGGCACTGCGTTACTTTAACTGACAATTGCACGGTCATGCAACGCTTTACCCAAATAAAATTGATGTCCTTTTTTTCCCCACAAATAGAGCTTTCTTTTGGTGGTATTTGATCACCTCTGCGTTTTGTTTTTTTGCGCTATAAACAAAAAAAAGAGGGTAAATTTTGAAAAAAAAACCCAATTTTTTTACATTCTGCTGTGATACATATCCAATAAAAATTTTTAAAAAAAATCTAAATTTCTTCATCAATTTAGGCCAATATGTATTCTGCTACAAATTTTTGGTAAAAAAATCCCAATAAGTGTATATTGATTAGTTTGCGCAAAAGTTATAGTGTCTACAAATGATGGGATATTTTGTGTGGATTTTTTTATACTAGTGATGGCGGTGATCAGCGATTTTTAGCGAGACTGCGACATTGCAGTGGACAAATTGCACACCTGACACTAATAAAGAGATCAGTGCTAAAAATATGCACTGTCACTGTACTACACTGGCAGGGAAGGGGTTAACAACAGGGGCAATCAAAGAGTTAAGTGTGTCCCTAGGGGGTACTTACTAACTGTGTGGGGATTGCTCTCGCAAGTGCACCCCCAGAGGCTACTGCACGAAGCAGCGTACGGGTGCGTCGTTCCGTGCAGCCGGGCCCCGCCTTGCCACAGTAAATGTGCAGAAGGCGGTCCGGAAGTGAGTAATTTTTTTTATCACTTTTATACCTATTACAAGCAATGTAAACATCCCTTGCAATAGAAAAAAAGCATGACAGGTCCTCTTTATTGAGAGATCTGGGGTCAAGAAGACCCCAGATCTCTCATTTACCTTTAAAAGCAAAAAAAACCCAAAAAACTTTTGGCTTAACCACTTGCTGACCGCCTTCCACATATATACTGCGCCAAGGAGGATCAGCTGCGCAAACTGTCGTACCTGTATGCCAGTCTGTGCATAAGATACAGTGGGCGAGAGCGTGCCCGCGGGTCCGGCAGACTCGGCGTCCGCCAGCCACCCGTGATCGCAGTACACAGAGGTAGAATGGGGATCTGCTTATGTAAACAAGGTAGATCCCCGTTCTGACAGGGGACAACATTGAGATCTGCTATTCCTAGTGATCAGGAACAGCAATCTCTGTGTTGTCCTTGTATGCCCATCTCCCACAGTTAGAACACACCCAGGGAACACAGTTAACCCCTTTATCGCCGCCTAGTGTTAACTTTTCTGCCAGTGTCATTTATACATTGATCAGTGCATTTTTTTTAGCACTGATCACTGTAATATTGTCACTGGTCCCCAAAAAGTGTCACTTGGGGTCAGATTTGTCCGCCGCAATGTCACAGTCCCGCTAAAAATTGCAGATCGCTACCATTACCAGTAAAAATTAAAAAAAAAGTCCATAAATTTATCCCCTATTTTGTAGACGCTATAACTTTTGTGCTAACCAACCATTATACGCTTATCGAGCTGTAGAGAAATACATATTGGCCTAAACTGATGAATACATTTGTTTTTTTACAGATTTTTGTTTGGATGTGTATTATAGCAGAAAGTAAAAAATAGTTTTTGTTTTTTTTTCAAAATTGTCAGTCTTTTTGTTTAGAGCAAAAATAAGCAGAGGTGATCAAATACCACCACAAATTTGTGGGAAAGAAGGGCATCAATTTTGTTTGGATACAACGTTGCACGATTGCGCAAATGTCCATTAAAGCGATGCAGTGCCGTATTGCAAAATATGGTCTGGTCATTAAGGGGGTAAATCCTTCCAGGGCTGAAGTGGTTAAAAAAATATCACTTGTTTATGCCCGAGAGCCGGAAATGATTTCAAAAGGTTGCTCTGGTCCTCCAAGGGCATAGAGCCGAGTGGGGGCCATCTTGCAGCCATGGGGTATCTAGCTGCAGCCATAACCCCAATATGTAACGTCAAAAACATGATGTACATTCCCAGTTAGGTAGTCCACAAGTGGTTAAAAATATTCTTTAAAAAAAGTCTTGATTGAGCCTAGAGAGAGGAAGAATCCCAGAATTCAGCATTACATTTTCAATGCAGATTTGAATTTGATTGTTGGTTGTGAAAAACATTTTAGTACAGTGCTGTTGGGGAGATAGGAAGAACGTTCCAGTGCAGGTTAAAGCATCACAAGGCAGTGAAGTGCAGTGCCTACATTTAAACTCAAAGCTTAACTTTAGGAATTGTTTGCACAGCATACCTATATTGGTTCAGCTTGGTACAATGTTTAAGTGTGCATTATTCCAATCTGATGGACTGTTGGTGAACCTGGAAATCACTGTAGTAGTCGACCTTACTACAGTGATAGCTGCAATCTTCTGAGTCCTTGTCAGTTTTCACGTGAGAGGCTGCCTTACTGCACTATTTTTTTCAAGGAATACAAGGCATATTTTGATTAGATGAGGCGAAAAATTGTGATATCACCACACCTCCTCTGTATCTCATGTAATCAGAGAAAGCCTTATGTCCAATTTAAAATTTCCAAGGCATTCTATGAATGGCAGCCATGTTGAGCGAGTGACCCTCTGTGATTAGTGTGTAATGTGACAGCTCCCGCATAAAACCTGAGCAGGACCTGGAAGCCCTTGGCTATCACTGCAGTAGAGCTGACTTCTACAGTGATTTCCAGCTTCTCAAATGGTCTATCAGGTATAAATAATCCATACTTCCTGTGTGCGAAGCTGGATCAATGCAAGTATGCAATACATATAATTTCTGAGGTTTAGCTTTACTATGAATGTAGGCAATGCTCCCTGTAAGAATTGTAATGCTTCAGTCTCCATTTTGAAAAAAAAGTGTATATTTTTTCCTTCACAGAAAACTTTTTTCTTTACAATACACACACAGAAACATACACAAAAAAGGGAATGTTGACTAACCTGTAAATTCCGTATCTTGGAGTGTAGTACAGGACACAGAATAAATAATTATAGTACCTGGGTTATAGGCTGCTACCTTCAGTTGATAAGACACCTTGGACGTACTCAGTATATACAAGTCAAAATTCATTTTAACTTAATTGTATAATACAGGACACAGTTTCTATATTCATTGATCCTAGGATGTCCCCAAGCAATGAATCGGAAGTGTGGACAACAACAAAGCAGAACCATGCCGATGAGCCCCACAAAACAGAAAAGGGGTCAACAGGCCCAACTGAAAGCTGTATCTGCAGAGGTCTTGATATCCACCTAATAGAACTTGGAGAGTGCGTGAACTGAAGACCAGGTGGTGGCCTTGAAGAGCTGAGCAACAGAAGTTTGGTGGCTGTATGCCCAGGAGACCCCCACTGACCTGTTGGTCTGAACACAAAAGCACAAGGAAGTCAAGAGATGTAGAGGCCAACAGAATGTTGTGCTAGAGGGGCCTTAAAGTCTCAATGAGACACTCAGAGGGATATCTTTTTTATATTAAGATTTTAGCCTGAGACCTTAGAGAGAAAAGAAGACAAACCTTTGCTTGGCCACGTCTAGGATGAGGCTTAGATATTCTAGACGCAGGGAAGGCTTGAGAGCAGACTTTTAAGAGTTTGTTAAAAATGATGTAGCGAGGTATAGCACCACATCCCAACATATAATTTAAAACACAACAAAGAAAAAAAAAAGCAATGGATTTTATCAGATACCGAAACCCCAGGAACTGGACTCACAACACTGCATTGCATTATTACATGCAAAAATTAAAACCCAATCTGATAAAAAACAAGTTTCAAAGTCACTAATACCCCCCTAGACACCATCAACTGCCACTCTCTGCTGGTAGAGCAGACCTCCTTTAACAAATGTAAGTAAATATCCATATGTATAAAGTCATACACAAGTTGTATAAATACAAGAATCAAAAAGGTCTTCAAATGGGAACACAGTTGTGCTCATAAGTTTACACACCCTGGCAGAATTTATGATTTCTTGGCCATTTTTCAGAGAATATGAATGATGACACAAAAACTTTTATTTCACTCATGGTTAGTGTTTGGCTGAAGCCATTTATTATCAATCAACTGTGTTTACTCTTTTTAAATCATGGCAACAGAAACTACGCAAATGACCCTGATCAAAAGTTTACATACCTTGGTGATTTTGGCCTGATAACATGCACACAAGTTGACACAAAGGGGTTTGAATTGCTATTAAAGGTAACTATCCTCACCTGTGATCTGTTTGCTTGTAATTAGTGTGTGTGTGTGTGTATAAAAGGTCATTGAGTTTCTGGACTCCTGACAGACCCTTGCATCTTTCATCCAGTGCTGCACTGATGTTTCTAGATTTTGAGTCATGGGGAAAGCAAAAGAATTTTCAAAGGATCTGCGGGAAAAGGTAGTTGAACAGTATAAAACAGGAAAGGGATATAAAAAGATATCCAAGGAATTGAGAATGACAATCAGCATTGTTCAAACTCTAATCAAGAAGTGGAAAATGAGGGGTTCTGTTGAAACCAAACCACGGTCAGGTAGACCAACTAAAGTTTCAGCCACAACTGCCAGGAAAATTGTTCGGAATGCAAAGAAAAACCCACAAATAACTTTAGGTGAAATACAGGACTCTCTGAAAATTGTGGTGTGGCTGTTTCAACATGCACAATAAGGAGGCACTTGAAGAATGATGGGCTGCATGGTCAAGTCGCCAGAAAAAAGCCATTACCATGCAAATGCCACAAAGTATCCCGCTTACAATACACCAAACAGCGCAAAGACAAGCCTCAAACCTTCTGGCACAAAGTCATTTGGAGTGATGAGACCAGAATTGAGCTTTTTGGCCACAACCATAAATGGTTAGCAACAAGAGCAACAAGGCTATGATGAAAGGTACACCATTCGTACTGTGAACCACGGAGGTGGATCGCTGATGCTTTGGGGATGGGTGAGCTACAAAGGCACAGGAAATTTGGTCAAAATTGATGGCAAGATGAATGCAGTATGTTATCAAAAAATACTGGAGGAATATTTGCATTCAGCTAGGAAGCTGCGCATGGGACGTACTTGGACATTCCAATTTGACAATGATCCAAAACACAAGGCCAAGTCGACCTGTCATTGACTACATCAGAATAGAGTAAAGGTTCTGGAGTGGCCATCTCAGTCTCCTGACCTCAATATCATTGAGCCACTCTGGGAAGGTCTCAAACGTGCAGTTCATGCAAGACAGCCCACAAATTTACAGGAACTGTAGGCTTTTTGCCAAGAGGAATTAGCAGCTTTACCATCTAAGAAGACAAAGAGCATCATCCAAAAACCACAAAAGACTTCAAGCTATTCATGAGGTGAAAAGGTACATGGTATTAAGAACTGGGGTATGTAAACTTTTTATCTGGGTCATTTGGGTAGTTTATGTTGCCATTATGATTTAAAAAGAGTAAACAGAGTTGATTGATAATAAATGGCTACAGCCAAACATTAACCACGGGTGAAAGAAAAGTTTTTGTGTTATTCATATTCTCTGAAAAATGGCCAAGAAATCATAAATTCTGCCAGGGTATGTAAACTTATGAGCACAACTGTATACTGTATGTTTATTAAAATTACTGGAAAGGCAGAAGGCGATGTTTCCAAGTGTTCCATCAGAGTTCAGTCCTGAAAGTCAGGGTCCTGTTGATTATTCACTGCCTCAGTCCAATTAGTTGTGGTTTGACAAACAGCAACTGCAGCTATAGCTGGTTGCAGGGCTAGACCTTCAAGTGTAATGCCCTGTACACACGGTCGGATTTTCGGATGAAAAATGTGTGATAGGACCTTGTTGTCGGAAATTCCGACCGTGTGTAGGCTCCATCACACATTTTCCATCGGAATTTCCGACACACAAAGTTTTGAGAGCTTGCTATAAAATTTTTTGACAACAAAATCCATTGTCGTAAATTCCGATTGTGTGTACACAAATCTGATGCACAAAGTGCCACGCATGCTCAGAATAAATTAAGAGACGAAAGCTATTGGCTACTGCCCCGTTTATGGTCACGACGTATGTGTTTTACGCCACCGCGTTCAGAATGATCGGATTTTCCGACAACTTTGTGTGACCGTGTGTATGCAAGACAAGTTTGAGCCAACATCCGTCGGAAAAAACCCATGGATTTTGTTGTCGGAATGTCCGATCAATGTCCGACCATGTGTACGGGGCATAAGACTTTAAAAGCATCTCAAATTTTCTGTCTGCAGAATCCTTAAATGAAGGAACATCTAATAGGCACAGTAAGATATTTGTTTAAGACTGGGAAAGCAGGGTCTAGTACTGGAACATTTAACTTTTTGCTGAATTCTTTTTCCACTGGATACAGCTCGGCAATGATTCGAGGAGGGGTAAAAAAAACCTTTTCAGGAGAAAACCAGTTGTCAGAAATTGCCCATTCTTGTTCATGAAGGGCGAATGTCTTTTTAGACTTTGCAGGTCTTAGTCTCCGATTGGCCTGAAAGCACCAAGGAGAATCGAGTGCAACTATACCAAGGATTCTGCCACAGAAGTGAGCATACCTAGATTGGCAAGCATATTGTGTGGAACCATAGAATCAGGTATGTGAGGCTGGGAGAGAGAAATCTTCTGTGGCCCTTTCTAACACTGCCTCTGGGGTTTGTCAAGGTTTTCAATGTGGGTTTTTTTCACGTCCCACTCAAGTGGAGAGGGTGGAGGCGGAGATGCTTGGCACTTTTGGGCTCTGATCAGCGATGAAAGAATTAAGATCGTTAGTGGGCAAAGAAATTCTGACATAGCTGCAGAGAAACCCGCTTTGGTCAGATAGGATTCTTGTTTTGAGCCTAAGATAGAGTTGGAATGGATGCAGAGTGATATTAAAATTGGGTCTTGCTCCAGTGCTAGGGAAGCAATGTCACTGCAGCCAACTGGCAGAACAAATGTTTGGCCGAACCTTTGCTGTGATCTCCTGCACTTGGGTTTCTGCCACTGCCAATCAGTGAGGGTATTTCACTGTGGGGTACTCACAAAGTAGAAATTAGGTAAGCATGTACGGAGAAAGATGCACAGAAACCCAGGTGCCGACCATCTTTGAAGTGAAGCCCTTATGGCAAGAGAGTGGGAAGAAACACCCAAGTACCATATAAAGGCTCTGGGCAGAAGTTGGTGGTAACAGTGCAACTTGTGTTGTGATGTACCACCTGGTCACCCACCTAAAAGCTCTAAATGGTGGAAATTTTAAAAGTTTAGACACCCAAAAAAGTGAAGACAAACAAATTTTCTTCTGTAAAATCTATATCATTCAGGAGACAATAATAAGTGTACTGCAGGCAGTGGAGATCATAGTTACTAAATAAATACAGTAATTACTAGATAACAGGAACAACCTTGTCTTACTTTTCCATGTCGCTGGTCCTTGTATAGGTCCAGGCTTTGCCCATCACGGTGAGCATACCCCAGAGGTATCTTTAGGGTCTGGGAAACAATGGAATGAACAACGGCAATGGACCTGTGTAGCACCCTGTGGCTAAACACAGTGCTGAGGTGAGTGCCTGAGCAGAATCCAGCTCTCATAGCAATATTACAGGCCATCACCACAGTGACTGATCTGTACTCATTGCTTCTATTGTATTTGTAGAAGGCAGTTAAGAGGTTGACTGAAGAAGTAAGTAGGAACTAGTTAAGCATATAACTTTTCTATAAGGGAGCAGAGGTCCATCACTAGGGTTGAAGGGGTATGCCCAAAGGGGTGGGGCGTGTTGATAAGTTTTGCCAATGTCTAATTACCTGAAAGAAGCAGCCTATAAAGCAGTGTCTATGGATATTAAGCCTTTTTTATCCTATATGGTACAATTAAGATAAACATTTTTAAAAGCAACGCCTTTAAAAAAGAACTGAGTATCCCAAAAAACAGTATTTAGTGATGTCAAAGTTATTGCCAAATTAATAGGCACATAGCTGACATTTCAAAATTGGACAAAATCATAACAGCTTTTGTGTAAACCGACAAGTATATTACATTTACAAATCTTACAAAAGAATTAGTGCCTAACTTTAACAGTGTTTTAAGAAACACCTATGTTGCCCTTATAGCCACTTGGATCAAACTGATTTTTCCATTGAAGTAGTAAAATTTTAATTGAAAGAGAGATGTTGGTTGGATGCTATGGGCAACCCAGTTAGTTTACAACATGAAGTACGGCATTTTATGTATGTTCCTGAAATATAATAAAATATACATGCATACTAATAGAATTTAGTTAATAAAATTATTCAAGTACAAAAAACAGGCAAGCATATTAAGCAAATGCAAGAAATAATACTAAAATCTTTACTTTTCAACAGGAATTAAACACAACATTTCGTACACAGTAATGAGACAAAATATGTTAGTTTTTTATCATCTTTAAAATCAAAATATTCCTTAAAATATTTACATTTTACAGTATAAAAAATAGCAAAACACAAGAATGTACAAGCAGGGATTTCAAGTTTTAAAGCGCAAACAATTTTTCTAATTTTAACTTACTAACAGAAGATGTAAGCGTAAAAGTTAAAATATATTTCCCCTATGGCAAGTGCATTTCAAAGCTATAGTAACCGAACGGCTTCTTAATACATCCATGATAAAACCATCTCTGATATGCTAGCTTTAAGAAATTGATGGATCAGTGTAAGTTTGCCAGAAGTAAGCTTTTTTACAGCACCAAATAATTATACAGTTTTCTAAACAGTAATTTATGGATCCTGAATCTGTTCTGGTTTTAAAAAGAGTGCAATTAAAAAGATTTTTTATTTATTTTTTTTTTTTTTTAGAACGGGTTTTAAAATGTTAGCAATACTTCATATGCAAAAATGCTGTACATTATGCATAATTTCTAACTAAATATCTCAACTGAATAGTTAGAAAGAAATTCATTATGCTTTTAAATGAGGATTGTAAAAGATCTGTTAAAAACATTTCATTGTAGTGAGAATTGAACATCAAGGAATATATAACGGGCAGTCAGGCTTTACAATAACACATTTTTTTAAGGAAAAAACACTGACACTTAATAGAAAAGGATGGCACAAATAAAATAAAAAAATTTAAAAAAGCAGTGCTTTCATCGTTTGCTTTTACTTTTATCACTGTGGTCCCTGCTCCTGTCCTTGTGGTGCCTGTCTTTCTCTTTTTCTCGATTTCTGTCCCTAGTTTTATCTTCATCATGACTCCGATCCTCACTCTTTGATTTATCACTACTCCTCCTTTCTTTACTTGTTCTACTGTCTGAAGACTTCTCACTGTGAGAAGCTCTAGATTTTTCTTTTTCTCTGTGTGACTCATCACGGCTCTTGCGATCTCTGTCATGGCTCCTTTCTTTGTCTCTACGCCTGCTTCTTTCAGAGTCTCTATCTCCATGCTTTTCACTTCCCGATTCTTTTTCATGCCTTTTTTCCCTTGAATGGTGAGACTCGCTATAGAATCTTTGTCTATGTTCACTTCTGCTTCCTCGACTGAAGCTTCTGTCACGATCTGGTTTGTCCCAAGGGTCACTATGGCGCCTTTCTTGAACTCTGTGATCTTTAAGACACAGTTTTTGAGGTGCCTGGTACATGACTTGTTCTGGATTTAAAAGAGGTCCACTCGTAATGGGGCCAAAAAAATGTGGTTGACGAGGTATCTGAAGTGCTGGATGCCAAGCAACTAATGGATTATGAATACTGGGGTCTGCAGACTGAAATCTAGGAGGTCTTGGGAAATTGAAACCCAGTGGAGTTGGAAGAAGAGGTGGTATATGAGGAGGATATGAAAATATTGGATTACCCTGCAATGGAAAGCTGGGAGTATGCTGGAATGGAAATGGAGCAGGGTTGCTCTTTAAAGGTAGAAATGGAGGCTGTTGTAACCTTAATGGTGAGAAGTTTCCTGTAAAAGTCGGAACTGAACTTTTGCTAGATGGTGCTGCTTGTAAAGAATTTGATGCCTGTGACTGAGATTTGTTTGCTGCCAAAGCTCTGCGAAATTGCTGCAGAGGGTCTGTTTCATCAATTAGAAGATCTGGAGGATACTGTCTGCTATTTTCATTTCTTGATGATTCAGCACATTCTACCTCATTCTTTGTAGAAGAGGACAAGCTGCTTTTAGATCTATCACTCCTAGATGTAAGTATATCACTTTCTTCATGGGAGTGTTTCCTATTCCTATCTTTTTTATGTCGCAAAGTGCTTTCACTTACCTCTTTATCATGTGCTGCATCCTCCTTATTTTTACTTATATCACAGTCTTTTGAATCTAGAGAGTTAATATGACTTCTTGTGGCAGCTTGCCTTGGATCCCTTTTGATATGCATTAATTTTGAAAGTTTCACTGAGTTTTCACTGGCATCTACAGATGATGTATTTTCACCATCAGTGCTGATTTTGTTTTCAGGAACTGGGGAGAAATTTGTATTAACAGTATCCTCAATTTCTTGACTAAAATCGGCAGGGCCTGCTGAATTTCCTTTCTCAACCGTTTCATCACTTGACCATGCATTTATTTTGGCTAAATACACTTCAGTAGGAACATCTTGAGGTTTGTCTTTTAGGGATACAGCCAATTTTCCAGACTGAGATAGTATTATTGGTGTTGGATTCTCTTTTGTTTCTTCTACAGTGTTAGGGGTTATATCCATTTCTAGGTCTTTATCAAGAATTGTTTCAGTAGTAATACTTTCATCTTTTAGTTGTTTTTTTCCTACCTTTAATATTTGATCACTGATTTTTGTAACAGGTGGTTTATGTTCAAATGTACTTTCTGTAGTTCCCAAAAGAGACTGTAATATGTCATCCGCAGGTAATGGTTTGTTGGCTAGATCTATAGTTGATTGGGGATTTTCCCACCCAACTAATACTCCTGGAAGGAACCTTAATGGTTTTGGTGGCTCTCTCTTAACAGTTTCTGGTACCGATTCAACACTTGCTTGAGGTTCATCATTATCTGAAAGCTGAGGTCTGTTTCTACTCTTGTGTAACACAGCGGAGAAAGAATTGAAAAAATCATTTTCATCATCATCATCATCATCATCATTATTATCGTCTCCATCAACATCATTTCTACTCTTTTTCTCAGGAACACTTAATAATGTTCCTAGTTGATCGTCATCGAGGCTTGTGCTGTGTTGCCTTTTTACTTTCTGACGAATTATCAAGGCCAAAAGCAGATTGGGTCTTCTTGTTTCTAGACCTGTGTTAAAGAGGAAATGATTTATAAATTATACAATAATATTTGCTTATAAAAACTTTAAAAAAAAATACATTCATATACTGTAAATTAAGTACCATATTAGCGTTAATAAATATCTTGTTTTAATCCCTCACAATTTTTTTTTACAAATGTAGTAGCATATGCATGGTGTTCAATCTAGAAAATGTGATCACAAACTTCTTTATAAAATGCAGCACCCTGTTTAGAGTATCTGTATGTTCCAGGTATGCAGGACATACACAAAATGTAATGATTTTTTTGCATCATTATCATTTGTATGGATTTGTAATATGACCTGCCATTGCAATCCAAAGTGTTTTAATACATAGCTTGCATTCAAGTCTTACTACAATCTGCAATAATATAGCTTCTAGGATCAGAAGCTTAAAATCTCTACCATACTGGCTCATGCACACGTGCAAGGTGTACTAACTGTTTTGGATGTGAAGAACTGTGGAAAATGTTATTTTTGGTGCTTCATAGTGATATAATTTCTTCATGGAATACAATATACACTGAGCAAAATTATAAACGCAACACTTTTGTGTTTGCCCTTTTTATCATGAGCTGAACGCAAATATCTACGACTTTTTCTATGTACACAAAAGGCCTATTTCTCTCAAATATTGTTCACAAATCTAAATCTATGCATATCCAGATGCTGATTAGACAGCATGCCATAGGCTGGCCACAATAAAAGGCTACTCTAAAATGTGCAGTTTTACTGTATTGGGGGTCCTAAAACCAGTCAGTATCTGGTATGACCAATATTTGCTTCATGCAGTGCAACATATCTCCTTTGTATAGAGTTGATCAGGTTGTGGATTGTGACTTGTGGAATGTTGGTCCATTCCTCTTCAATGGCTGTGCGAAGTTGCTGGATATTGGCAGGAACTGAAACACAGTGTTGTATACACCAATCCAGAGCATCCCAACCATGTTCAATGGACATGTTCGGTGAGACTGCTGGCCATGCAAGAACTGGGATGTTTTCAGCTTCCAGGAATTGTGCACAGATCCTTGCAACATGGGGCCGTGCATTATAATGCTGCAACATGAGGTGATGGTCATGGATGAATGGAACAATGGGCCTCAGGATCTCATCACGGTATTTCTGTGCATTCAAAATGCCATCAATAAAATGCACCTGTGTTCGTTGTCCATAGCATACACCTGCCCATACCATAACCCCACCACCACCATGGGCCACTCCATCCACAACGTTGTCATCAGCAAACCGCTCACCCACACAACGCCATATAAGCTGTCTGCTAACTGCCCTGTACAGTGAAAACCAGGATTCATCCGTGAAAATAACACCTCTCCAAAGTGCCAGACACTATCGAATGTGAGCATTTGCCCACTCAAGTCGGTTACGATGAACTTCTTCGGTTATGCAAACCGATTGTTGAAGCAGCTGTACAGGTGGCTGGTCTCAGACGATCTTGGAGGTGAAGATGCTGGATGTGGAGGTCCTGGGCTGGTGTGGTTACACGTGATCTGCGGTTGTGAGGCCAGTTGGATGTACTGCCAAATTCTCTGAAAAGCCTTTGGAGACAGCTTATGGTAGTGAAATGAACATTCAATTCAAGGGCAACAGCTCTGGTGGACATTCCTGCAGTTAGCATGCCAAGTGCACGCTCCCCCAAAACTTGCAACATCTGTGGCATTGTGCTGTGTGATAAAACTGCACATTTTAGAATGGCCTTTTATTGTGGCCAACCTAAGGCACACCTGTGCAATAATCATGCTGTCTAATCAGCATCTAGATATGCCACACCTGTGAGGTGAATGGATTATCTCAAAGGAGAAGTGCTCACTAACACAGATTTAGACAGATTTGTGAACAATATTTGAGAGAAATAGGCCTTTTATGTACATAAAAAAGTCAGAGCTTTGCATTCAGCTCATAATAAATAGGGGCAAACACAAAAAAGTGTTGCATTTATAATTTTGCTCAGTGCACTTCACTAAAATTATTTTAAAAAAATAGGAATATGCAAGGAAACTAAATATGCAATAAACTTTTGAATAATTTAAAGGATAAGTTCACCTTTAAAAAAAATAAAAAATAATAATAAATGCAAATCGTTTTGCAGGTAAAAAAAAATGTGCGTTTATTTATTTTTTTGGAAGCCCGGAAAGCATTGCACCCATGATCAGCAGATCGGGGTTGTTCTTGCAGACTGTGTGTAAGCTGTTTGGCCATTTTACGGCCAAGCAGGTACACACAAGGTGGAAACATCAATGAACTACCACAACACGCAACAGCGCTGTTGTAGTTATTTAAAAACTACAAGCCGACAGCCACAAAGACTGCCGACTCTGAATGAGTGACGTGGATGGGTGGGCAGAGCCCCGCATGGCCACATTCTTTACAGAGTGTGAGAGCTCCGGGGAAGATGATTTCTGGCCGCCTGTCACATCGGGGAGCCACAGAGGTTCTGGGGCAGGTGGATTTGTAACATGTTACACCTTAAATATGGGTGTAACATGTTACAAAAGGTGAACTTATCCTTTAAACCACAGTTCTTATTTATAAACTAAAATGTTTTTTTTATCATAAAAGAAATATGAATAAAGTAGCTCTGTGAATTTATGTAAGATATGGCATTTTATTTAAAAAAAATACTGTATAAATAGATATAAAAGAAACAAAATGAAAATAAATACACTAAACTAAATAAGACCATAATTAGCCAAATGTGTAATAGAGTAAAGGGTACTTAATTTGCTAAATTAGAAAGTTCTATACTTCTATCTACTTATTAAAGCTTACCACACTTCACCCCAAAGAGTTACTACTGTGCAGTTAACATTTGCCAGTTAAAATGTGGTGAATGTTGCCGGGGAAAGTCAATAAATCCAACACAGTGAGCATGCCTGGATTTACAAATTTTATAAATATAACCCATAGAGTAGGAGTGGGTATTGTAAAAGCACAAGAAAGATCAGAATCTCTACTGCTGCCTATAGGAGATTGGGCACTGG
Source organism: Lithobates clamitans (assembly GCA_037952925.1). Classification (NCBI taxonomy): domain Eukaryota; kingdom Metazoa; phylum Chordata; class Amphibia; order Anura; family Ranidae; genus Lithobates; species Lithobates clamitans. The sequence goes on from JBBGZY010000571.1 coordinate 3,349,900, forward strand.
TACAAAAAAGCTGTTCGTAAACCAGAATACCCCTTCCACTCCCATCATGCTTCAGTTTTATTCAAAAACAGTAGCAGGAGTGATCAAAAGAGATAGGGTGTATCCCTTAACCATTTCAGCCCCGGAAGATTTTACCCCCTTCCTGACCAGAGCACTTTTTGCAATTCGGCACTGCGTTGCTTTAACCGACAATTGCGCGGCTGTGTTGCACCCAAACAAAATTGACGTCCTTTTTTCCCACAAATAGTGCTTTCTTTTGGTGGTATTTGATCACCTCTGCGGTTTTTATTTTTTGCGCTATAAACAAAAAAGAGCGACAATTTTGAGAAAAAAAAAGAGAACGCAATATTTTTAACTTTTTGCTATAATAAATATCCCCCAAAAATATATAAAAAAATGTTTCCCTCAGTTTAGGCCGATATGTATTCTTCTACATATTTTTGGTAAAAAAAAAAATTGCAATAAGCGTATATCGATTGGTTTGCGCAAAAGTTATAGCGTCTACAAAATAGGGGATAGATTTATAGCATTGTTATTATTATTATTATTTTTTTTACTAGTGATCTGCTATTTTGATTGTGACTGCGACATTATGGCCGACACGTCAGACAATTTTGACACATTTTTGGGACCATTGGCATTAATACAGTGATCAGTGCGATTAAAAATGCATTGATTACTGTAAAAATGTCACTGGCAGTGAAGCGCTTAACACTAGGGGGCAGTGAAGGGGTTAAGTGTGTCCTAACTGAAGGGGGATGGGGACTGTGCAGGGAAGATAACAGATCGCTGTTCATACTCTGTTTACACACACAGTTCCGGGATCTCTGTGTCTCAGTGGCGATCGAGACCGCCGGGCACTTGTATCGACTCGGGGCGAGCGAGGCCACAGGGCGAAGCGAAGTTACATAACATCATTTTTCCCAGCCGTTCCATTCTGCCGCAGTTCAACTGCGGCGGCTGGTCGGCAAGTGGTAATGAATTTCAAGAAAAGGATTTTACAGCAAGTCAAAAATCATGTTATTTCAATCATGCATTAAGAAACACAGGGTATAAGTAAGAGACACAGGGGAGTCCAAAAGCAATCCAAATGAGGGGTGGGCAACAAAGAAACAAAACATCAGCAAGCCCACAACAACAGGGTAAAAGAGGGGCTACTTGTAGCTCCAAGAGTTGCCTAAGGAACAATATATCCGAAGCCTGTGTCAGCTAAGGAAGCGGGGTCCCCAACCTTTATGGCACCAGGGACCGGCTGTGTGGAAGAAAACTGTGGCAAGGCCAGGCCCTGGGGTGGGAATTCGCACCGGGGGGGAGAGGGGCTTATGCGATTTTTCACAGGCAATTTGTCAGGGCAATGGCTGATGTTAGCGCTTCAATCATCAAGGCGCCATGGTTGATATGGTGTCAGGATGATTGAAGCGCATTATTTCTATTACATTGTAATAGAAAATGAAATAGTTCAACTCACCATAATGCAGAATCAGTGGGGGCCCTGATGGCATCACTTGCCACCATCGCCTGCTACCAGATGCAGATTGTTACTTGCCACCAGATGCAGCTTTTGCCACGTTGCCTGCCACAAGATGCGGACTGTCACTTACCACGTCACCTGCCACTAGATGCAGATTGTCACTTGCCACGTAACCTGTCTTCAAATGCAGCTTGTCACTTGCCACGTCACCTGCCACCAGATGCAGCTCGTCACTTGCCACGTCACCTGCCACCAGATGCAGATTGCCACTTGCCACATAACCTGGCTTCAAATGCAGCTTGTCACTTGCCACCAGATGCGGATTGTCACTTGCCACATCGCCTGCCACCAGATGCGGATTGTCACTTGCCACGTCGCCTGCCACCAGATGCGGATTGTCACTTGTCACATCACCTGCCACCAGATGCGGAATGTCACTTGCCACGTTACTTGCCTTCAGATGCAGCTTGTCACTTGCCACGTCGCCTGCTACTAGATGCGGATTGTCACTTGCCACGCTGCCTGCCACCAGATGTGGATTGTTACTGCCTTGGTGGCAGCACTGGTCCATAGAGCACAGAGGAAGGCCTCCGTGCAGTGGGTTCCAAGTGAGGGTGGAAGAGCGGTGATGCAGGGCAGGGGGGGAAAGATGATGTCATCTCTCTGCTCACCGCCGCACCTCTGACATTCAAGAGGCCCGGCTGTGAGGACGGAAGAGCGGTGATGCAGGCCGGGAGAGATGATATCATCTCTCTGCTCCCTGCTGCACCTCCAACTTTGAAGCGGTCCTGCTATTAGGGTGGAAGAGCAGTGAAGCGGGGTGGGCAGAGAGAGATCTCATCTCTCTGCTCCCCGCCGCACATCTGACAGTGCAGCTGTCGTGTGCCAGCTGCAGAGAGGCCGAAGCCCGGGGACCCCTGAACTAAGGCACGACAGTTTTTAGAAAGTGTGACAAGCAGATCAGGTGGCAACCTTGCACTTTAGGGAAACAGATGCCTGTTGCTGAAATGCCCAACCGGCACTGATTTAGTGGAACGTGTCTTGAAAGGAAAAAGTTGAACCTTGTCCTTAAGCCCATAGCCTTGAATGACGGGCTGCCTAAGCTACCTAGAAATGAAGGAACGAGAGGCAAGCTGTCCCCTACAAGGACCTTCAAAAATGACAGGCAGGCAGTCAGTCAGCTAGAAAGAAGACATATCTGAGTGATAAACTTGAACCGCTCTCTTGCATCGCATCCAAACAGTTGAGAGAAACCTCCCTGTAATGTACAGGAGGACACAAAAATGGAAGGTAAAAGAAAGATCCCCCCAGGGAGAAAAAAGACCCTAGGCCTCAAGATGACCTTGTCATTGGTAGGATTACAAAGGATTCCAGAGACAGCCATGAACTCAGAAACTCATCTTGCAAAGTTCATGGCAACAAGGAAGGTCACCTTGTGGGCAAGTGTGGACAGAGGAATATCTCTGACAGGCTTAAAAGGTGGACAGAGTGGAAAGAGTCGACAGAACCAGGTTAAAATCCCACGGGGACACAGATGGACGTACAGGACGAACTATGTGGTGCAACATCTTGTACAAAGGAATCGGATACACCTATATAGCTCAGGACCTAAGCTTCAAGAGTCATTCCATTAACACAAGTGATCATGAAGCAGGGTGGTAAACTAGTCCTTGTGACAAGATTCCAGTGACCTGGAAGAGCCCACAGTGTGTCTGCCAGGAGTCTGATGGTGTCAGAATACAGTAACTGTCTGGGCCAGTTTGGTACAATGAGTATCACTGGGATGCTCATTGATGCACTTGATACCCATTCTTGACTTTAAGAATATAATAACCAAAAATCCATCAACACAACAGTGCAGGGCAACAGGCATGTGTTACATTTGCTGGAGAACTGTATGATCAGTTAAGATTGATCTAAGAGCTTTAGACACATTCTTGGACCAGACACCTAATGTCTGGATGATCGACATGACAACAATGACAGATTACAGTGTAGGAACTGCTAGAAGATGGCTTTGGAAAGGGTTTTTGTTTTTAATCCATAGATCCTTTAGCACTGAAAAATTCTTAACAACAAGGCATTATTTAGTTAGGACAAGAAAAGGCTGCATCAAGAACGGGAATGGTCTACTTCTTAAGAAACGCCTTCTCAATAGGTTATTGCTGAGCAAAACGTTTAGGAGAAGTAAATAGTTTGCCTGGATTAGACTAGCTACCATACAAAACTGGGTGCTTTAGCGAGTGTACCGGGAAGGTTTAACATGCTGGGGACTCTTGAAGAAACTTAGAATACTAACTGTAGAGAAGTCAGATGCAGGTCTCTTCAATTCTAGACATTGTCCGTCAATCAATAAGGACCAAAATAGTATGCTTAAAGTAGAACTAAGGGCAAAACTTTTTTTATTTTGGATAAAGCAGGGGAGGGTTATAAGCACTGTCAGGTCTTTTTTTGGCCATCTTTGTCCCAAAAATGGCAATGAAAGTATGCACACCGCTAATATCTACACCCTTTAGCAACCAACAATAGATAATTTTAAGAACCTCCCACCTACATTGAGTTTTTCCTTCTCCTCTCTCTTTTCACCAGGGTCTGGCTCAGCATGTATTTTTGTTGGTTGGATTTAAAGCGGAGTTCCACACAAAAATGGAACTTACGCTTTTAGGAACCCTCCCCCCCCTCCGGTGTCACATTTGGCACCTTTCGGGGGGAGGGGGGGTGAAGATACCTGTCTAAGACGGGAGTCTATGCCTCTTGCAGGTCCCAGGAGATAGCGGGGACCAGTTAAGACGCGCAGCGCGACTCGCACATGCGCAGTAGGGAACCGGGAAGTGAAGCCGCAACGCTTCACTTCCTGTTTCCCTCACCGAGGATGGCGGCGGCAGCTGCCGAGAGTCGAGCGAGTGATCGGCATCGGCTGCCGACATCACTGGACCATGGGACAGGTAAGTGTCCATTTATTAAAAGTCAGCAGCTGCAGTATTTGTAGCTGCTGGCTTTTAATATTTTTTCTTTTAGGTGGACTCCCTCTTTAACAGTGGAGCAAATACCTATGCTGGATTATGCTTGATGTGAAATGACATACCTGGATAATTGTACCTATTGTATAATTGTATATACCTAATACGATGTTATTGCTAAAGTATTTTTGTTATGTGGTGTTCTTATTCTATATATTTAAAATTATTGAGATTTACCTTTACTTCCTGTCACATAGCCACAACAGGAAGTAAGAAGAAACTTCTCGAAAATGAAGGAATTTCCTGGAAATCATCAGGGTCCCCAGAGTCAGTGTCTCTCCGTTGCAAGATATTCCTGTTCCTACATTCCTATTCTTATGACCACTCAAAATTTGGGGTTTTCTTTCACTTTCAGTAATAACAGTAAAATTGAAAAAAAAACCGAAAGGTGTTCTAATCCCTCTCCACTCTTGCCAAAACAAAAACAAACAAAAAAACATTGTCAGTTCTACTTTAATGTGTTGCAGCTCACGATGTTTCAACATTAAAACTGCAGGGGTTAAGAGTAACACATGGCATGCCCCATAAATAAGGGCAAAGCCCTTGTATCTTATTGCAGTGGTACCCTGCAGCAGAGATACATATACACATACTGGAGAGCTCCTGGCAGGACCCAGTGAAACATGCCATACCAGAAAGTTTATGCCCCTCCAGTAGGCATACTCCCAGAGGACTCTTTGGGGACAGAATTCCACCAGTGGGTGTACCACAACCCTGGACCTGTACAGAGCTCTGCAGAAACTAACACAGTACACTGTGGGGCGGATTTACTAAAGGCAAATACGCTGTACACTTTCAAAGAAAATTAAAAAATAAATTTAAAAAAGTGTTTTTGCTTGCACATGATTGGATGATGGAAGTCAGCAAAGCTTCACATCATTCACCAAGGCAAGGAATAATTCCCCTGCAAAGTGAAAAGTTCCTTGCAATGAGAACAGCCTTAATAAATCAACCCCTGTGTGTCTGGAGAGCTCCCCAAGGTAACATTACAGGTCAACTCTAAATCATCATACTGGGGTCTGGGCATGGCCTCCATGGCTATGCCCCAGGATCAGTTGACTTGAATGAAAGAATCTTGATTTAAAAACATCAAGTGAAAAAAGGTTTGCTGTTCTCCGAATTCATTCTGAGAAGCGAAGACATTCACGGTTCTGGGACACTAGCAAAAAACCCAAGCATGATGGGAGTGGGAGGGGCTATCCTGGTTAACAACTTTGTTCCCCAGTGTCCAATCTCGAAATTCAACCCATTAATCTTATAATTACTTCTATACTGTGTCCGTTAAAGTGGTTGTAAACCCTCACATATGCCCAATGAAGTGAATAACCTCAGGCGATACACAGAAATTAAACAAATTCTCCTACATAAGTTTTACTTGTTTATCTGCAGTCTGCTCTTCCCTACACCCCTTTAAACGGGCAAAAAAGTATTAAAATCTTTCTTCATTTGTCATACAGAGGGGAAGGAGAGGCTGCAGTTACAGTGCGTGAGAGCTGACTGGAGGGTAAAAGAACACACCCCCTCCACACAGCAGAACTGTGTTCGGAATAGACAAGCCCCGTGCTCATCAACCTCCACCACACAAATTTATCTCATGTGTCAGGAAAATTCTCAGAAGTGACTCAAGCTAATAACAGAGGAACGAAGCACCAGAGAGAAACGACACTTAGAGCTGTGGAGAGAGATAAGTAAACACTACAGATTTTAATGAACAATTAAGAAATTGTATTTTGTTTAGCACAAACTGATTGGGCTTCAATGAAAAACACCAGCTTTAAAATAAATAAAACCATCCCCCCACACATCTACTCTTACCATTACATATTTTCTAAGGATTTAAGCAAATTTTACTGCAGGATACTGCCCACACATCTTCTGTAAATCCAAAAAAGCAAGTATCTAAACTTGAGCTAATCTTTTATTGCAACGCGTCAGATAAAAAGGGTGTTGCTGGTAGATGCGTCTATGTCCTTTTTATCTGACTTCAATAAAAGCTTAAACTTTAGATCAGGTTTAAGTGTTTTGTTTTTTTGGACTGGTGGTATTTGCACTTGAAGAGTAGTTGCTTGCTGTGCACCACCTGCTGTGGTTCAGTCTCAGTACTGCACTAGCCAAGTGAGCCGAATACAGTTTTCTTAGTCCTCTTCTGGAATTATTATAAACACTTTTCCTATGGGCTGCAGAAACTGTTTAGAAACAGAACCAAATGGGAGGCTCAGGAGGGAGTAGACATCAATAGCTAATGGTTCTGTATAATAGAGATGCTGAGTCTTATATTAAGTTAGTTCAATATAAGTTGTTGTACCATTAATTACCGTATATACTCGAGTATAAGTCGTTCCGAGTATAAGTCGAGGCCCTAATTTACCACAAAAAAATGGGAAAAACTTATTGACCCGAGTATAAGACGAGGGTGAGAAATGCACAGCTACTGTAAGTGGAAAAGAGGGTCAACAATGCCCATTGCAGCATCACTGTGCCCATTTGCAGCCATGGGTCCCTTGAACTTCAAACTCAGTAGTTAAGGGTTCCTAAATGCCCCCTAGCTGCAGCAAAAATTTGGGGTCTCTGAACCCAAAGGGTCCCGAAATGACATTGCTGCAGATAGACACAGTTGACCAAATTTGGGGCCCCGTATCTCTGGGCCACTTAGTGCTAAGCACTCCAAATTTGGTGTGCAAACCCAGTGGAACTAGCAGCATAAAATTTCCAAAGCTGGGGTTTCTAGCACCAAGTGGCCCCGAGATACAGGGCCCCAAAAATCAGTTCAGAAAATGTCAAGCACTTTTCTGCAGCAGAGAATGACATTTTCCGAACCGGATTTGGAGCCCTGTATCTCAGGTCCACTTAGTGCTAGGAACCCCAGCTTTGGATATGTTATGGTACCAGTTCCAGTGGGTTTGCACACCAAATTTGGGGTTCCTAGCACTAAGTGGCCCTGAGATATGGGGCCCCAAATTTGGTTCAGAAAATGACAAGCACTTTTCTGCAGCAGAGAATGACATTTTCCGAACCGATTTTGGGGCCCCGTATCTCAGGGCCACTTAGTGCTAGGAACTTCAGCTTTAGATATGTTATGGTACCCGTTCCACTGGGTTTGCACACCAAATTTGGGGTTCCTAGCATCAAGTGGCCCTGAGATACAGGACCCCAAAATCGGTTCGGAAAATGACATTTTTTGCTGCAGAAAAGTGCTTGACTCGAGTATAAGTCGAGGGGGGCACTTTCAGCGCAAAAAAATGTGCTGAAAAATTCGACTTATACTCGAGTATATACGGTAGTTAATGTAATTTAAATTGAGGCGATGCCTAATGAAAACAATAAGCAATATTTTTTAGGGTAATCCATATAAAGCAGGAGGTTTTTATACTGGGAGGCTTATCAGCATTCATGAAAAAACAGGCAAGTATTCATATCTTTCTACAGTGTAACCTCGGTTTGCGAGCAACGCGGTTAACGAGCGTTTCGCAAAGCAAGCACTGTATTTCTAAAAATCCTAACTTGGTTCGCGAGTGTTGTCTCGCAAAACGAGCAGGGTTCAGGCCAAAAGCGGTGTGCTGTACTGCTTTTGGCCTGAGGTGGGGGGCGCCAGAGCCGAACAGCGCCATTCGTCGGTGCACGGAAAGGCCCGAGGACAGTTCGGCTGACCTCGGCAAACCTTGGAAAGGCTCGTGAACGGAGTGTTTCTGAGGTTTGCCGAGGTCAGCCGAAGTGCGCTCGAGTCTTTTCGGCCGCTTCCGAGGATCTCTGGCGCCCCCCCCCGTCTCTGGCCGCATGCGGTATTGCATCCCATTGAACAAATTATTTTAGTTTCCATCGACTTCAATGGGAAAACTCGCTTTGATATGCGAGTACATTGGATTACGAGCATACTCCTGGAACGGAGAGTTCCACTGTATGTCGAAAGAGATTACTTAGAATTACTTAGAGTGTTTGTTAACCCAAAAAATAATTAAAAAAAAAAGAGATCCTGGTCCCTTAAAGCAGATTAACCACTTCAGCTCCGGAAGGATTTACCCCCTTCCTGACCAGAGCACTTTTTACAATTTGGCACTGCGTCGCTTTAACTGCTAATTGCGCGGTCATGCAATGCTGTACCCAAACGAAATTTGTGTCCTTTTCTTCCCACAAATAGAGCTTTCTTTTGATGGTATTTGATCACCTCTGCGGTTTTTATTTTTTGCGCTATAAACGGAAAAAGACTGAAAATTTTGAAAAAAAATGATATTTTCTACTTTTTGTTATAAAAAAAATCCAATAAACTCAATTTTAGTCATACATTTAGGCCAAAATGTATTCGGCCACATGTCTTTGGTAAAAAAAATGTCAATAAGCGTATATTTATTGGTTTGTGCAAAAGTTATAGCGTCTACAAACTAGGGTACATTTTCTGGAATTTACACAGCTTTTAGTTTATGACTGCCTATGTCATTTCTTGAGGTGCTAAAATGGCAGGGCAGTACAAACTCCCCCCCAAATGACCCCATTTTGAAAAGTAGACACCCCAAGGAAATTGCTGAGAGGCATGTTGAGCCCATTGAATATTAAGTGATTGAATAATGACAAAAAAAAAAAAAATTACAAAAAGTTATCACTAAATGATATATTGCTCACACAGGCCATGGGCATATGTGGAACTGCACCTCAAAATACATTCAGCTGCTTCTCCTGAGTACGGGGATACCACATGTGTGGGACTTTTTGGGAGCCTAGCCGCGTACGGGGCCCCGAAAACCAATCACCGCCTTCAGGATTTCTAAGGGCGTAAATTTTTGATTTCACTCCTCATTACCTATCACAGTTTTGAAGGCCATAAAATGCCCGGATGGCACAAAACCCCCCCAAATGACCCCATTTTGGAAAGTAGACACCCCAAGCTATTTGCTGAGAGGCATGTTGAGTCCATGGAATATTTTATATTTTGACAGAAGTTGCGGGAAAGTGACAATTTTTTTTTTTTTTTTTTGCACAAAGTTGTCACTAAATGATATATTGCTCACACAGGCCATGGGCGTATGTGGAATTGCACCCCAAAATACATTTAGCTGCTTCTCCTGAGTATGGGGATACCACATGTGTGGGACTTTTTGGGAGCCTAGCCGCGTACGGGGCCCCGAAAACCAATCACGCCTTCAGGATTTCTAAGGGTGTAAAATTTTGATTTCACTCTTCACTGCCTATCACAGTTTCAGAGGCCATGGAATGCCCAGGTGGCACAAACCCCCCCAAATGACCCCATTTTGGAAAGTAGACACCCCAAGCTATTTGCTGAGAGGCATGGTGAGTATTTTTCAGCTCTCATTTGTTTTTGAAAATGAAGAAAGACAAGAAAAAACATTTTATTTTTATTTTTTCAATTTTCAAAACTTTGTGACAAAAAGTGAGGTCTGCAAAATACTCACTTTACCTCTCAGCAAATAGCTTGGGGTGTCTACTTTCCAAAATGGGGTCATTTGGGGGGGGGGGTTGTGCCACCTGGGCATTCCATGGCCTCCGAAACTGTGATAGGCAGTGACGAGTGAAATCAAAGATTTACGCCCTTAGAAAGCCTGAAGGCAGTGCTTGGTTTTCGGGGTCCCGTACACGGCTAGGCTCCCAAAAAGTCTCACACATGTGGTATCCCCGTACTCAGGAGAAGCAACAGAATGTATTTTGGGGTGTAATTTCACATATTCCCATGGCATGTTTGAGCAATATATCATTTAGTGAAAACTTTGTGCAAAAAAAAATTTAAAAAATTTGTCTCTTTCCCGCAACTTGTGTCACAATCAAAAAAATATTCCATGGACTCGAAATGCCTCTCAGCAAATAGCTTGGGGTGTCTACTTTCCAAAATGGGGTCATTTGGGGGGGTTTTAAACTGTCCTGGCATTTTATGCACAACATTTAGAAGCTTATGTCACACATCACCCACTCTTCTAACCACTTGAAGACAAAGTCCTTTCTGGCACTTTTTGTTTACATGAAAAAATTATTTTTTTTTTGCAAGAAAATTACTTTGAACCCCCAAACATTATATATTTTTCTAAAGCAAATGCCCTACAGATTAAAATGGTGGGTGTTTCAATTTTTTTTCACACAGTATTTGCGCAGCGATTTTTCAAACGCATTTTTTGGGGGAAAAACACACTTTTTTAAATTTTAATGCACTAAAACACACTATATTGCCCAAATGTTTGATGAAATAAAAAAGATGATCTTAGGCTGAGTACATGGATACCAAACATGACATGCTTTACAATTGCGCACAAACGTGCAGTGGCAACAAAATAAATACATTTTTAAAAGCCTTTACAGGTTACCACTTAAGATTTACAGAGGAGGTCTACTGCTAAAGTTACTGCCCTCGATCTGACCTTCGCGGTGATACCTCACATGCATGTGCAATTGCTGTTTACATTTGACGCCAGACCGACGCTTGCGTTCGCCTTAGCACGAGACCAGGGGGCGACAGGGGTGCTTTTTTTTTTTTTTTATTATTTTTTTGCTTTTTTATGTTATTTTTAAACTGTTCCTTTCATTTTTTTTAAAATCATTTTTATTGTTATCTCAAGGAATGTAAATAGCCCCTATGATAGCAATAGGTAGTGACAGGTACTCTTTTTTGAAAAAATTCGGGTCTATTAGACCCTAGATCTCTCCTCTGCCCTCAAAGCATCTGACCACACCAAGATCGGTGTGATAAAATGCTTTCCCAATTTCCCAATGGCACTGTTTACATCCGGCGAAATCTAAGCCATGAAATGCTCGTAGCTTCCGGTTTCTTAGGCCATAGAGATGTTTGGAGCCACTGTGGTCTCTGATCAGCTGGCTGAATCACCGGCTGCATTCTCAGGTTCCCTGTTGAAACAGGAGAGCCAGAGAAAAACACGGAAGACGGTGGGGGGGGGGGCATTCCCTCCCACTGCTTGTAAAAGCAGTCTAGAGGCTAATTAGCCACTAGGATTGCTTTTACATGAAAGCCGACCGCTGGCTGAAAAGAATGATACCAAGATGATACCTAAACCTGCAGGTATCATTCTGGTATAACCACTCAAAGTCGTGAATGGCGTACCTGAAGACAAAAAAATGGTTAACAATAAAACACAGTAAACGGTAAAGTATAAAAAATTGCATATCTGAAAAGCAAACATGATAAAACATAATAACAATAAAACATTGCAGAATAGAATACAGTAAAAAAGAGCAGAACAATAGAGAGAGAATAGAGAGAGAGGGAACAATAAAATGACAACTATTTTTTTTAATTTTATATATATATATATATTTTTTTTTTACACTTTTTTTTGTAACTAACTTTTATAACTGTAACTGGTTCCAGGTTCGGGTCTCTAAAAATGCGATGGCATCTTGGGAGACCCTGTGAAAGTGTGCCTAGTCTGTGCAATGCTGTACCCTACGCTAATACTCAACTAGTGCATGGTAGCGTTCAAAACATTCACCAATGCAAAGACCAGGATTGTCAGGACAGGAGGGACAATAATAGCGGGTGTCACGCCTATATCCGCGCTTTCTGCAGACACAACATCTTTTTGGGGGGGGGTTTGTTGGGTAGGGGTACTCGGGAGGACATAAAGAAAATGCCTCTCATGCAGCCGACTGCATTTGGTTGGGGATGTTAATAGGGGAAGTACGGGCGCTGCAGAAGTGGTGGTTCCCAATTAGGATTGGCGAATGCAGCAGGAAGGGCATTATGGGCACGACGGGCCTGTTTGTCTTCTTCTTGGTGGCAGTGGGACACTACTTGTGTTTGCCACCTCACCAGCTTGAACTGCACTTATGGGACTCGCCACGTCACCAAGTGTTACTGCAGTGCTGGTTTGACTATGACCGGGGTGTACTAGGCCGCTGATGCTTGCCAGTTCACCAAAACGCTACCAAAAAACTATTAACGATCGCAGGGATCAGGCCTGACTCTGCGAACGCTGCAGTTATGCGTTTAGTGTTTTGTAAGTGTCAGTAATCGATCGATACTGCACTTGGCTGGGCCGGTCGGAGGGGCAAAACGCAGGTGCTAGCAGGTATCTGGGCTGATCCCGCTAACACTGCGTTTTTGGGAACCCTAAACTGCTGGGGACGCTAGTATAGATCTGATCGGATCAGATATTGATCAGTTCGGATACTATACCACTAAGGGGGGCGTATGCTGCGTGCATGGGTGTTAGCGGTACTGGCGCTAATCTGACGCTGCCTGGGGCGACGCATATCACCGCCGGGCGATCAGGGGGCTAAACCTTTATTCGGTAATAAACGGCGGGTGCCCTGACACTATAAAAAATAAATGAACTAACCAGCGTCACCGTAACAGTTATACGGTGATCAGTGGTGAAAGGGTTAACTAGGAGGCAATCAAGGGGTTAAAACCTTTATTAGGTAGTATATGGGGGTCCCTGACGCTATAAAACGCTGACGATGAACCTGACTAGCGTCACCAGCAACACTAATACAGCGATCAGAAAAATGATCACTTAGTGACACTGGCGACGGGGGGTGATCAAGGGGTTAAAACTTTATTGGGGGGGTTAAAACTTTATTAGGGGGGGTTAGTGGGGTACCCTAGACCTAAAGGGGGCTAATACTAACTGCCCTACCACACTAACTGTCACAAACTGACACCATGCAGTAATCAGAAAAAAAACCAAAAAAACTGCTTGGTGTCAGTGTGACGGGGGGGGTGATCGGGGGGTGTTTTGTGTGCCTGCCAGTCTTCTCTCCTCGGCGCCGGAACGGAAAATACCGAGCCAAGTAGAGATGACATAATTTCCTTTGCTGCTGTTTAGCATACAGCAGCAGAGGGATGATTTCATTGGCCGGCGGCGATTGCGAGGGGGGGGCCACGAATGGATGGCTGGACAAAAGCTGACCGCCTCGTGCTCCGGGGGGGGGGGGGGGGGTGAGGGGGCTGGGTGATCTGCCCCCCCCCCACGCGGGAGGCAGATCACGTACAGGTATGTGATTCTGCCTGCCCGTGCCAATCTGCCGACGTATATCATCGTGAGGCGGTCGGCAAGTGGTTAAACAGCACAGTGCTTGTGCTGTGTAATCTGCCCCTCTCTAGAAGGTAAAAATCCTGGCAGATCCTGCAACTTCCTGTATCCCCCTCTATGTACTGAGCCCTGACCACCGTGGTCAGCGTACATTCCTCCATCTCCCCCTCCTCCCTGTCTGTCAGCTCCGTGTTCTGTGTCTCTGCCCCTCTATTACAGATAGGCATAGCACATTGTATTAGTCTTTTCATAAAAAAGAGGCATATGAACATCTTTTTAGAGTGATCTTCAGGCCGGTCACTTGACTCTCGGCTGGTTTAGAGGGCTACTGCAGGAGGGGCTGAGCGGCCATGTGACCTCCCCAGCTGATTTTAGAGGGAGATCTCGGGCCCTCCTGCAGAAGCCATGTATCGGATATGTAAAGTGGCCGTGAGTCACGTGACCAGCCTGAAGATCGTTCTAAAGAGGTATTTACATGGCTCGTTTTGATAAAAGACTTATAGTGTGGTATGCATAGTTCTAATAGAGGGGCTGCCAGTGATTTATATATTTGAGTTAACAAACACTTTAATACTTTGAGCCAGTAATCCTGTCTCAACTGAAGATTAATAAAGGCTGAGAATTCAATTTGCAGCCATCATTGCCACTTCTCACTGTGCTGTGATGGGAAGCAGAGAACAGTGTCTCCACTCCTTAAGGCAGCTACACAGACTGCTGCACAGTACACAGTCACTATCATTGCTAATATCTTTCATAAACGGACACCCTGGAAGTGTCCAAGTATCATGGACATACAACAGGACCACCTTCACAGTTCGAATTACGTGACAGCAGTACTTCTAATTTATCATGATTTCCATATGTCTAAAGCTGTTACAAAGTTCATGATTGTATTTATTAGTAACTGAAAACATTTTTTTAAATGTTAAATCTTACCGGGTCCATCAAAAGGTACAAAAAAATGTGGGATTTTTTCAGAGGCTCCTAATGGAATTAGATACATGTCTTTTACCTGCCTCATATTGTTTGCTACTACACCATAACGCTTTCTGCTACTAAAGTAAGAATAGAGTAATGTGTAAGAAATCTGATCTTCTTCAGTCTCTGGACAAAAGCGAATTACACAGGTTTCCTAAAAAAAAAAAAAAAAAAAAAAAATTGGTTATCTTTAGTTTGTGTAGATTTCAACTTGCAACTTGTCCTTATCAAAACACATCATAATATTGTTTTATTTTACAAAACCAATGAAATATTTTAAAGTGTTGGCATGACGGTCAGAATAAATGGTACCCAATCACAGCAACGCACTTAGGGCCTTTAGTTACATGACTAAAAAAGATAAACGAGAAGAGTAATGGAAAGAAGAAAAATGAACAAATAATAAAATGATGGAAAAGAAAGGAAAAATGGAAGCAAGGAAGAAAACTAAATATTATACATTACACTTAAACTTAATGCTTTGCAAGTAGAGGCAGCTCAGCATTAAGTGAATTCCCCCATTTCTGAAATGTTATAATCAGCATACAGTATTGAACTATACAATATAAAAAAAAATGCTCAGCCTAATGCGGTTAACAGCACTCTGTCAATACCAGTTGAGTCTTGTACAGAAAGTGGCTTCAATAAGTTAAAGCTGTTGT
Source organism: Lithobates clamitans (assembly GCA_037952925.1). Lineage (NCBI taxonomy): Eukaryota > Metazoa > Chordata > Amphibia > Anura > Ranidae > Lithobates > Lithobates clamitans. The sequence continues at coordinate 3,365,018 of JBBGZY010000571.1, forward strand.
AAGCCGCAGATGTTAAAAAAAAACAAAAAAACGGCAAGTCAGTGGCATAATGTGCTAGTATGCACTGCATACTAGCACAGTATGAAAAACTCACCTTGGAATGAAGCCCTCCAGCGCTGTAAAGTCACCACTATGAGGGCCGACATGTTCCTCCTGTCTTTCTTCCAGGTTCGAGAGCTCCTGCGCTGCGATTGACCAGAGCTGCGATTATGTAATTCCCGAGTATGCGCATGGAAGCCCTTGTTTCCGGCAAGTTCTGAAGTTTTGGCAAGGTATGCCGAACCTTTAGAGCGTATGTGCCTGTAATGTCACTGGCTGCATGCAGGGTGAATATCTTCTATACGGTGCACGTTTAGGAGATATTCATTTTCCTTTCAGGTAAGCCTTATTATAGGCTTACCTGTAGGTAAAAATTACCAAGCGGAGTTTACAACAGCTTTAATCAGTTACTTACTGATCTTTGAACACCTGGGTATTCTGACCTTTAGGGCCCATTTAGAGCACTGCAATGCACCATCATGTGTTGCCTTAAAGAATCTCAGTCATTTAAATGGTCCACCTAACGCATAAAAAAAGTGCATGTTGCATCATATTCTATGTAGCATCATGTAGTACTATTGGCAGCATACTGTGCTGCAATGCAAGTTGATCAGCAAGGTTCACTAGGATACCATTCAGAATGAATTATACTGCATAGCACCAACACACATAATGTGTAATACAGTTTGTTCCAGTAACACCTGCATTACCGACACCAGATGTGAATGGGTCCTCTGGATTTTTTTGTATTCTTTTGAAAAGTACAAAACCATTCCAAAATTATTCAAGCCGCACATGGATCTATGGATAAGAATCTCTTTATTTTGTTAAAATCCTTGAAAACAACATGAACAAAATGCTTTGATGCATTTTGCTGAAGCAGCTTAATCAGGCAGCAATGTTGTAGACTATTCCTATGTTAAAATTCACAATCACAGAAAAAGCAAACTGTATACTCTCCTACGCCTCAAAAGTTTTTTAGCATTTCCTAATTTAGAGTGATACTAACTAATAAAAAGATACCCAGTACCTAGTCACATAAAAAAAAAATGAAAATACTGCAATCCAAAGTCACTTCGTCAAGTTTACTGCTGACAGAGCTGAAAGCATTATTTTAAAATATATAGTATACCTTGTTAAATTAGTGGTCTGCCTAATAGAATTACAAAATCCAGGAATGGCAATAGCCTAAATGAGCTGGTCTAAAGATGAAATAAATTAACCATTGAAGGGAGCAGGTGAAGAGGTACACACATTGCTATGCATTTCCCAAAATCTTCTTAAACTACATGTGAGACTCCTAAATAACTTTAATAAAAATCTGACATTTTGTAACCAGTGAAGATTACACTAACAATCAGATGGTGGCAAAGAAGAAAGATGGAGATCACTTGTCAGATGTTCTATTAATAATTTTCATCATCAGTACCTTAGTTCCAGAGGCCTTTATCTTTTCTACATAATCCCAAACTGTCTGTGGCGAAATTCTTCCACCCACTTGGATACTTTCAGGGAGGTCCTATGTGGGATGCACATTTTAAAATGATTTCAGAATTTAGCACAATCAAAAGAGAATATATTAAATCATAAAATCTGTACATTGCAGGTTACATAGAATGGCATTTACATAGAATGGAGTTCCACCCACTTTTACAACTTTTCAGCATCCCTCACTAAAACTGTGCACTGGAAACGAATTGGATATTTTTAAATTTTTTTTCTCAGCACCTACTGTACATCTGCTGTATTCATTTTTCACTTCCTCCTCCCTTGCCGTGGTCCATCGCATTATTTCCTGTTTGCAATGCCTTCTGGGAAGGGGCGGCAACTTCCTCTGACACTGCCGTTGCTATGGAAACCTGACCTGAAACCTATTATACTGCTTGTGCTGTACTGAGCATGTGCGAGATCTGCAAGGATGAGATCCAGGAAGAAATACAGTCTGGCTTCAGATGCCCACACTTAAGATGGCCACGGCCTGCTGTAAGTTTATAAAATAACAAACTACTGCTATAAACTAACAAAACAGACCTTAGTTTACAGACTAACTTTACTAGAATACATTAAGCTTGTGTATTATAGGGGTATTTTTATTTAAAAAGTATAATTTCGGCCGGAACACCACTTTAAGTCTAAGACAGGGTTCTTATTGTACACTTCAGTAATGAAAGACAGTGGTACCTTGGATTACGAGCATAATTAGTTCCAGAAGAATGCTTTTAATCCAAAGCACTCGTAAAATAAAGCGAGTTTCCCCATAGGAGTCAATGGAAACTCAGATAGTTAGTTCCACAGTGACTTCTATTGTATGCAGTACCGCATGTGGCCAGAGGTGGGGGGCGACAGAGACACTGGGAAACACTCGGAGACCACTCAGATGCACTCGGAGACACTCGGGAACGGAGTGTTTCCGTGTGTCACCGGCGCCCCCGCACCTCTGGCCAAATGCGGTACTGCACAACCCAGAGGCTTGAATCCTGCTCGTTTTGCGAGGTAACGCTCGCAAACCAAGTAAAAAATAATAGCTCATATTGCGAAACGCGCAATCCAAGGTATTACTGTACAAGACATTTTTCATGCTTAGCAAAGCAAGGCGAGTTTTATGTGTCATTATTATTAAAATAAAAATCCCCATCTTAAAATGGATCTATATTTACTTTTTTGGGTGTACATTTGAATGTCTTATCAATAGCTATAAATATTTGTTTCATAAAAGTATTGCTGTTTACTGTTTGTATATACAATATATATATATATATATATATATATATATATATATATATATATATATACACACACACACACACACACAGTAACTAACAACTACACAACAACAAGTGAGCACAACCCTCTCATTTTTGTAAATATTTTATATCTTTTCATGTGACTGAACACTGAAGAAATGACACTTTGCTACAATGTAAAGTAGTGAGTGAACAGGTTGTATAACAGTGTAAATTTGCTGTTCCCGCAAAATAACTGAACACACAGCCATTAATGTCTAAACTGCGGCAACAAAAGTGAGTACACCCCTAAGTGAAAATGTCCAAATTGGGCCCAATTAGCCATTTTCCCTCCCCAATGTCATGTAACTCAGTGTTACAAAGTCTCAGGGGTAAATGGGGAGCAGGTGTGTTAAATTTGGTGTTATCGCTCTCTCTCTCTCTCTCTCATACTGGTCACTGGAAGTTCAACATGGCACCTCATGGCAAAGAACTCTCTGAGAATCTGAAAAAAAGAATTGTTGCTCTACATAAAGATGGCCTAGGCTATAAGAAGATTGCCAAGACCCTGAAACTGAGCTGCAGCACGGTGGCCAAGACCATACAGTGGGTTTAACAGGACAGGTTCAACTCAGAACAGGCCTTGCCATGGTCGACCAAAGAAGTTCACATGCTCAGTGTCATATCCAGAGGTTGTCTTTCGGAAACAGACGTATGAGTGCTGCCAGCATTGCTGCAGAGGTTGAAGGGGGGGTCAGCCTGTCAGTGCTCAGACCATATGTCGCACACTGCATCAAATTGGTCTGCATGGCTGTTGTCCCAGAAGGAAGCCTCTTCTAAAGATGATGCACAATAAAGCCCGCAAACAGTTTGCTGAAGACAAGCCGACTAAGGACATTGATTACTGGAACCATTCCCTGTGGTCTGATGGGACCAAGATAAACGTATTTAGTTCAGCTGGTGTCAAGCGTGTGTGGCGGCAACCAGGTGAGGAGTACAGAGACAAGTGTGTCTTACCTACAGTCAAGCATGGTGGTAGGAGTGTCATGGTCTGGGGCTGCATGAGTGCTGCCGACACTGGGGAGCTACAGTTCAATAAGGGAACCATGAATGCAAATATGTACTGTGACATACTGAAGCAGGGCATGATCCCCTCCCTTGGGAGACTGGGCCGCAGGACCCCAAAAACAACTCCAAGACAATCACTGCCTTGCTAAAGATGCTGAGGGTAAAAGTGATGGACTGGCCAAGCATAGCTCCAGACCTAAACCCTATTGAGCATCTGTGGGGCATCCTCAAATGGAAGGTGGAGGAGTGCAAGGACTCGAACATCCACCAGCTCTGTGAGGTCATCATGGAGGAGTGGAAAAGGACTCCAGTGGCAACCTGTGAAGCTCTGGTGAACTCCATGCCCAAGAGGGTTGGAAGCGCTGGAAAATAACAATGCCACACAAAATATTGACACTTTGGGCCCAATTTGGATATTTTCACTTAGGGGTTTACTCACTTTTATTGCCAGCGGTTTAGACATTAATGGCTGTGTGTTGAGTTAATTTGAGGAGACAGCAAATTGAAACTGTTATACAAGCTGTACACTCACTACTTTACATTGTAGCAAAGAGTCATTTCTTCAGTGCTGTCACATGAAAATATATAGAAAATGTGAGGGGTGTACTCACTTTTGTGAGAGATTTTTTATTTATATATTTATATATATATATATATATATATATATATATATATATATATATATATATACACACACACACACACACATACACACAGTATGTAGAACGCTGTGAATAATGAGGCAGTGGTACTTGCTGTTTACATATACAGTCTGTGCTTCCTCCTGGATAGTGCTATACCCCGGTACTGTTACTCAGTACAAGTCAATCATTTTGCTCACACTGTTTGTGGCTTATCCTGTAGACTCATTACTTAATCTGCAGGAATACTGACTATAAATACTGTTTATACAGTAGGCATCCATTAGAGGGAGAATATAAAAATCTATCTATAAAATACTGTCATGAAAATTTAAACATGCATGAAAACATCAAAATGTAGATCAATTTAAAGTGAACTTGTACATTGTCAGGACTAATCAAAGTAACAGATTCAGTCTATAGCACATATTAGAGGGCTTACTGGGGACACTTTTCTGATGGTAGTTTACCTAATTTAGCCACTTCAATACAAGGCACTTTTACCCCCTTCCTGCCCAGGCCAATTTTCAGCTTTGAACACTTTCGCATTTTGAATGACAATTGCGCAGTCATGCGACACTGTACCCAAATGACATTTTTATCTTTTCTTTCTCCACAAATAGAGCTTTCTTTTGGTGGTATTTGATCACCACTGGCTTTTTTCTTTTTTACGCTACAAATAAAAAAAGACCAAAAATTTTGAAAGAAAAAAAAAGTTTTTCTTTGTTTCGGTTATAAAATTATAAAATAAGTATGTTTACTCCTTCACTGACGGGCATTGATGAGGTGGCACAGATGATGAGGCACTAATATGCAGCACTGATAGGTGGCACTGATGGGCGGCAATGATGGGCACTGATTATCAGCGCAGACCCCCTCCCCACTGTCAGGAGAGCCGCTGATCGTCTCTCCTCTACCTGCGCATTGTCAGCGCGAATGGAGGAAAGCCGATAAACGGCACTTACTGCTTACCATGTGCTTATCACCTGGTAAAGAGCCTACGTCATAGGCTCTTTACCCAGATTGGAGATGCGGTGTGTCTGACCCTGGGGGGCATGCACGAGCGGCTTATCCTGCTGGATGTCATATGATGCCCAGTCAGGATAACTGATCCACGCTGCGGCCGTCATTCTGCTATCGGCCAGGCGGGATGTGGTTAGACAAGCCTGTGTGCCAGTTTTGACACAAGCCAGATTCAGGTAGCTCTTACTATCACCGCTTTTAAGGCAGAACTAAAAATCTGTGTGGCTTTTTAATGCAGAAGAGACATGCAATGTCTCTTCTGCAATAAACCACACCTACCTGCCTGCTCCTTGGAGAGGAAACTGAGCTGTGCAGCAGCTGGCCCGATCCTGTGTGCTGGGATGACTAGCTCCTGCACGTGAGTGCCGCCATCCTGGGGAGACCAAAGAGGCCCGAAAAACAAGGAAGATGCCGGCGGCAGAGGGACCGTTGGAAAGGTGAGTGTTTCTGTCTTTAGTTCCACTTTAAAATCTGTCACTATGGCTACCGCCAGTGTGCAGATTAGGAAAATTGTGGTAATTAAGGCCAACACTGAGCTAGCATACAGAGAAACACCAGTGCTTGGAGGGGGGCATTCCTGTGCTGGGAAGTGGTCATAATTGTGGCAGGGTTTCACATGGGTCATGGTTGCTTTGACATCAGCTGCCTGCTAGAAACCGATTACCGATCCCCGTCCACATTTAGGAACTAGTCTCTCAGATCTCCATCAGACACCACCCACTCCACTACAAAACTCCTTGACCATGCTCTTGCCAGTTTGATGGATGCAGTGGGCAGAGACAGAGTTCTGTAATCCTGAGCTGCATTTGGGAGGTGTTCAGTATGGACAATCTGGCCTCAGTGTCCCCAACACAGATTCATGTACCTGTTCCCCACAAGTAAATTAATCTGTCTCAAACATCAACAATTTTCGTTGCAGAAGTGCGAGGGAATTCTAAAGAGAATCTATCACTTGTAAAGCCATCATGAATATAATAGAGTGAGAAGGGTAAGTGCCTGTGACTACTGCGGCACATATTGAACACAGGAGAGAAGACACTCACATGTACTGCCTCTGAGTCTGCTGGCCCGGGGGACCATAGCTGATGCTGGCTCCTGTCTGTCCCCTAGTGTCACATCACAGGGGCCAGCAGGCCTTGCAGTATAAGGACTGTGAGGAGATATTCATTATACTTTTTTGCTTGTACATCTATGTTCTCAAACATCAGGCTTAATTCACCTATTACACTGAATATCACTGAGCAGTAGGGAATTCTTATATTATAGTACATAATGATACACCTTGTATGGGCCTTGTGTGTAACCTGTAGGTTAAGAAACCTTAATCAATTTTAGAGGTCCCAAGCTAATTAGAAGTGACCTCCACATAACTGATCTTTGTTAGGAACAAAGCATTTTTGATGTTCAAAACTGTCTATTTGCACACTTTACTCTTGATCACTGCAATCTGTGTTACTTCTGCTGCCTGCATTCTGTGTGTTACTTGAGACAGCTGCAATCTGTGCGTTACTTACTCTTGACCCTGGTACTCTGTGGGTTATACACTCCAGAACTCTACACTTTGCACATTATGCACTACTTACCTCTCCAACCCAGCGTGTTACTTACTCCTGACCACTGCACTTTGTACATTACCTTATTTGAACATCTGTAATTTCTTGAGGTACTGACCTCGGCACTCTGTGTTACTTATTTCTTGGCCATGCACTGCATCTGTTACATACTCCTGAGCCCTGAACTCTGTCCATTGCTTAAGCACTTCAATACAGGGCACTTAGACACCTTCCTGCCCAGACCAATTTTCAGCTTTCAGTGCTGTCGCAGTTTGAATGACAATTCAGCGGTCATGCTACACTGTACCCAAACTAAATTTTTATCATTTTGTTCCCACAAATAGAGCTTTCTTTTGGTGGTATTTGATCACTTCTGTGTTTTTTATTTTTTGTTAAACAAATAAAAAAAGACCGAAAATTTTGAAAAAAATAAAAGTTTTGCTTTTGTTTCTGTTAAAAAAATTTGTAAATAAGTAAGTTTTCTCTTTCACTGATGGGCACTGATATGGCGGCACCAATGAGCGGGCACTGACATGCAGCACTGATGGGCATTGATAGGCGGCACTGATAGGCGGCACTGATAGGCGACACTGATGAAAAGGCGGCACTGCTGGGCACTGATACGCGGCACTAATATGAGGCACTGATAGGCATCCCTGGTGGCACTGGCAGTGGTAGGCATTGGAGTGGGCACTGATTGGCAGCTGCCTGGGCACATAGTGGTATTTCCCTGGGGGTCTAGGGGGCATACCTGGTGGTCTAGTGTGGATGGCTTCCCTGGTGGTCCTGGGCGGGATCTGAGTGGGGGCTGTGCTGATAAACAATCAGCACAGACCCCCCTGTCAGGAGAGCAGCCGATCGGCTCTCCTCTACTCACGTCTGTCAGGTGCGAGTGAGGAAAAGCCGATTACCGGCTCTTCCTATTTACATTGAGATCAGCCGTGATTGGACACGGCTGATCACGTGGTAAATAGTCTCAGTCAGAGGGGGGCGTGGCCAGCTGGAGAAGAAGATGGACGCTTAATTGCATAGCTCAGCAGCCAGGGGTCACAATCCAGCGCAATCGGCCCACACCACGACTCCATCCACACCCATCCTCGCTCCAGACATTCAGGAGACAAAGATGCAGCCATCCAGGAATAGATTTACCGAGCACAAGCCCCAAAAACTGACGGAATTCGCTTACAAGCCGGCAGGCTGGGATTCCCAAGATGGCGCCGACCAGGCCGCGCCTCCCGAACCGTACATAGACCTCCCGGATGACATCCAGGACACACAGCACTCTACAGGTACTAATCCCGACAAGCACCAAGCCCCAGAGTGTGACCCTCTCCCCAGCAGCCCAGCAAAAGCTAGGATGAGGCTAGATACACCGCCGCTGCACACACAGCGCCAGTAAATTGAGGCCCAGGCTCCCATCCTTCTCCATAGACCAGGCCCTGCACTCCTCCATGGCCTCCTTCCCCACATCAGGGCAGCCAGTCATGGACACAACCCTGAAGGACATGCTTCTATCCCTGCAGTCCTCCCTCATGAATGATCTTTCATCCATGTTTCACAGAGTCACCTCTGACATTCACAAGCTAGATGACAGAATGACTAATGCTGAGAGGGGAATACAGGCCTGCACTTCCACAGTAAATGAAGTGATCGATTGTTATGACACTGGAGGAACAGGCATGGATGCGCGCCAAAATGGCGGATTTAGAAGACAGGTCACACAGGAACAACATTAAACTGAGGGGAGTCCCAGAGTCCATACTCCCCGTGGACCTACCGCGCTACGCAAAAGAATTGATACACCTAGTGATACCTGAAGCCTCCCCAAGAGATGCCATCATTGACAGAATACACAGAATCGCCAAACCGTCCCACCTGGCAGCCTCAGTCCCTAGAGATGTACTGATGAGGGTTCACTTCTATCAAACCAAAGAAAAACTCCTTATGGGCCTTAGAGCTAAATCACCACTACCTGCCCCCTATACTGGGATACAACTTTTCCCTGACCTGTCCAAGTACACACTCCAACTGCGACGTCAACTAAACCCGATAACCAAAGGTCTGCAGAACCATAAGGTACCATACAAATGGCGCCACCCAGCTACCATCCTTGTTGTCCGCAATGGTCAGACACACGCAATAGGAGACCTGGACAAAGGCCTTAGGCTCCTCCACTCCTGGAGCATAATCCCTGACACGACAGTCTCTGCCCCACAAACCAACGGTATTATACCACCTCGTAGACAACAAACTCGCCACCTCACCTGAGGATGCTCGCTTCTCCGCTACAATGGCCGACAACTCCTTCCATAGTTCCCCTGAGCCCTGACAACCTGTTACCTTAGTTCTCTACCTCCGGTGATACTGACTCTGTTTACCCCCACGTAGAGGATTCAACAGTGTCAAACACCCCCTCTAATTTTCGCTTTAGTTGAAATATACAGCAATAACAATATCATATCAATCAACAGCGAATCAAACTCCAAGTACATTTTCCACTAGTTTCCGCATTCTATACCAGTGATCTGTTACTGACATATTGCTCTATCCGCAGCACTCTAGTCCTCTTCTATTTCAGACCCTTGGATTGCCACCAGCACACCACTGCGCTCTAACTTCAAGACCCACCAGCAGCCAGAAGAAACATCAACCCACTACTGGTACCTCAACACATCTGCAATCGGACTTCCACTTCCAGATCAACGTAGCTGACCCCCATCTACCTCCAGACTCACCCTCCAGCAGCGAACCGTAAGTGTTGCACTCAACACCCACCATCCCCACAACCGCAAAATGCCATTCACTATACTATCATTAAATGCCAACGGCCTCAATCATCCTGCCAAGAGGCACTCATTGTGGAGGTCCGTTACAGATCTTCACAGTGACATCCTTTGCGTCCAGGAAACACACCTGCTTACCAATGATACATCCCTATGCAAGAACAACCATTTTCCTCATCTATTCCACGCCACCCATTCAACTAAAACCAGAGGGGTCATGATTGCAATCAGAGACTCACTGGACTTCCAACTTCTAGATATCGAAACTGACCCCGAAGGTCGTTTCATCATACTTGCCTGCAAAGTCAACAAAGTGACTACACCATAATCAACGTCTATGCCCCAAATTCTTGCCAAACGAAATTCCTTCACAGAGTCCTACATAAAGCCAAACACATTCAAAAAGGACACCTAATACTCTGTGGAGACTTCAATCTCGTCCCTGAATTATCCATCGGCTCTACATCGACAGCAACCCGATGAGACTCACCTCTGAAAAAATGTATCTCCTCCCAAGACCTCTACGATGTTTGGCGCGGTCATCATGGCTCCGAACGGGACTACACTTTTTTTTCCTCCAGGCACCGCTCATATTCAAGAATAGACCTGTTCCTAACCGACAAGTTTATTCTACAAAAAATATCTACCTCCACAATCCACACCACGACATGGTCGGACCATGCCCCAATCTCTATCACGATCCAAGACTCTAACTTACAACAAAATACATTTATTTGGCGAGTAAACAACCATATCATTCAACACAACCAATATGCGCCAACTATTGCAGAACAAATAACCGATTTTTTCTCACTAAACAAAGGCTCGGTGCCCGACCCTGCCGTGGTGTGGAGTACGCACAAAGCGTACATGAGAGGAATGTTAATTAAATTAAGCTCTCACCATAAGAAAAAGAGGACGCAACGTATAGACGACTTAACAACTCAAATAGCAGCCCTAGAATTGAAACACAAATCTGTCCCCCGAGACCACCAGACAAATCACCTCTTGTCCCTCAGACAGGAACTTAGAACACTACTCCTTCACTCTTACGAATTCCTTCAGAAAAAATTTAAGGCGACATCGTACTCTACCTCTAACAAAGCAGGGAAGAAACTAGCACAAAGATTGAAAGGCAGGCGCACCAAAGCCAAAATTTCTCAACTTTTCCACTCTCACACCAAAGCCCCAATGAGTAACCCCCAAGACATAGCCAATGCCTTCAGTGTCTATTATGGAGACTTATATAATCTAAAACAAGACCCTCTCACACACCAACCTACCCCAGACGATATTGACCAATTTCTCAGGAAAGTCAAACTACCCACACTGACAACAGACCAACTGACCGCCTTAAATGCCCCCTTCACAGAAAAAGAAATAAAAACAACAATTGCCTCGCTACCTAGCGGCAAAGCCCCAGGCCCTGATGGCCTAACTGGGGAATATTATAAGCAATTTTCATCCCATTTGACCCCATACCTAACAGAACTATATAACCACGTTGCCTCCTCTTCTGCTTTCTCTAAAGAATACTTGAATGCTTTAGTGATAACATTACCGAAACCAGGGAAACAGTCAAATGTACCTCAAAATTTCCGCCCAATATCTCTGCTTAATCTCGACCTTAAAATTTACGCTAAAACCATAGCAACAAGATTGATCAAAATTATGCCCACTATTATACACCATGACCAGACAGGGTTCACAAAAGGCAGACAATCCTCCGATGCCACCAGAAGGATGATAAACCTAATCCACCACGCTGAATCCACCGGAACGCCTTCTCTGCTCCTCTCCTTGGATGCAGAGAAGGCGTTCGATAGGGTGCATTGGACATCACTCACATCAAAACTTCCCCCTCCCCAGCACTTGCGATCCTGAACCTTACTATGGAAGACTTTCCTCACCCTCTTAGAATAGTGACCACCCACGTCCTGATGGCAGCTAGACTTAATATGGCTAGAAACTGGAAGTCCGCCACACCTTTAACTCTAACCCAAGTCGTCGACTTGGTATCACTACATTACAGCTATGAGCATGCATCTGCTACTGGCACAAACCATTATACAAAAGTACAATCCAGCTGGCAACCATGGACCACCTGGACTAGACACTGCGCACCTCACGACTAAATTTACTGCAGTACAACCCTTCCTCTTGACCGAGCAATATCAAGAATAGAGCAATCTTATATGCATATGTTCATTTGGTAACCTTTCAAAATAACTCCCATTTTTGGAATATTACAAGTTTAGATGGTCCACTTCGCTTCTGTGGCTCTAGAGATCCCACATGGGGTGTCACACTAGTGAAGTGGACCAGCCACAACTACAAAACATTATAAATGTTAGAGATACTGGTTATTATGTACTTATTACAATAGATTATTGTGTATGGACAAAGTTGTACTCAACTCAGAATGGAGTTATTTTATTGCATTGTCCACTCAAACGTCGTTGCACGACGTACAATGTTCAATTGTACAATGTATATTCTGTGAAAATTTAATAAAAAATATTGATTAAAAAAAAAAAGAGTCTCAGTCAGAGACTCTTTACCTAGATCGGTGTTGCGGGATGTCAGACTGACACCCCGCAACAACGATCGCCGCAATGCGCGCCCCCGGGGGGCGCGTAGCGGCTCCATATTCCTGATCATGTCATATGACGTCCGGTCAGGAATATCAAACCATTTTGCCGCCGTCATTTTGTAATAGGGCGGGCGGCAAGTGGTTAAGAATATGTAAACCCAAGATTTCATATAACTGATATGTTCCTGCTGTACCACATACTTGTATGAAAAAGTATCCTGTTCTTTGTTTTACTTTGTTTGTGTAAGTCCCTGGTGTTTCTGTCAATCCCTCTGCTTTCCTATTAAAAACTGATCACACTAGGCTTGCCAGCACAGCGTGGTAGCTGTACTGGAAACTCAGCCTGCTCTCTTCCAATGATTACACTTGTGCAAGCAGGTAAAAAAAAAAAAAAAAAAAAGATATTTATAATGTTTTTTTTTTTTTTTTACGTATACACAAATGTTTTGCCTTTCATTTCTATTTTAAGCTGAATGGGTTGTTTTGCAAGGTGAGGAAGTGAGGGTTTACATATACTTTAGACTAGACCCAGAGCAGGGTAGGCTCAGGTTTATTTAACCATACCACTTTAAGCCCCTCCCACAGTTACTGCAATTTAGCTACACAAAATTCGCCTTAATACACATGTGCCACATCATGTCTATACTTTGGGTGCCCGAGGTGTTTGTCTTTATACCTAGAATGTCTTCCTCTTGTTTCAAAATCTGTGACATTGTTTGTGGGTTAAAAATGAGGGCATGATTTTGTAGCTGTGGCTACAAATGGGGTGTGAGTATGTGGGAGTGGATAAAAGTGGGTGTGGTCAGTAAGGTTTCATTTTGAAAATGTTGTAAACTTGTGCTTTACTCTTCTCTTCTAAACAAACGTGAGAGTTCAGCTGCAGCTTAGTATCCTAGGAGGTAGAACAGCTTCATGTATTTTTTTCCACCATGAAGAGTGTTGACTTTTCAGCTTCCAATGATCTCCAGTTGAAGCATGTGCTCTTTCTGGCCTAGACTTAGGAGTATTTCTTTGGTTCCCTGCAGTAAACACACCAGTTCCCCCAGGCGATGGTGGTTCACTGTGAGAAATACTTCCTGCATGTGGCCTCTACTATGGTTTGTAGCAAGAGATATAAAAATAAACCGCCCCTGAATCTCTCTTACTCCACTGCGCCAAAGAAAAGTGCAAAGCTGTATAAAAGATGTGTAAATGAATACAAAAATGTGTGTACATACACAGTGTACAGTGAAAAAAGCTGCCACTTAAATAAATACGTAAATTGATCAGAATCCCAAAACTATACCTCACATGTGTACAGATAGAGACAGCTGCGCTAATATAAATTGTGTAAAATAATGGGTCAGAGGAGCATGATGCCTATGACCCTCTACTTATACATAAAAATAATAATAGTGTCAAGAAAAAAAAAATTTTTTTATCATGAAAAAAAATTTCTTTAACACCCAGTGAAAAGTGTCACTATAGATAATAAATTACAAGAAATGAATAATCAAGCTCAACAGTTGTTTTTCAATCTTCTTGTGTGAAAAATCTTCTACTCTTCCACCACACCACCGTGATAGTGATACCACTCCCTTTGAAGAGCGCACTCACCAGATTGTATAGCCTCCCACTCTCATGTTTGGCAAAACAGCAATTGAACCACACCTGGGTTGCATGAACTGTGAATCCAATCAAGCCAGCTCCATATGTGAAAAAATGAATAAAGTGCGCCACATAGCATGATACCATTTTGACAGATTTATTAAAATCACTCCAAACACACTTCAATGGTAACACTCACTTTTAGACTGAAACATAAAAGCGGTGCACCGCGGACCTGAAGTGTGAACTGGTGGCCCATGGGCATGGTTACACGGCATTCCATCGCACTGACATTAGACGCCGCTGTCTGAGGAGAATTACACCGATCGGATGGCTGGGCCTTAGCAGGTTGGGTGAGAGATACACCAGTTCACACTTCAGGTCCGCTGTGACCGTGGTGCACCGTTGGATCACTGATCCTGTTGCTTGCTGTGGATTTTTTTTTAAAGGCTTTTATGTTTCAGTTTAAAAGTGTTACCATTGAAGTGTGTTTGGAGTGATTTTAATAAATCTGTCAAAATGGTATCACGCTATGTGGCGCACTTTATTCATTTTTTCACATATGGAGCTGGCTTGATTGGATTCACGGTTCATCACATGCAACCCAGGTGTGGTTCAATTGCTGTTTTGCCAAACATGAGAGTGGGAGGCTATACAATCTGGTGAGTGCGCTCTTCAGAGGGAGTGGTATCACTATCACGGTGGTGTGGTGGAAGAGTAGAAGATTTTTCACACAAGAAGATTGAAAAACAACTATTGAGCTTGATTGTTCATTTCTTGTAATTTATTATCTATAGTGACACTTTTCACTGGGTGTTAAGGAAATTTTTTTTTATGACAATTTTTTTTTCTTTTCTTGACACTATTATTATTATTATGTATAAGTAGAGGGTCATAGGCATCATGCTGCTCTGACCCATTATTTTACACAATTTATATTAGCGCCGCTGTCTCTATCTGTACATATGTGAGAGGTATAGTTTTGGGATTCTGATCAATGTGGCCTCTACTCCCAGATGCTCAGATACACAATCTAAGTCAAAGGCCAGAATGGCTTTAATTATGTCACATTCTGTGAAGGTGAACTAAAGAAAAAATTGCATCCTAGCTCTGGGGGAATCAGGTAGTAACCCGGAGACACCATGGTTTGGCTGCATGGGTGAAGATCCATAATCTTAGCTCCCGAACTATCAACAATAATTTGCTATTTGCTGTTTTTTGTAACATTCAATAGCTTTGTGGTTCTCATTGTAGTCTAAGCAGGATTAACTTTCAGAATTAAGATTTATATTTCTGAAAGAAAAAACTATAATCTTTTTCATCATTTTTTAAAACCATGGAACAGAATGAAACTACATTCACTATAATGCCCCGTACACACGGTCGGATTTTCCGATGGAAAATGTCTGATCGGAGCGTGTTGTCGGAAATTCCGACCGTGTGAGGGCTCCATCGGACATTTTCCATCGGATTTTCCGACATACAAAGTTGGAGAGCAGGAGATAAAATTTTCCGACAACAAAATCCGTTGTCGGAAATTCTGATCGTGTGTACACAAATCCGACGGACAAAGTGCCACGCATGCTCAGAATAAATAAAGAGATGAAAGCTATTGGTCACTGCCCCATTTATAGTCCCGACGTACGTGTTTTACGTCACTGCGTTTAGAACGATCGGATTTTCCGACAACTTTGTGCGACCGTGTGTAGACAAAACAAGTTTGAGCCAACATCCGTCGGAAAAAATCCTAGGATTTTGTTGTCGGAATGTCCGAACAAAGTCCGACCGTGTGTACGCCCTATAAGTCTGCTTTCAGTTTATTCACAGCTATATACCATGCCTTGAAAAAGTATTCATACCCCTTGAAATTTTCCACATTTTGTCATGTTACAACCAAAAACGTAAATGTATTTTATTGGGATTTTAAGTGATAGACCAACATATAGTGGCACATCATTGTGAAGTGGAAGGAAATGATAAACTGTTTTCAAAATTTTTTACAAATAAATATGTAAAAAGTGTGGCGTGCATTTGTATTCAGCACCCGAGTCAATACTTTGTAGAACCACCTTTCACTGTAGTTACAGCTGCAAGTCTTTTTGGGTATGTTTCTACCAGCTTTGCACATCTAGAGAGTGACATTTTTGCCCATTCTTCATTGCAAAATAGCTCAAGCTCTGTCAGATTGTATGGAGAGCATCTGTGAACAGCAATTTTTAAGTTTTGCCACAGATTCTCAATTGAATTTAGATCTGGACTGACTGGGTTATTCTAACACATGAATATGCTTTGATCTAAACCATTCCATTGTAGCTCTGGCTGTATGTTTAGGGTCGTTGTTCTGCTGGAAGGTGAACCTCTACCCCAGTCTCAAGTCTTTTGCAGACTCTAACAGGTTTCCTTCTAATGCCGCGTACACACAAGCGGACTTGCCAACGGGCTAAACTCTGTCGGCATTTCCGACGGAAAGATTTAGAACATGTTCTATATCTGAGTCCGTCGGAAATGATGACAGAAAAAGTCAGATGGGGCATACACAGGGTCGGAAGCTCCCATCGTGTGTGTGCGGCATTAGGATTGCCCTGTATTTGGCTCTATCCATCTTCCCATCAACTCTGATCAGCTTCCCTGTCCCTGCTGAAGAAAAGCATCCCCAAAACATTATGCTGCCACCACCATGTTTCACGGTAGGGATGGTGTGTTCAGGGTGATGTGCAGTGGTAGTGTTCCGCCACACGTAGCGTTTTGCTTTTAGGCCAAAAAGTTTAATTTTGCTGTGTCCCCCACATGGTTTCTCGTAAACTGCAAACGGGACTTCTTATGACTTTGTTTCAACAATGGCTTTCTTCTTGCCACTCTTCCATAAAGGGCTGATTTGTGGAGCGCACGTCTAATAGTTGTTATGTGGACAGATTCTCCCACCTGAGCTGTGGCTCTCTCCATGGTAGCTCCTGCAGAGCTAGCATGGGCCTCTTGGCTGCTTCTCTGATTAATGCTTTCCTTGGAATGAAAATATCATTTTCCTTCCATTTCACAATTATGTGCCACTTTGTGTTGGTCTATCACATAAAATCCCCCCCAAAAAATTTACGTTTTTGGTTGCAACATGACAAAATGTGGCAAATTTCAGGGGGTGTGAATACTTTTTCAAGGCACTGTATTTACCCCAATTTGGGTGTTTTAATAGCTTAGAGTAGCACCACACTACAGAGGCACCTTGGCATAGAGATGTAGTTTCACACATGTTTGTAAATGCATTTGGCCAATTCTCCCATTTTTATTTTAAATTTTAGAAACATATTAAAGTGTGGTTATTCTTGCTAGTTTGCAGGAATGAGTGCTGAAGATTTTTTGTTTTGTTCATTTTCTGTGTATTGTACAACCCTCTGCTATAAATAAAGCAGCTGCAACTTTCTGGTTACTGTATCTTGTAAAAAAAGCTAATCTTAAAATTAACAATCTTAACTATGTGTATTAGAGATTAAAAACCGGGTGTGCCTTTGGGAGACTGGGCCAGCCGCTCCCCCACAGCTCTGCGTTCCAGTGAGCACTGCAGGGGCTGAGCAGAGCAGACCTGAGAACTGAGCGACCAGTGGTCTCTGATCACTCAGATCTGCAGTCTCTGACCCTCTCTTGTATCAGGTCTGCAGTCTCCGACCCTCTCTTGTATCCTGCCTGCATTCTCTGACCATCTCCTGTACTATGTCTGGAGTCTCTGACAATCAAGTCTAGTATTTCGGGGGGGGCGCCTGGAGCTCCTTTTTAGGTTGTTGTCTGCTGTGGTTAGAATTTGCTACATGCAGGGAGTGTTTTTTTTTTTAAAGAAGAAATAAAATAAAAAAAATGGAGTTCATCGGTCTGCTTGAATTTTTTTGATGAAAGCCATGGGCAGTAATCATGATGAATCGTGATGTATTGCAGAATCGAATCAAATTGTCGACATGATAGTTGTAATTGAATCATACAGTCAAGATGTGCACCTCTACAATATGTATTGAAATACTTAAGAACATTATATAATTACCTCGGATAAATGCTCTAATGATCCAGATACAGGGTATGCCTTGATAACAAATTTTGCCACAGAAGGCATATTAAGAAATCCTTTCCAAATACAGGTCAAACGGGACAAAAATGTAGATTCATCTTCAGCTGCTTCAGCAATATTAAAAGGCTCGGAACTAAAACAAGATTCATAAAAAAAAATAATAGCTTTTTGGGAAACAGTTTTAAAAAGGTTCACTACTGACATGCACTATGTATTTTAAGAGTTAATATAAAGCAGGTAAAATAAGTATTAAACAAGTCACCATTTTTCTCGGTAAATATATTTCTAAGAATCCTTTTAAACTGAGGCGCTTCTAAACTGGCAGTAAAATACTGAGCACGTTTGCAGTGCTTTTCAGGTGCTTTTGAAGAGCTTTTCAGCCACTTTCCATTCATTTCATTGGAGAGGAGCACTTTTGAGGTGCATTTTTTAGGTCTCCAAACATGCTCCAAAGATGCTGATTTCTGGAGTTTTGTCACTTTCCCACCAGCGCACCGCCCCAGTGTGAAGGCATCCATTGATTTTAATGGGAAGCAGTTTGTGAAATTTTCAGGTTTTTTTTTTTTTTTAATGCAAAAGCACTTGAAAAATATCTCAGTGTGAAAGGGGTCTTAAGGTGTTCTTGACCTAACATTTTCACCACATGTCAGTAACAACCCAGGCAATCCATACATACAAAAGAAACCAAAACAAATACATTCAGAAATTAAAAGAGAAGCATGAGTTTCCTTTTTTTTTGCTTACATCTATTCTATGTGAGCTTCTGATATCTAAAAATCTTTCCAGCCCTCTCAGAAGTGCCCCCATTCTGTTAAAATCAAGCTAAATACCTGTGGGAGGGCCTACAGACTTTCATGCAGCATCATACTGACAATGGGAGTCTGGATCCACCCACTTTCCCGTCATCTGCTTGATTGATGTCGGCTTTCTGTTCGTTCCTGAGACTTCATAGCGTAGCTGCTCCCTCCTCCCTCCCCCTCCTCTTCAGCCTCTTTCCGATGTTCAGACTAATCCAGCAGAGATAACAATACTTCAGTGATTGTGTAAGGTAAGAGAAGACAGAGTGCTATGTATGAGAATCTACACTATATTTTTCTAAAAGTAGGATTTTTTTTATAACAGCTTACCTATAAAATCCTTTTCTTTCGATGTACATCACGGGACACATAGCCTCAGTAATTACTGATTGGTTATATAGGTATCACTAGGTGATCGGACTCTGGTCATACCCTAAACAGGAAGTTCAACCCCCCTATATAATCCCTCCCCCTGCAGAGATACCTCAGTTTTATAGACAAGCAATATAAGTGTATTAGAAGAGGGGCGGGACCACTGTGTCCCGTGATGTACATCGAAAGGTCTGCTGTTATAAAAAATCCTATTTTCTTTCTCATACATCACGGGACACAGAGCCTCAGTAATTACTGATGGGATGTCCCAGAGCAATGCTACCTGAGGGGAGGGGAACCACAACCAAGTAGGGTGCAATCAGACCTGAGGACCCTGTACCGCTGCCTGCGGCACACTACGCCCAAAGGGGATATCCTCATGCCTTCTCATATCCACCTGATAAAAGCTGGTGAATGTATGGACTGAAGACCAGGTTGCGGCCTTGCAGATTTGAGCCATAGAGGCCCGGTGATGCACTGCCCAAGAAGCTCCAATAGCCCTTGTGGAATGTGCCTTGATCTGAAATGGAGGAATCTTCTGTTTTAAACCGTAAGCTTGAATAATCAATTGTCTAATCCATTTAGAAATGGTAGCTCTTGACGCTGCCTGTCCTCTATTGGGACCCTCTGGCAGCACGAACAAAACATCAGTTTTGCGAATTTGGGCAGTTGCTTCCAGATACCTTGACTGTTCTTACTACATCCAAAGAATGTAGTGACCCTTCTTCCGAAGAACAGGGATCTGGAAAAAGGAAGGCAGAACAATGTCTTGGTTTAGATGAAAATCTGAAACCACCTTCAGTAAAAAAACTAGGATGAGAGCGCAATACCACTCTATCCCTGTATATAATCAAATAAGGCTCTTTACAGGAAAGAGCTGCTAATTCTGATACTCTTCTAGCAGAAGAGATGGCTACCAGAAAAATTAACTTCCTTGTCAACAAGACCAAAGGAATCTGACATATTGGTTCAAAAGGCTGTTTCTATAAAACAGACAGAACCAAGCTCAAGTCCCAGGGGTTTAGGGGCACCTTAACCAGAGGATTAAGACGCGTCATCCCCTGCATAAAGTTTCGGACCAAAGAATGCAAAGCAAGTGGCCGTTAAAATAATACTGATAAGGCCGAGACCTGGCCCCTGATGGTACTCAAGGCCAGCTTCATCTCTAATCCCAGTCGTAGAAAATCAAGAATTCTATGACATATTTTCTGGGATGCCAACCCCTGGATTCACACCAGGATACATAAGCTTTCCAGACTCTATGATAAATTACTCTGGAAGCTGGCTTCCTTGCAATGATCAAGGTAGATATCACAGGACCTGAAAGCCCACGATTTTTCAGAATGTGGGTTTCAATAGCCAAACCGTCAAATTTAGCGTTTGTAAGGCAGGATGGAACACTGGACCTTGAGATAACAGGTCTGGGCTTAATGGTAGGGTCCACGGGGAACCCACCATCATCCTTACTATTTCTGCATACCAGGTCCTCTTGGGCCAAGGGGGGGCTACCAGAAGTACCGACTTCCTTTCCTGCCTGATCCTGCGAAGAAGTCGTGACAGTAGCAGAATAGGCGGGAATGCATAAATCAGTGAGAACCGATGCCACAGAATCACCAACGCATCTGTCCCACATGCAAGAAGATCCTTTGCCCTTGCCACAAATCTGTCTATCTTTTTGTTGAATCGGGATGCAAAGAGGTCTACATCTGAAACCCCCCATCTTTGGCATATGGCCCAAAAGACATCGGGATGCAGAGACCATTCCCCTGGGAGTAACTGCTGGCGACTTGAATAGTCTGCCAGCCAGTTCTCCATCCCTGGAATGAAGACTGCCGATATGCATGGCACCTGCTTCTCTGCCCAGACTAAGATCTGGTTCACTGCTCTTTGAGCAGCTCGGCTCCTGGTGCCTCCCTGATGATTGATATAAGCCACTGCTGTGGCATTGTCGGACTGGATCCTGACTGGGCAACCCTGTAGCCTGAGAGTCCAGGCCTTTAGGGCTAGATATGCCGCACGGATCTCCAGAACGTTGATGAGTAAGGTTCTCTCGTTTTTGGACCATACCCCTTGGACCGCAGTCTGTCCCTGAACTGCTCACCAACCCGACAAACTGGCATCTGTTGTTACCACCGTCCAGGTCACCGTTAGAAAGGATTTCCCCTTCTGTAGGTTTTCGGGTATTAACCACCAATTGAGGCTCTGACGCACTGCATGAGACAGGTGCCTCGGAAAGTCTAATGCCTGAACCTTCTTGTTCCAGGCCGACAGGATACTGTGTTGCAACAGTCTTGAATGAAACTGAGCATAGGGAACTGCTTCGAATGAAGACACCATCTTTCCTAGCAGCCTCATACAAAGGCGGACAGAAGGACCCTTCTGGGTCCTGACTACCAGAATCAGCTCCTTTAAAGCAGTGATCTTTGCCCGAGGTAGAAATACTTTCTCCTGGCTTGTATCTATGATCAGACCCAAATACTCCAGTCTTCTTACTGGTTTTAGGAAAGATTTTTCTAGGTTGAGAATCCAACCTAGGTGTTCCAGATACTTGACTGTGGTCCTCAAGTTCCCGTTCAAAGAGGCTACCGACCGGTCTATCAAGAGCAGGTCGTCTAGGTATGCTATGACAGTTATACCTTGAGCCCTTAATCTGGCCAGAGGAGGAGCCAAGATCTTTGTAAACACTTGAGGTGCAGTGGCTATCCCGAAAGGCAGAGCCACAAACTGCAAATGACCCACCTATCTCGAAGCGTAAAAACTTCTGATGAGCGGGAAAAATGGACACATGCAGATATGCATCTCTGATATCTATCGATGCCAGAAATTCTCCTCCCTGCAGGATGGAGACAACTGTCCGAATTGATTCCATGCGGAAGGACCGAATCCTTAGGAATCGATTCAGATCCCTTAGATCCAGAATGGGTCTGACATCCCCATTTGGCTTTTGGACCGTAAAAAGGTTGGAATAAAAGCCCAATCCTTGATCCTTCGTGGGAACCACCATAATGACCTCTTGCGACAAAAGTCGCTCTAGCGCTAGAAGGAGCGACTGCTTTTTCTCTGGATCTCTGGGGACACTTGATCTGAGGAAACGAGGAGAGGGGAATTCTTGGAACTCCAGCTTGTACCCTAAGGTTACCGTGGAGATTACCCATCTGTCCTGGAAGTCTTCCTACCAGAGCTTTGAGAACTGTAGCAGTCTTCCCCCCACTCGAGCGAGCGGGGGCGCCCCTTCATAAAGAGGCCTTAGTGTCTTGTCTAGTAGACTTTTTCCCCCAGGACTTCTTTTGTCCCTGGGGTTGACTCTTGTTTCTTGACACAGACGGAGGAGGCCGTCGTGACTGCCTGGAGGCCGATGCCCCTGGCGCTGGGGAAACAGTCAGTTTGAAAGAGGGACGCTTACTCTTTTTCTTACCAGGTAAGAGAGTGCTTTTCCCACAAGAGATCCTTTGGATATATTTATCCAAGTCTTCTCCAAACAACCTTGCACCATGAAATGGAAACCCAGCCAGAAGCTTCTTACATGGTGCTTCAGCTGACCAATTTCTCAACCATAAGATTCTACGTATATGCACCAACCCAAGTTAAAGACGAGAGGTTTGGATGATAGAATCTCTGATGGCGTCAACAACAAAACATAAGGCCGCTGGAAGGTTAGCCAACCCCTGGGCCTGCTGTTCAGGTAGAACTTTGATGACCTGTTTAACATGGTCTCTTAAGTATTGAGAGACTCCAATCGCTGCTACTGCAGGTTGAGCCACTGAACCTACTAAGGAGAAAACATCCTTCAACAGGGACTCCATCTTTTTATCCACAGGACCCCTGAGCATCTGAGCATTGTCTACAGGACAAGTCAGATTTTTATTTATGGAGGAGATGGCGGCGTCAACAGCCGGTATTCCCCACATTTTTATAAACTTTTCTTCCATAGGATAAAGTGTTGAAAACTTTTTTGGTGGAAAAAAACGTTTATCTGGGTGATCCCAGTCAGAATAAAGGAGCTTTTCAAGTAAATTATGAACAGGAAAAGCATGTGCTGTTTGAGGTTTCAGTGACCCCAAAGAAGAAGAGGGTTCTTTAACGGATTCAGATACGGGCAACTTAAATGTGGAGCGGACCAATCCAGCAAGGATCTGTGCTAAGACCTTCTCCTCCTGGGAAGCCGAAGAGGGTCCCTCTCCACCTGATTCCTCCGAAGAGGAATCATCCGTCCCATCCCGATCCTCTGAAAGGGATTCTTCTCCCCTATCCCAGAGCTACCCTGCCTGAGGGTCCTGGGAAACAGAGGAAGACCTAGTGCGTTTTCTTCCACTGAGTGAAGATGTGATCACGGCCATTAATCTTTCCTCTAATCCATTAATGGTTAAGGAAAAAACCTCCTGTGTAATGTATACAGGGGCTGAAGTGCCAGAAGCAGGTGTAGGCCCTGACCCCAACGGCTCTCCCTGGCTAGCTGTCCCTGGCCCCTCAGGGGGGGAGGATGCTGCAGAAAGGGGGTCCTCAGAACCTGAAGGAGATCCCCTAGAGCCTCTGGTTCTTGGGGTATTTGAACCTCTTCTACCCATAGTGCAAAACAACAAGGTGGAGGTATCACAAAATGAACACTGACTGCTGAGCGATGTAGTCCGGCAAAAAGCCCTGCTACCAAATGCCCAGTCTAGTGTTACCTTAGTAAATGCTGCCTAGGAGAATGCCTGTGTCCCACCTTACATGCGACCGTCAGCTCTGTGTCCCTCCAAAGGCTGTGTGCACCTGTAAAGTGTGTCTCTTATAGCCATGCAGCCGGCAATATGGGTGTCTGAGCACGCTGAGGCCGCGCTGACGCTCCGCCCCCCCCCTCGTTTTTTTCAAAAAACGTGCGCTTCCTGCGTGAGCCGACCCTCCTGTTTTGATAAGCATGGAGGAAAAGGCTGGGGGTGGGGAAGGAAGGAGAGAGGCCGGCAGTGATGGGGCCTGCACGTGGCAATGGCGGTGGCAGTGCGGTATACTACCGCCTCACAGACCACCTGCGGCCCCCCTATTCTTGGGGGGAATCACCCGGAGGGGAGCCCCCCATCCAATCCTACCTGGAGCTCGGCTGGAGGAGCTGTGAAGCGTGAAACACTGAGACAGACATCAGCGTGAGAAGGTATGTGCTCTTGGCAGCCCCCAGTGGCGACAATAGGCATAGCATGCATTTACTTCAAAGGAGAAACCTACTAGAACTAAAAAAATTCTGTGGAATCTCCCTTACCTTTTCCAGCCGCAGGGTTCTGTTATACAGACCCAATCTTCACCTCTCACGGTGGGCTCCGTTTGGAAAAACCTTCAGAGACTGGGGCCCCCTACAGATAGGGGAATCCACAGTTCTGGGCCTGTAAAGCACCCGGCCAGAAATAAGGATAGAAAAACATTTTCTGATATGCGGGGTCCAGCTCTCTAAAAAGAGGAAGCGTTACAGGTAAAACCTTGTTTCTTCGGACACGAGGCCCGGGTACCATCCAATTAGGCCTAGAAAGGACACTTTGAAATGGATCCGGTTCGCCTGGCTTGCCCCAGTATAGGATATTCCCTTTGGAGCTCAGCACAGGACATCTTTACACGTCCAACACCTAAGACACTGGCGTAAAAACTGAGGTATCCCTGCAAGGGGAGGGATTATATAGGGGGTTGAACTTCCTGTTTAGGGTGTGACCAGTGTCCAATCACCTAGTGATACCTATATAACCCATCAGTAATTACTGAGGCTCTGTGTCCCGTGATGTATGAGAAAGAAACTATTTTTTTTTTTAAAAGTGAAATACACATTTGGATTTAGCAGCAGACCGGCATTACATGTATTACTGTTGTAGTAATTTAAAATTTGACTACTGATCCTTCCAAGTATCAACCATCCTTCCTGCCTTCCAAGTGTCAGCCATCCTTCCTGCCTTCCAAGTGTCAGCCATCCTTCCTGCCTTCCAAGTGTCAGCCATCCTTCCTGCCGTCCAAGTGTCAGCCATTCTTCCTGTCTTCCAAGTGGCAGAGGGATGGTGGTGATGGGATCAGTGACAGAGGGATGATTTTTTATGTACAAAAAAAGGAGACTCTGGGGAAATATCAGGGGTCTAAACAGGAGTATTTTACTTTAGATGTGGGGGAGTGATCAGTCTCCCTCTCCTCTGCAGACCTGCTATGTACTGTACACAGGTATACGCTCTACACATAGAACTATGCTCATTTCACAGAACAGACAAAGGGCACATGTTACTATGCTCCTTACCATGTCTCCTCTTCTGATATAACACAGTGCTATGTGTATAAAGCTTACCTGTGTTCATTGCTGGACATGAGAAGCGTTCAGTGACACTCCCTCCCTCCCCCATCAGCTGAAAGAGATGCTGACACAGACTTTGAAAGCCCCTGAGTGAGGGGGGGGGGGGGGGATTCGTAAGACACAGCAACATCAAAGCCCACGGAAGGAGGTGTTGGAGGCTTGCAGATAAGAGTCGGGAAACATTATCCAGCTGCTGGGAGGTGAGGATATTTGAGTTTCACGCTGCCTCTGCTTCTGGGTTTTAGCTGGGGACATGCTGCCATGGAAACAGAGGCACGTGAAGAGTGTGCTCGTTCTAGATAGCAGCTTGGGTGTGTAACTCTTCACCAAACACATCCACATGTCCAAGAGAGGGAGGGACTAGCTGGATTGTGGATCTGTGTCTACCACCTGGAAACTTTTGAACAGAGAGAGAACCATTAGAGGCTGCTTCTGGACTATTCAGCAAAAACTAAAGGACTGAGGAAAAAAAGAAATGCAATGTAGGTATGAGGGTAACATGAACTACCTATTTTTGCATTCCCATACTTCTACTTTAAGTTATGTGTAATAAAATGGAATGACACAGGAAAAAGTATCGAATCAGTGATCAGAAAGCTATCCTGCCTCTTGTCAGTGCAAATTAATATCAGCTGGTTCAGTCTCAACTGATGGCCTATAAAAAGGTGTGCCATTACCAAGATGTTACATTAGAAACATCTCATTTTGGGTAAAAGCAAAGAGCTCTCTCAAGACCTTTGCAACCTAATTGTTCCAAAACATATTGATGGCATTGGTTACAGAAGGATTTCTAAACTTCTGAATGTTCCAGTGAGCACTGTTGGGGCCATAATCCAAAAGTGGAAAGAACATAATTTTACCATAAACCGGCTACAACCTGGTGCTCCTCGCAAAATTTCTGACAGAGGAGTGAAAAGAATTTTTAGAAGACTTGTCCAAGAGCCAAGGAACACTTGGGGAGAGCTTCAGAGAGACCTGAAATTAGCAGGTACAATAATTTCAAAGAAAACAATAAGTAATGCACTTAACCGCCATGGCCTGTATGCACGCTCACCATACAAGACTCCATTGCTGAAAAAAAGCATGTTGAAGCTTGTTTAAAGTTTGCTGCACAACATTTAGACAAGCCTGTGAAAAACTGGGAGAATATAGTCCGGTCAGATGAGAGGTCAAATAGCACTGCACATCACCCCAAAGACACCTCCATGCCAACAGTGAAGTTTGGAGGTGAAATATAGTGTGGGTTATTCCTGCGCTACCGTGGGAAAGAGATGCACACACGGACAGCTGCAAGCACCGAATTGGGTCAAACAAAGCCCATAGGTAGATAAAAAAACATAAAAATAGGTGCTGCGCTAAGCTGGTGGAGTGAGAAAATACAATACAGGTGGCAGTATAAGGTAAATATTGTAATAAAAAGTAAAAGCTATCAGCTACAGGATCATATATGGAAAATGATAAAGGATAAAAGTGTTGATAATAAAAGTAGGTCTCAAGCACAATATCTGCTAAGGCCGTGCAGGAAGAATATAGAGCAAAATCATAAATAGCTACTAATATGAAAACCTGAACGTGAATATAAATATGTGCAAAAAGCAACAAAAGTATACATGCAGGGACCAGACAAAAACATTTATAATTAATAAGGTAAATGCATCATTCATAAGTGATAGTACAGCAACATGTGCAGCTCTTAGCATAAAGCGCCAATAAATAAATGTGCAAACCACAGCGATATAAAAATCCTATGGACTGTGCAAAATCGCATGTAAAGTGCAAGGTGATGTGTGACATACACGCAAAAAAAAATGCCACTGTAATAGGTGAAATAAGAATCCAAAAAACAGTCCAAAACACAAACGTGTACCAGTGAAATGGAAATAATTAAACATTCAGTGATAATAATCCTTTTAAAAAAAAAAAAACAGTCCAATGTGCAAAATAGCAGGAGTGGGGTGCCGAAGGAGAGAGGGTGTATATCCTCTTCATGCATAAAACACACACAGGTGAGTAGTGGCCCCTTACCTTGCGGTAATGGGAAAACCGCATAAAAGCAAATGCTGGAGGGGGTTGTTTCTCCTTGGGGTCCCTGGACCAGAGTGGATGCTTCCAATGCCTTGATACCTCAGTGACAGCAAAACGGATGATAAAAGAACAGAGGGGTACCGGATAGTGTAGTATTTCCAGCAAAGTAGGTTTTATTAAAGATTTAAAGCATGTACTCACATTGAGCAAACAATCATCACATCTATCTCCTACGAGCGGCGAGCTTGTCGATCTCGGTCAGTGTCAGTGCCTATCCCGCCCCTACGCTTGACGTCACCAATCACGTGACTTCATCAAGGGATACAGGGGAGGCCCAATCATGTCTTTTAATATTCTATAGCATTATTCCTAATGGGCGGCCATTTTCTTGTAGCACAGTGTAATATTATTTCGGCCATTTTCTGAAAGGTCATGTGCGCGGCCATTTTCTTGGTTGGAAAACATATTGACATTGCCATAAACAAAAGTAGCATGGTGCTTACTGCGCATGGCCGTGACTAGATAGAATATCGAATGGGAATGCGGCCACATCGAATGGGGAACTTTAGCTCGCCGCTCGTAGGAGATAGATGTGATGCTTGTTTGCTCAATGTGAGTACATGCTTTTAATCTTTAATAAAACCTACTTTGCTGGAAATACTACACTATCCGGTACCCCTCTGTTCTTTTATCATCCGTTTTGCTGTAACTGAGGTATCAAGGCATAGGAAGCATCCACTCTGGTCCAGGGACCCCAAGTAGAGACAATCCCCTCCAGCATTTGCTTTTATGCGATTTTCCCATTACCGCAAGGTAAGGAGCCACTACTCACCTGTGTGTGTTTTATGCACGAAGAGGATATACACCCTCTCTCCTTCGGCACCCCACTCCTGCTATTTTGCACATTGGACTGTTTTTTTTTTTTAAAGGATTATTATCACTGAATGTTTAATTATTTCCATTTCACTGGTACACATGTTTGTTTGTGTTTTGGACTGTTTTTTGGATTCTCATTTCACCTATTACGGTGGCATTTTTTTTTGCGATGTGATTGATGAGTGTATGTCACACATCACCTTGCACTTTACATGCGATTTTGCACAGTCCATAGGATTTTTATATCGCTGTGGTTTGCACATTTATTTATTGGCGCTTCATGCTAAGAGCTGCACATGTTGCTGTACTATCACTTATGAATGATGCATTTACCTTATTAATTATACATTTTTTTGTCTGGTCCCTGCATGTATACCTTTGTTGCTTTTTGCACATATTTATATTCACGTTCAAGTTTTCATATTAGTAGCTATTTATGATTTTGCACTATATTCCTCCTGCACGGCCTTAGCAGATATTGTGCTTGAGACCTACTTTTATTATCAACACTTTTATCCTTTATCATTTTCCATATATGATCCTGTAGCTGATAGCTTTTACTTTTTATTACAACATTTACCTTATACTGCCACCCGTATTGTATTTTCTCACTCCACCAGCTTAGCGCAGCACCTATTTTGAAGTATGGAGATGAACATCATGGTGTGGGGCTGTTTTTCAGCACACGGTACTGGCAAATTTTAGGTCATCAAAGGAAGGATGAATGAAAAAATGTACCAGGACATTCTTGCCATCTACCAGGGTGATGAGGATAAAACAGGGGTGGACATTTCAGCAGGACAATGATCCCAAAAACAAAGCCAAGGAAACTCTTAATTGGTTTCAAAGAAAGAAAATAAAGCTGCTAGAATAGCCCAGCCAATCACCTGACTTGAATCCAATAGAAAATCTATGGAAATAACTAAAGATCAGAGCTTTCAGAAGAGGCCTACTGAACCTTCAAGAATTGAAGACGGTGTGGAAAAATGGGACAAAATCACACCTGACTGACTAGTTTCTCCATACAGGAGGCGTCTTGAAGCTGTCATTACCAACAAAGGATTCTGTATGAAGTATTCAATAAATTTCAGTTTGCGTGTTCAATACTTTTTCCCTGTGTCATTCCATTTTATTACACATAACTTATTTTCTGAACTTATTTGTTTTTGTTTCTTTGTATGTATGGATTGCATGGGTTGTTACAAACATGTGGGGAAAAATGTTATATCAATAGCACCTTTAGAAATATATTTACCTAGAAAAATGGTGACCAGTTCAATACGTATTTTACCTGCAATATATTTGATCTTAATAAATTCCTCTAAAATACACAAACTTAAAAGGATATGACGATGTCAATAAAATTTACCAAGCGGTGAATCATACACAGTTTCTGTTAAGGACACTGACACCATCCTCTGTGCTGCTCAAACCAAAATAATTATTGCCAGGGAACTGATCTCTGAATGGAAAGTTTCATAAGGTTACTGACAGATGTTTTCCCTGTTATAATGCGCAAATTTCTGATTAATATTAATTACAAAACAGAATCCGGTCTTGTCTACTTAAGTTAAGGAAAGAACAAGAAAAGCTTTCAGATTTCAAAAAAGTGATGAACAAAAATATTTATTATCCTTTTTAGAATTTTAAACATAAGACATATAATCCCAATTCTAAAACGTTTGGACACCATGTAAAAGCCACATAAAAACAGAATGCAATGATGTGCAAATCTCATAAACCCATATTTTATTCACAATAGAAACTAGAAAACATATTAAATGTTTAAACTGAGAAAAAGTACAATTCTAAGAAAAAAATAAGGTAAATTTGAAATTGATATCATCAACAATTCTCAAAAAAGTTGGGACAGGGCAACAAAAAGCTGGCAAAATAAGTGGTACTAACAAGGAAAAGCTGGAAGAACATTTTTCAAATAATTGGGTTAATTGGCAACAGGTCTGTAACATGACTGGGTATGAAAAAGGTATCTTAGAGAGTCAGAGTGTCTCACAAGTAAAAAATAGGTAGAGGTGCACCAATTTGTGAAAAGCTGCATATAAACATTGTTGAACAATTTCAGAAGAATGTTCCTCAATGTAAAATTGCAAGGACTTAAAATATATCATCATATACAGTGCATAATATCAAAAGGTTCAGAGAAACTGGAGAAGCCTCTGTGTACAAGGAACAAGGCTGAAATGCAATATTGGATGCCTGTGATCTTCGGGCCATCAGACGGCTTTGCATTAAAAACAGGCATGACTCTGTGATGGACATCACTGTATGGGCTCAGGTATACTTCCAAAGATCACTGCCTGTGAACAGTTTGCAGCGTCATGCAAAAATGCAAGGTAAAGCTCTATCATGCAAAGAAGAAGCCATATCTGAACATGATCCAGAAACACCACCATCTTCTCTGGCCCAAAGCTCACTTAAAATAATCTGTTGCAAAGTGCAAACCGGTTCTGTGGTCAGACGAAACATTATTTGGCAATCTTTATGGTAACAATAGGTGCTGTGTCCTCCGGACTAGAGAGGAGAGGGACCTTTCGGCATGTTATCAGCGCTCAGTTGAAAAATCTGATGGTAAGGGGGTGCATTAGTGCATATGGAATGGGCAGCTTGCACATCTGGAAAGGCACCATCAATGCTGAAATATATATCCAGGTTTTAAAGCAGCATATGCACCCATCCAGACAACGTATTTTTCAGGGAAGGCCTTGCTGTATCTGTGACAACAGCATGGCTTCACTGTAGAAGAGTACAAGTCTTAAATGGCCTGCCTACAGTCCAGAATTTTCACCAATTGTGTAGTAAAGTATTTTAGTGGGGTTTTTTTTGGTTTCTGAAAACATGTATTTGATAAACGATCAAATATTGTGCAACAAAACGATGCAACTAATCACCTTTTTTATTCTACAGGGCCTCTGCGTTCAGAAAATATATAATGTTCTGGGGGTTTAAAGTCATTTTATATCCAAAATTTCTCAATTTAACAAGTCTGTTAAAAATAAAAAATAAAATGAAAAAATGCTCCAGGGGAAGTTAGTTAATATTTGTTTTTTTCATTTTAACTAGTTTTATTTCTTATTTTGTTCAATTTTCATGAAAAAATGTGCAAGACTGAAAAAATTTGTATTTTACCGTATCTGTAAATTTCTGATCTTGGAGAACAGTACAAGACAGTGTTTGTTTTCAAAGACCATGGGTTATATGTAGTCTACCTTCAGTTTATTGGGCACAGGCTGCCCCTAATGAATGCTCATATAACCCCAACTACTCTGTGAAACTCCAGTTTTTTGTTTTTACAGGACCACAGGAGATGGGGACAGGGGGTGGGGCAGTGTCTGTGTCCTGTACTGTACTCCATAAGGATTTTTATAGGAAATTCAATATTCCCATTAACTTAATATTACAGTACAGGAAGCAGGGCTTGCATTCATAGACCATAGGACGCTCCACAGAAATAAACTGCAGGGTGGGCAACAACATAGCAAACCGAACTGTCAACAGGCCCACAAATTAAAAGAAAAAAAAAAAGGATTAAGTAGCCTAAAAACACTCTACGACAGCTTTAAGCATCTTGCAGCCAAAGATTTCATCAGCTGTGGCCTATACATCCACCTGGTAAAACCTGGGAAAAATCTGAACAGGGGACCAAGTGGCAGGTTTGCAAATCTGTGATATAGATGCTTTATTCTGAAAAGCCCAAGAAAAAACCAACAGACTTGGTGGAATGAGTTCTGATAGGGAAAGCAGTAAGCCTTTCTTTAGGAGTAGAAGCCTTGGAAATAAGTTGTCTAATCCAACTAGTAATGGTGGAGCGGGAGGCAGCGTGTCCTCTTCAAAACCTTACAGGGACTTTGTTCTGGGAACAGAAGTACAACATCCTACCAGTGTAAGCCCCTGTGTCCAGGTGAATGCGGACGTCCGGTCCGGTCGGCACCCAGAGCGAGGCTCTCATTTCTAATATTATTTAAGGGAGGTGACGCGATGCACCGCCCGTGCCCCTGGAAGACGCAAATTTTTGCGAAATGCAGCGTAGGGCTGAGCGGTGTCATCGCGTCACCTCCTTCTGTCGTTGTCACTCCAGCAGGACGGGCGGCCTGTGAACATCCGGCCGGTGTCACAGACTGTCCCTTCATCAGAGGACGAATTACTGTTTCTATACGTTTCTATATGTGAGTGTTTATTATATATTTTTTAAATAAATACCATTGGATTTTACACTATGGGAGCCTTCTTTTGTTTCCCCCACATGATGTTAACACTCCATTGAGGGCTGAGCTATATCTTTCCCTGTGTATCCATTCGCACCACAGATCCTGAGGTTCCATTTCGGTTCCGTCTTGATTCCTGGGTTGCCCGAAGCAACAAGACTACAATGCCCGTTTAGACCCTCTGTAACGGGGGGTCATGGGGTTCCGGTAAGCGGCCAGGCACTTCATCTATGGTGGTGGACCCACACATCTGGGATTTCATATAATTGGATTTTTTTGAACAATTACAGCACTTTTTTGGGGTTTCTTGCATATGGACTTTTTTATATACCGTATATACTCGAGTATAAGTCGAATTTTTCAGCACATTTTTTTGTGCTGAAAGTGCCCCCCTCGACTTATACTCGAGTCAAGCACTTTTCTGCAGCAAAAAATGTCATTTTCCGAACCAACTTTGGGGCCCCGTATCTCAGGCCCACTTGGTGCTAGAAACCCCAAATTTGGTATGCAAACCCAGTGTACCTGGTACCACAACATATCCAAAGCTGAAGTTCCTAGCTCTAAGTGGCCCTGAGATACGGGGCCCCAAATCTGGTTCGGAAAATGTCATTCTCTGCTGCAGAAAAGTTCTTGACATTTTCTGAACCGACTTTGGGGCCCCATATCTCAGGGCCACTTGGTGCTAGGAACCCCAAATTTGGTGTGCTAACCCAGTGGAACTGGTACCATAACATATCCAAAGCTGAAGTTCCTAGCACCAAGTGGCCCTGAGATACGGGGCCCCAAATCTGGTTCGGAAAATGTCATTCTCTGCTGCAGAAAAGTGCTTGACATTTTCTGAACTGATTTTGGGGCCCTGTATCTCGGAGCCACTTGGTGCTAGAAACCCCAGCTTTGGAAATGTTATGGTGCTAGTTCCACTGGGTTTGCACACCAAATTTGGGGTTCTTAGCACTAAGTGGCCCCGAGATACGGGGCCCCAAATTCGGTCAACTGTGTCTATCTGCAGCAATGTCATTTCGGGACCCTTTGGG
This sequence comes from Lithobates clamitans, assembly GCA_037952925.1. Taxonomy (NCBI): domain Eukaryota; kingdom Metazoa; phylum Chordata; class Amphibia; order Anura; family Ranidae; genus Lithobates; species Lithobates clamitans. The sequence continues at coordinate 3,398,698 of JBBGZY010000571.1, forward strand.
TTCAGAGACCCCAAATTTTGGCTGCAGCTAGGGGGCATCTAGGAACCCTTAACTACCGAGTTTGAAGTTCAGGGGACCTATGGCTGCAAATGGGCACAGTGAGGCATGCAAATGGGCACAGTGATGCTGCAAATGGGCATTGTTGACCCTCTTTTCCACTTAAAGTAGCTGTGCATTTCTCACCCTCGTCTTATACTCGGGTCAATAAGTTTTTCCCATTTTTTTTGTGGTAAATTAGGGCCTCGACTTATACTCGGAACGACTTATACTCGAGTATATACGGTATATAATTTTCTACAATTCGATTGATTATTGCATATATTTTTTATATATTTACCTAAGGGGAGGTTGTTTTCATTTATCAACCTGATCCGGTGTTGTCACATTATATCACATGTTTACATAATGTTCACTTTTGTATTCTTTTCAGCCATACACGTGTTAGCTTTTTTTGTTTTTAAGCGCGAGTCAATGTTTTCCCTACCAGTGTAAGGAAATTTTTTTTGTGTATTTTAGAGCAGGACAAAGAGAAGGGGGGACAATATCCTCATTGAGATGGAAAAGAGATACCACCTTGGATGGAGAAGAAAGTGTTGGTCTTAATACCAACTTGTCCGTATGCACTAGAAGAAAAGGCACTTTACATGAGAGGGCTTCCGGCTCAGAAGCACACCTAAGAGACATAATGGTCACCAAGAAGGCAACCTTAAACATGAGGTCTCCCAAAGGGATATCTCCATTTGGCTCAAAGGAGGGGGGTGGTCTCTGAAATACACACTGAAATCCCTTTGACAAGTCAGTTCGATCCCTGGATCAGCCTATGGTTCTATCTCCACAGGTTCTATGGAACCTCTCTTGGTGGTTAAGAACCAGCAACTTAAAAAGGGGGAAGTCTTTCCCTCCTGTAGCCTGGAAAGTGGTAACCACAGATGCCAGTCTTCTCGGCTGGGGAGCAGTCCTAGAGGAAGCGTCTGTTCAGGGAGTATGGTAACAGACAGAGAGGACTCTGCCCATCAATCTACTAGAGATTCGGGCAACTCGTTTGGCCCTGCGATTCTAGACGTCCAGGTTGCGAGGGCTTCCTGTCAGAATCCAGTCCGACAACTCCACAGTAGTGGCATATATCAACCACGAGGGAGGTACCAGGAGTCGGGCAGCCCAAAGAGAGGTAGATCATATTCTAACCTGGGCAGAAAAACATGTGCCTTTTCTGTCGGCAGTGTTTATCCCGGGGGTGGACAATTGGCAGGCGGACTTCCTGAGTCGCCAGAAATTGTTACCAGGGGAATGGTCCCTGCACCCCGAGGTGTTTCTACAGATCTGCCAATACTGGGGGACCCCAGAGGTGGATCTGCTGGCATCCAGATTCAATGTCAAACTGGACAGGTTTGTATCCAGGACCAGGGATCCGTTTGCTGTCGGGATAGATGCATTAGTGGTTCCTTGGGATCAGTATTGTCCACCCCCGGGATAAACACTGCCGACAGAAAAGGCAAAAAAATGAAAAAAAAAATCCCCCCTTTTTTTTTAAAAAAAAAAAAGCGCGCCAATCGTCTCTGTACCCCGGACAACGGATCAAGGCTCACTGTGGCAGTTCTGCACAAAACAGGGGGAATACAGTGGCTTGCGAAAGTATTCAGCCCCCTTGAACTTTTCAACCTTTTGCCACATTTCAGGCTTCAAACATAAAGATATAAAATTTTAATTTTTTGTGAAGAATCACCAACAAGTGGGACACAATTGTGAAGTGGAACGAAATCTATTGGATATTTTAAACTTTTTTAGCAATTAAAAAACTGAAAAGTGGTGCGTGCAAAATTATTCGGCCCCTTTACTTTTAGTGCAGCAAACTCACTCCAGAAGTTCAACGAGGATCTCTGAGTGATCCAATGTTGTCCTAAATGACTGATGGTGATAAATAGAATCTACCTGTGTGTAATCAAGTCTCTGTATAAATGCACCTGCTCTGTGATAGTCTCAGGGTTCTGTTGAAAGCGCAGAGAGCATCATGAAGACCAAGGAACACACCAGGCAGGTCCGTAATACTTTTGTGGAGAAGTTTAAAGCCGTATTTGGATACAAAAAGATTTCCCAAGCTTTAAACATCCTAAGAAGCACTGTGCAAGCGATCATTTTGAAATGGAAGGAGTATCAGACCCCTGCAAATCTACCAAGACCTGGCAGTCCCTCTAAACTTTCAGCTCAGACAAGGAGAAGACTGATCAGAGATGCAGCCAAGAGGCCCATGATCACTCTGGATGAACTGCAGAGATCTACAGCTGAGGTGGGAGAGTTTGTCCATAGGACAACAATCAGTCGTACACTGCACAAATCTGGCCTTTATGGAAGAGTGGCAAGAAGAAAGCCATTTCTCAAAGATATCCATAAAAAGTCTCGTTTAAAGTTTGCCACAAGCCACCTGGGAGACACACCAAACATGTGGAAGAAGGTGCTCTGGTCCGATGAAACCAAAATCGAACTTGTTGGCTACAATGCAAAACGATATGTTTGGCGTAAAAGCAACACAGCTCATCACACTCAACACACCATCCCCACTGTCAAACATGGTGGTGGCAGCATCATGGTTTGGGCCTGCTTTTCTTCAGCAGGGACAGGGAAGATGGTTAAAATTGAGGGGAAGATGGATGCAGCCAAACCTGTTGGAGTCTGCAAAAGACCTGAAACTGGGACGGAGATTTATCTTCCAACAAGACAATGATCCCAAACATACAGCAAAATCTACAAAGGAATGGTTTACAAATAAACGTATCCAGGTGTTAGAATGGCCAAGTCAAAGTCCAGACCTGAATCCAATCGAGAATCTGTGGAAAGAGTTGAAAACTGCTGTTCACAAACGCTCTCCATCCAACCTCACTGAGCTCGAGCTGTTTTGCAAGAAAGAATGGGCAGGAATTTCAGTCTCTCGATGTGCAAAACTGATAGAGACATACCCCAAGCGACTTGCAGCTGTAATCGCAGCAAAAGGTGGCTCTACAAAGTATTAACGCAAGGGGGCCGAATAATTTTGCACGCCCCACTTTTCATTTTTTTATTAGTTAAAAAAGTTTCAAAAATCCAAAAGATTTCGTTCCACTTCACAATTGTGTCCCACTTGTTGGTGATTCTTCACAAAAAATAAAAATTTTATATCTTTATGTTTGAAGCCTGAAATGTGGCAAAAGGTTGAAAAGTTCAAGGGGGCCGAATACTTTCGCAAGCCACTATATATATATATATATATATATATATATATATATATATATATATATATATATATATATATATATATATATATATATATATATATATATATATAAAATGAACCCCAACAGGGAGTACTCACCATCCCAAGCAGCAGGGCCTGTCTTGCCAGGCCCAATCTTCGGCGGGTAGCCCCTCTAAGGACCATCAGGGACATTGGGGTCCACACCCCTGGACCTGTAAAGCACCCTTTGTGGTTTCCTTGGGCAATGTCGACCAGGAATACCAACTTTTACCAAGGGTCCAGTGCCTAAAAAGGACACATTACAAGCAATACCTCGTTCTTGAACCATCCACTTTAGCTTAGTAAGCCATCCGAATGGATCCGATTATAACGTCCTCAGTGGGACATTCTTTGAAGAAACTGAAGAGCTTCAACAGCCATGACCATCACCTTCAAGACAATGGCGAAAAAAGGAGGCACTTCCTGTATAGGAGGGGTTATATGGGAGGAACCGTCTTACTATTGGTTGCCAGTGTCCAATCACCTGAAGGTAAGCGTATAACCCACATAGTCATTATTATGGTGCTCTGTGTCCTGTGATGTACGATAAAGAAACACCCTTTTTTGGGTTTTATCTATGATTAGACCCAAGTACTCTAGTCTTCTTACTGGTTTTAAAGAAGACTTCTCTAGGTTGAGAACCCAACCTAGGTATTCCAGGTAGTTGACTGTGGTGACCAAGCCTTGGTCTAAACGGGCTACCGACCTGTCTATTAAGAGCAGGTCGTCTAGGTACACTATAACCGTTATACAATGGGCCCTTAATCTGGCCAGAGGAGGAGCCAGGACCTTTGTGAACACCCGAGTTGCAGTAGCTAGACCGAAAGGCAAGGCTACAAACTGGAAATGACGTTTTTCCACTTCGAAACGCAGATATTTCTGATGAGCAGGAAAATAGGTACATGCAGGTGTCACGAATTCGCCCACGGCTACTAACTAACCGCGACGTGCGTTCCGTGACCGGGGTATATGAGGAACTAAGGGAATAAGGGGGAACTTATACTGAGCATGTAAGACTGGCTGTGGTACATTCACAGTAGCACTACCTTTGGTCACCACTAGAGGGAGACTCCACTCCAATCCAGCTAGCTTACCACATACAGGCAGATACAAATCTTACATACAATCTGGTGCACTCTAAGGGTTGGAGAGCAGTCTAGCAATTACTATACACTTCTAGGGTTCCTCCAGCTATCCTGCAAGCTTGAACCCCGGTGTTAATCACTCTTCCCACTGTCCCCACACCCACACACCAGACACGCAATAAACGATAGCCTGCCACCACCCAACAGTTTGTCCGCAGATTGGTCTGCTGAGCCACCACACACACAGATCTGCGCCTGGCAGATCTGTTAGCTTACAATCTGCATGCATTCTGCCAACACACAGTGCAATTGCATACCGGTTGGCACATAACTTAGACCGAGTACTTAGGCACTAAAACACAACAACCTCTCCAGAGATATGAGTCCTAGCTTAGTACACAGAAGTCAGTTATTAATTTTATCATTTAATATCCCGAAAGTGGGCAGTGCATATCAGATATACAAAGAAAAAGGATTTACCAAAGAAGATACAAAAAATGCAGAAAGACACACAAATTGGCAATTTGCTATGAAAATAAAGAGGGATAAAAACAGAAATAAACTTTACCGAAGTCTATCCGTTAGTAGAAGCATACTGGAACATGTGGGAACTCCCCAGTTTCGAACTGGCTTCGTGGAAGAACAATGTCCATATCTCAGGCTACCCAATGTATTGAACTATGGATGTGGGCTGGACTTGGCCAATTAACCCTGGGAGGTGTTCCTGTCTCAGCCAACAGAACGTTTGTGTTCTGAAATGACCAGAGTCAAATTGGCCCAGAACAGCACTGATTGCTGGGTCATGGATAGGATTTCTGATACCAGCGCATCAGTCCGATCGCAACAGTACCAATCATTGCCTGCCTGCTGCAATCAGGCGCCATATAACGGTTTTGTGTGGTTCTCTAGGATTCCACACCTGCTAAACATACAGAGTTACATGTACACGTAACCCATCAGGTGTACGATCAAAAGGAATTATTTTCATCTCTCTGACGCTAATATTTTAGCTTTTGAGAGAGATAAACTAGGTTCCTTAGATCTGTTGGTATTAATCAAAGTTTACAGACTGTCCGGAGCCTTGGGAATGCCCCCTGCGGATCAATGTAGCCAAAATGACTAGCAGTTTTCTTTGAGGCCTCAGGATGGTGGCAATCTGTTTACTCTAATGGGAACTTTATTTGGCATCAGGTGTCACTTCGATCCTAGAAAAAACTGGCTCTGTCCTTTTCAAATGCTAATGAAAGAACATATGTGCATGACTGACATTGAATACTATATTTTTAATAACCCAGAATTAAACTACATCTACAATTACACTACATTACTTCTACAGATCACACCACATCTTGTTAATGCAAAACTATCCTATGCTTACATTTTCGTCACAGCAGGTAAGCATCTTTGATGTCTATTGATGCCAGAAGTTCTCCTCCTTGTAGGATGGAGACTACGGATCGGATTGATTCCATGCGAAAAGATTGAATCTTTAGGAACCGATTTAGATCCTTGAGATCCAGGATGGGTCTGACATCCCCATTTGGCTTTGGCACAGTGAAAAGGTTTGAATAAAAGCACAACCCCTGCTCTTGCATGGGAACGAGCGGGGGCGTCCCTTCATAAAGAGGCTTTAGCGTTCTGTCTTGTAGATTTCCTCCCCCAGCATTTCTTTTGTCCTTGGGGTTGACTCTGAGTTTCACCTCCTGAACCTGACGGTGGAGGCCGTCGCGACTGCCTGGAGGCTGATGCCCCAAGCACTAGAGAAAGAGTCCTTTTAAATGAAGGACGTTTACTCCGTTTCTTAACTGGTAAAAGGGTACTTTTGCAACTAGATATCTTTTGTATATATTTGTCCAAGTCATCCCCAAACAGCCTTTCCCCACAAAAAGGGAACCCCGCCAGGAGCTTTTTGCATGGCGTTTTGGCTGACCAATTTTTCAGCCACAAGACTCTACACATATGCCCCAGCCCAAAGCGTAAGACGAGAGGTCTGAATGATAGAATCTCTGACTGCATCAACCGCAAAACACAAGGCTGCTGGCAGCTCAGCTAATTCTTGGGCCTGCTGTTCAGGGAAAACCTTGAGCACCTGTTTCAAGTGATCTCTTAAGGATTGGCATACCCCAATTGCCGCCACTGCAGGTTGAGCTACTGAACCTGCCCAGGCAAAAAACGTTTTTCAACAGGAATTCCATCCTTTTATCAGTTGGATCCCTAAACATCTGAACGTTGTCAACCAGACAAGTCAAATTTTTGTTCACAGAGGAGATAGTGGCGTCAATTGATGGAATACCCCACATCTTTGTGAATTTTTCCTCCATAGGATAAAGGGTTGAAAACTTTTTAGGAGGGAAAAAATGTTTATCTGGGTGATCCCACTCAGAATAAATAAGCTTTTCCAGCAGGAAATGAATAGGAAAAGCATGTGCAGCTTGAGGAGGCTTAAGTGAACCCAAACTAGATATGTTTTTTTCAATATATTGTATACAGGGGCTGAGATGCCAGCAGCAGATATAGCCCCTGACCCCGACGGCTCATTCTGACCAGCCTCCCTAGGTCCTTCAGGGGGAGATGGTGGTGCAGAGGGGGGGGGGGGTCCTCAGAGCCTGAGGGAGATCCCCTTGAGCCCCTATTTCTTGGGGTACCTGTATGTCTTCTGCCCATAGTGCCAAGCACAAATGCCGAGGTACAACCAGAAATGCACATACTGCTAAGCAAATAGTCCAGCAACTACCGCTGCTATAAAGGCCCAATCTGGTGCCCAATGCTGCCTGGGGATGCCTGTGTCAGCCACACTCACATGCCCTCCATCTGCTCTGTGTCCCTCCTTGAGCTGTGCACCTGCAAAAGAGTGCATCTTTTAGCCTCGTTGTGGACGTCAACCCACGCCAGACACCGAGCTAACGCTCCGCCCCTTTTTCCAAGCACCCATACCGCCCCTCCCCTTGTCCTTTTTTAAACAAGCCCCGCTTTCCTGCGCGAGCCGAGGGTTCCAATCCTGATTGGATCGCCATGGAGGGGAGGCTGGGGCGGAGGAGAGCGGAGGGTAGGTGGATGAAAGTTTTAGTTCAAAGAGAGCTATGGGGAGACATTCTTTTGGAGAAAAAAACCCCCATCCCACTTCCTATCTGGGCATGGGCTCAGAGGAGCGTGCAGCATGATCACAGAGACGAAAATGACAGACATGGAAAGGTACGTGTTCTTGACAGCCCCCGGTGGCGACTTTAGGCATAGCAACATTACTTAAAGGGGAAAAAACCATAAGAAACTAGAAAAATTCCTTAGGAATCTCCCTTACCTCATCCAGCTGCAGGGTTCTGTGGTAACAGACCCAATCTTCACCTCTCACGGTGGGCTCCGTTTGAAAAAATCTTCAGGCACTAGGGCCTCCTTAACCACTTCCGGACCGCCCACTGTATATATACGTCATTTTTTTGAAGATGGATATCTCGGTAACGGCAGCAGCTGCTGCCACAACCGAGGTATCCATCTTTTCAGCGGGCGGTTCCGTACACGATAATGGTGGTCTCCGCGGCGGGATCGCCGCGAGATCACCGTTATCGGCGGCGGGAGAGGTGACACCCCCCCTCCCGCCGCTCTCCCGCACCCTCCGCCGCTTACCGGAGCCGTCGGTAGCGGCGGAGGCGATCGGGTCCTTTCCCTGCTTAGGTATGGAGACGAGTGAGGCCAAGATGGCGCCCACCCGTCTCCATACCATGTGACGGCCGGAGCAACGTCATTACGACGGCTCCGCCCACTTCTCTTAAAGGCACAATTTTTTTTTGTGTCATTTTTTTTAAACGACTTTTTTTTTTTTTTTTTTTTTTTTGCATTTTAGTCTAAATATGAGATCTGAGGACTTTTTGACCCCAGATCTCATATTTAAGAGGACCTGTCATGCTTTTTTCTATTACAAGGGATGTTTACATTCCTTGTAATAGGAATAAAAGTGATCCAAATTTTTTTTTTTTTAAAAACAGTGAAAAAATAAATAAAATAAAATAAAATAATTAATTAAAAAAAAAAAAAAATTTTTTAAAGCGCCCTGTCCCGACGAGCTCGCACGCAGAAGCGAACGCATACGTGAGTAGCGCCCGCATATGAAAACGGTGGTCAAACCACACATGTGAGGTATCGCCGCGACCGGTAGAGTGAGAGCAATAATTCTAGCCCTAGACCTCCTCTGTAACGCAAAACATGCAATCTGTAGAATTTTTTAAACGTCGCCTATGGAGATTTTTAAGGGTAAAAGTTTGACGCTATTCCACGAGCGGGCGCAATTTTGAAGCGTGACATGATGGGTATCAATTTACTTGGCGTAACATTATATTTCACAATATAAAAAAAAAATTGGGCTAACTTTACTGTTGTCTTATTTTTTTTTTTCAAAAAAGTGAATTTTTTCAAAAAAAAGTGCGCTTAGAAGACCGCTGCGCAAATACGGTGCAAAAAAAAGTATTGCAATGACCGCTATTGTATTCTCTAGGACGTTAGAAAAAAAAACAATATATAATGTTTGGGGGTTCTAAGTAATTTTCTAGCAAAAAAAACTGTTTTAAACTAGTAAACACCTAAAATCCAAAACGAGGCTGGTCTTAAAGTGGTTAAAAAAGGGGGGTCCTAGCTCTGGGCCTGTAAAGCACCCCGCCAGGGATATGGCTGAAAAAACCAAATACTGGATACCGGGGTCTAGCTTTCTAAAAAGAAAAATATTACAGGCAGAACCTCGTTTCTTCGGACACGAGGCCCGGGTACCATTCGATTCGGCCTAGAAAAGCACTTTGAATGGATCCTGTTGCGTGGCTTGCCCCAGAAGGTTATGCCAGCGGAGCTCAGCACAGCACATCTTTACTTGTGACCAACACCTAAGACACTGGCGAAAAAACTGAGGTACTCCCAGTTTGGGGAGGGGTTATATAGGGGGCTAAACTTCCTGTCTAGGGTGTGCCAGTGTCCATCACCTAGTGGTGCCTATATAACCCATCAGTAAATACTGAAGCTCTGTGTCCTGTGATGTACGATAAAGAAATTAATTTTTAAAGCGCCCCATCCAGACGAACTTGCACGCAGAAGCGAACGCATACGTGAGTAGCGCCCGCATATGAAAACGGTGGTCAAACCACACATGTGAGGTATCGCCGCGATCGTTAGAGCGAGAGCAATAATTCTAGCCCTAGACCTCCTCTAACTCAAAAGATGCGTTAAACGTCGCCTATGGAGATTTTTAAGGGTAAAAGTTTGACGCCATTCCACGAGCGGGCGCAATTTTGAATCGTGACATGTTGGGTATCAATTTACTCGGCGTAACATTATCTTTCACAATATAAAAAAAATTGGGCTAACTTTACTGTTGTCTTATTTTTTTTATTCAAAAAAGTGAATTTTTTCCAAATAAAGTGCACTTGTATGGTGTGACAAAAAGTATTGCAGTGACCGCCAATTTATTCTCTAGGGTGTTAGAAAAAAAATGTATAATGTTTGGGGGTTTTAAGTAATTTTCTAGCAAAGAAAACCTTGTTTTTAATTTGTAAACATCGAGTCTGAAAAAGAGGCTCGGTCTTTAAGTGGTTAAAGCCAGAAAGAGATAGAAAAGAGGACTTTGCGTCTGTTTGGAAGAGGCCAAGGCTTGTCCACTAGGAGTATGTTTGCATAACGTGTCCTTCTGGACCAATTCAGTGCAAAAAGGATAACCAGGGTCCTTTCTACCTTTGTCTTGTGCAGCAGAGTCAGAATCCTTACTGCAGGAAAGGCATATATCAGCCTGAATAGAGTCCAAGGAATCACCACTGCATCTACTACGAAGGCCAGAAGATTCCTGGTCCTGGCTACAAATCTGTTCAGTTTATTGTTGAACCTAGAGGTCAGAATTTTCACATCTGGTTTTTCCCACCTTTGTCTGAGATTCTGGAAGACATCTGGGTGCAGGGACCTCTTCCCAGGGTCTAGCATTGACAGTTTAGTAAGGCCCCCTGACAAAATGTCCACTCCAGGGATGTGGATGGCAAAGAGAGCTTGGCAGAGGTAGACACTGTGAAACCTGAGGCAAAAGCAAACTAAAGGAGTGCTTTTTGGATCTGAGGGTACAAGTGTTGGACATTTGTTTCTGCAAGAGGGAAAATTTTAGCATGGGCTGTGTCCAAGATTAAACCCAGGTACTCCAGATGGCGTGAAGGTAGACTTTGGAATGTTGACCAGCCAAAGGTTTAAAGGAACTGGATCCTCCTTTGGATGCCGGCAGACACATTTGTGGCTGAGAAGTCCTTCAGCGAAAGGTCGTCCATGTATCCTGCGACATGAATGCCCTGGGTCCACAGAAGAGCAAGAAGAAAGGTAAGCATTTTGTGAACACCCAGGGTGCAGAGAAGAAACCTGCAAATTGGAAGCGCTGGTCTCTCACAGCAAAATGCAGCATGCTTTGATGTATGAGGAAAATGGGAAAGTGTAGATCTTGTATGTCTACTGATGCCGGAAATTTGACTTTTCTAGTGGCTTGCTTATAACCCCCCATCTATAAATAGAAGCCCTATGGTCCTGTACTTCATGATTAAGATGAAAACAATAACTTTTTCAAGACAATATTGGCAAGAGAAAGCCTAGTTTGTGCCCAAAGAAACACATATGTCTTGTTGTTACCTTAAGTAATGCAAAGTTATCACCAAATAAAGAGTCCTGTAGTGGAAATGTAAAAATTGCACTGGTTCATAAGGGTATAAAAAGGTAGGAGAGCTAAAATACTGTAGTTAAAATCTAATATACTGGGTAATAAATCAAGTTACCTTGGAGCTGAAAAGGGTGCTTCCTTTGGCGATTCTGGTTTTTCGGTTTCCATCATATCCATCTTGAAATTACCAGACGCAGAAGATGTTTCTGATACATTCTCAGACTCTTCACGTATTGCACCCACAGACATTTTCACTTTCTTAGGTGACAAATCTTCAGCAGGTGGCGCCATTCGACCTTAACAAATTGTAATCACAATCTATATTATTTTGTCAAAAATTTGTATTTCAGAATTAAAAGTTGTTACAGAATCCAAGAAAAACAGAATCTATATTTTACAGACAACTATTTATATGTCCTGGCCCTTATCGGGTATGGAAAAGAGAGGGAAGAAAAAAGGAAAGAGACAATAGAGGGGAAAGAAAAGTGTGGTATGATCTGAGTGACAATTTATCAAGAACATGTCAAAAGGAGGAATACAGGAGCCATTAACATTTATGTGGACAAAAATAAGGTCAGTAGAGACCAGGGAAAAAATACAAATCATATTTGTATTGTTTGTATAGCAATGTACAGAGTAGCTAGCTTATATTGTAGGAAGGATTTAGACAGGTTTCTTTATGCTGGTCTTGTTTTATGTAAAGGTCTTGTCCCGCAAGAATATTTAAACTTTAATACAGTACTGGAATTTAAACAGTTAAATGCGTTTAAGAGCTATACCATACCATAAGTAGCATAGTGATCAGTGTGGCAAGTCAGTGCTAGTAAGGTTTTCGGTGCTAACTTTGACAAGAAAAAGTATCCTGGTTCTACCGTTTGGGACTGAGCAAAGGGCTATTTATTCCATTCTGTAAACAGGAAATGGAAATTAGACCTTCGCCCTGAGGCTGGTGAGATGGGAGCAGACAGAACTGAGAATGAAGTTAACACAGCCTCTCTGGTAAGCAAGCGATGTGATCCCACTGAAGAAGTCCTGCCTATACCTGACTACAAGTCACAGGTCTGGGAATGCCCCCGATCGTGTGAAACCTCAGAAGAGCAGGATTGAAAGCAGAGGAAAAGTGCCCAAAAGACTTTCCTCAGGAACCTGCAAATGAGTCAAGGAAAGAGGATCTAACCCAAAGTGGACAGGTCATTAATGCATTACCTGTTCCTGTCAGTAGACACCTGCAGCAGACTAGTATCTTCTGCCTGCTGACAAACAAGACACAAAGCCCTCCTCTGGAAAACTTCACCTGTAATGCAGGGTCTAAGATGGATCCCCAAATGCGTGAAACCCCGCCCACGCTCAGAGGCTACCAATTAAGAGATGGTTTCTAGGGGATTTTCCTTAGAGGCATCAGTACAGGTGAGACTGAGACTAATGCCGCATACACATGAGCAGAATGTCTGACAGAAAAAGTCAGACGGAAGCTTTTCATCTTTAATTCCGATCGTGTGTATGCCTCATCGGACTTTTTTTTTTTTTCGAAAATTCTGACGGACCTAGAAATGGAACATGTTCTAAATATTTCCGACGGAACCAATTCCTATGGGGAAAACCGCTCGTCTGTATGCTGTTCCGACGGACCAAAAATGACGCATGCTCTGAAGCAAGTAAGAGACAGAAGCTATTGGCTACTGGCTATTGAACTTCCTTTTTCTAGTCTCATCGTACATGTTGTACGTCACCGCGTTCTTGACGGTCGTACTTTGGGGTGATCGTGTGTACGCAAGACAGTTTCAGCGGAATTCCGTCGGAAAAACCTTCAGAGTTTATTCCGACGGAAAAACTGGTCATGTGTACGCGGCATTACATGTGACAGTGACAACATGAGGGGTGGGAAAACAAAAAATCCCAAGGCTAATACAAGAGCCAACCAGGTAACAGGAACTTTACCCAGGGACACAAGAAAAACAATACAATTTCCATATTCAAATGGAACTCTAAGGATGGAACTCTGTAAAAAAAAAAAAAAAAAAAAAGGCAAAGCACCTCCTTAACCTGGGTAAGGTGACTGGCACGATAGCGCCCCCTTTTTTACACTCTGTGAGCGGAGGTGATAGCCCCAGGAAATCGCCCTCCGAGCCAGAGAAAGTAATGGAATCTCCAGATTATCTTGAAAAGGAGATCGAGAGACTTCTGGAGAACCGAAATTACCAAGTTCAGGTCCCACGGCGGTAGAAGAACTGCACTGGTGGAAACAGACGTCCAATCCCTGGAAAAGGTTACGCACGACCAGGGGGCCCCTCACAGGGGGCACAGACCGGGCCCCCTCACAGGGGACACAAACCGTTGCCCCTCACCGGGGGCACAAAGGTGGTTGCTCACAGGGACACAAACCCTCACAGGAGCAAAACCCATGACCCCTCAACAGAGGGCACAAACCGGAGCCCCTTACAGGGGCCACAGACCGGGGGCCCTCACAGGAGACACAAACCGTGGTCTCTCAGGGGGGCACAAACCGTAGCCCCTCACAGGGGACATAACCGTGGTCCCCCACAGGAGACAAAACCGTGGCCCCTCACAGGGGACACAAACCCGTGGCCTCTCACAGGGGACACAAACCCGTGGCCTCTCACAGGGGACACAAACCGTGGCCCCTCACAGGGGGCACAAACCGTGGCCCCTCACAGGGGGCACAAACCGTGGCCCCTCACAGGAGACACAAACCGTGGCCCCTCACAGGGGTCACAAACCGTGGCCCCTCACAGGGGGCACAAACCGTGGCCCCTCACAGGGGGGCACAAACCGTGGCCCCTCACAGGGGGGCACAAACCGTGGCCCCTCACAGGGGGGCACAAACCGTGGCCCCTCACAGGGGGCACAAACCGTGGCCCCTCACAGGGGGTACAAAAAATGGGGCCCCTCAGGGGGCACAAACTGTGGCCCAGGAGCACAACTGTGGCCCCTCACCTAAGGGGCAAAGATCTCCACAGCGCCAATCCTCAGAAAGGGGTGGGCTACCACGAGGCCTAGCAGGCCGCTGAAGTCACAGCCTAAATTTTTTAACTGGTCGCCGTGAGCATGCGGCCCGTGGGGGGATCGCGGTAGGCCGCAAAAGTTGCGGCCTAAATTTCTGTCCGCCCGCCACAAGCACGCGGCCCGCGGTAGGCCACAAGCTAAATTTTTGGACGCCCGCCGCCAGCCTGTGGGGAGACCGGGCCGACTCTGAGCCACGGCGATAGCTTGGCCGCTAGGCCACAAAGCCGCAGCCTAAATTTTTGCCCACCAGCTGCGAGTGGGGCCCAACTGGTAGGCCGCAAAGCCACAGCCTAAATTAGCCCCAGGACCTCCGAACACCCTCCTTACAGGCCTCACCCCAGATATCCCCCAATCTAAAAACCCAAAAGGTGGAAAAACAGGGCCGTTGTCCCAAAAAGTCCCTAGGCCAGAAGCCTGGACCTCACCCGGGTAAGAGGGAGTAGGAGAGGAAGGGAGGGTGGAGGAGAACCCCCGGAGGGACCAACCACCCCAGGGAGTACCCACAACCCCACCGCTCCAAGGAAGGAGAGGCGGGGGCCCCTTACCGCTCCAGCAAAGGGCGCGGGTAACACTCCCAGACAGATCCTCCTCGCCTGGGGGGGGTGGAGAAGAACCCCAGAGGGACCGACCATCCCAGGGAGTACCCGCTCCCCCACCACTCGGCCAATACGACACTGTGATCCAGACAGCAGTAGCTCGGTCGTATGTGTCCCTGCAAGACTCAATCTCACCAGCCGCCCTGGTCCAGAATGCGCTTGTCGCGGCCGACCCACCGCAGAGCTAAGGTCTGTGCGCGCTCGATGGCCAGGCTGGGGAGACTACCAGGATCTATATTATCCAGCCTGTCTCCTAGCCCAGCAGTTGATTGCAGATCATCACAGGAAAAAAGAGAAATAAAACATACAAAACAAAAATCCAAAGAACCACAGGTCCCAACAGGGAGCCAGGTCCTTACTCCTGACTAGGCAGAAAAAACACTGAATACCTAGAGCAGGGTGGGGGTTATATACTGACTAAAGGACGGCCCATGGGGGTAGCCAGGTGCTCGTTTGCTTTTTGTTCTGTCTAGTTCTACTCCTAATAGATGCGATATAACACTATCGTTATGAAGGCTGTGTCTGTCAATGAACGAATGAGAAAATACATTTTGCTCTTAAAAGAACACTTCCCCTCCCATCAGAATTAGGTGACTAATTTATATGACCCATTGAAAAGCTGGGATGCAAGAAACAAGAACATGGTATTGAAACAGACTTGGACGAACAATAATGTCCCATTTCACAAAACAAAGAAGATGTGTACCTATCTTGGTGGGTATATAAAACCTACAAACACAGCCATAGGAAAAAGGGTTATACAGACTATTATCACATAGGAAAAAACCTTGACTAAACACAACTCATTGTGCTAGATTTTAGGAGTTATGTATACAGCTAAACTATCCATAAATATTCTGTTGAGTGTCTGTTGAAAGTGTGTTTCAGTGTATCTTATATTAGACCGGTTACCAGAGAAGGTATATATTCTTATCACCAAGATACAAATACATATTATGAACATTTTACATTTTATTTAACAGATAGTTCACAACACATTTTTCTGCTCTCAGACATGCTGGTTGAAGGTGATATTACCTGAAATTCACCAAAGTAAATCATTATATTTTTCCTAACCAATAAAAAAGAAGCCATACCTTTTGGGCTGAGCATATTATAATTTTTATGATCTTATTGTCTGAGATGGTATTTAGAAGCAAGAAAGATGTCATGGAGGGACACTCAAGAACATTCAGAAACACCTGATTACCATCACTCATACACGCAGACAAATACACCATTCATCTACTCACACTTACATTCATGGACATTCCTCAACACCTTATGCTTTGGAACTCGGAGGTCGCAAGAAGTAATTCCTCTTTTACAGTATCCATCTTAAAAGCCACGGCAGCCATTCTAAAACCTCTGGTAACCAGTAATTCAAATCAGTAGCCATTTTTGAATGGGTAATTATGTTGTGTTGATATTATCTTATATTCATTTGTGTTCGCTTGATATTGATATTGAATATTTTACAATTTTTAAAATTTTCTCCCGAATCAATAACCGCCCTGTACATTTTTCTTTAAAGATTCAATTTTCTATATATATTTTTCATTTTGAATAGTTTCCATTTTATGACATAACAAACGTCCGATTTTATTTCACGCTGTTAACCACTTACTTACCTGCAGTATAGCAACGGTTGAATTTGTGAAATATAGACGTTCTGTCTAATTGCCATTTTACAAGGTTATTGATTCTACAGGGAAGTTTATCACTGTTTGCATCACATCAAAAAGGTACTACACTCCAATTTAGCGGGTGTTTCAATTGACATTCAAGATTTTATGTAACGCAATCAGTATTTTAATTTTATGTAACGTTTGTTTATGTCAACCAATGTATATAACTATTTTTGAATGATTACATGTCTGGTGAATAAATTTCATATTTTTAGATTGTGGTCATAATGGATTGAATTTGTATCTTATAAATATCATTCTTAAAAATGACTTAATTATAAATACTGTGCAGGAAAACTTTCCTTTATAAGCACAACACAGACTACTTCTCCTGATGAAGGAAGGACTACCATTGGTTCTCAGTTGTGATGCTGTCCAACAGAGCCCGAATGAGGGACCTCTAAATATAGAAGGGACCACCAGTTCTGGAAGACCAGAAAGCAGCTCTTGGGCTTATGACTCTTCCCAATCAAAAAAACAAAACAGATATGGGGAGAAACCTTAACAGCCACCGGATGGAGAGGCTGAGTGATCATCAGAGGCAGACACATTACACTGTTCAAAAACTAGAATGTGTGACAGCTGAGAAGAGGGCTGAAGTGGGCCAAGAAAGGATGGAGGAAAGAGACATCTCTTAGAGGTCAGTCTGCCAATATACCTTGCCGACAGATGTCTGTTGAAGCTCAGTAACAGATGTGCGCTGACCGGCGTAAGCACTGTTTTTTTTTAAATCAATATGTTTTTATTGAATAATTTACAGAACATAAGTGAAAAACAAATAGCAAAATAGTCACTCAGATATTCACTTCTTCAGCTTATGATACAGTCTTGAGGATTATTCTATAACAGAGTCTGTATACAATAGACACGTAAACCAAGGTAAAAAATGTGATATATTAAAGTATATCTTGCTAGATCAAGAGTGAGGGACACCACTCCCCTGCCCAGGCACCTGGAAACACACTGCGCTCAGGAGGGGAGCGGCGACCCCCAACCCTCTTTGAGGGTTGTTGCATTGTTTCCATTGTTAGATAACGTCTAGTGTTAGACTAAGTAATATATGAAATAGACATTGGTGTTCGAAAAAGTAAAAAGTAAGAAATATGAAAGTAAAACATAATATAAAATAAAATTAGGAAAAAAAAAGAAAAGAAAAAAACACAGTCTGATAGTTACTTCCCTTTGGTAGTAAGTGATACATTTAGGTCTTACGTTTCATTGTGTACCAATCTACCCATTTTCACCCTGTTTTTTGGGCTTTACTGTAAGTGTTTTGAGTTGATGCATATAACATCTTGTACGCTGCACGAGTGTTAGCCGTACTGATTACTTCATGTAGAGACGGGGTTTGTTGATCTCTCCAATGGCGCATTATCGTTAATCGTGCACTCAAAAGAATGTGCAAGGCTATGATCCTGTATTCTGGTGGAAATAACTCTATGTCTAAGGATAAAATTGCATTTCCCGGTGACATGGGTACTTTAATATTCAATACTTGTGAGATTACTCCATAGACTCCTTTTCAAAAGGGGATTATAGTGGGGCAAGACCAGAGTATATGGTACAATGTTCCCACAGCACCACAGTTCCTCCAGCAGGTATTGGAACTTTGTGGTGAGGATTTGGCAATTCTGTGAGGTGTTAAATACCATCTGAAGAGGATTTTCTGCGATAGTTCCCATAGGTTTACACTCTTTGCTGCAGCATACGTGATGTGTAGTTTCTCCATTGTTCCAGGGAGTAAGAAGTATCTAAGGTCCTTCTCCCCGGCAAATATATGAGTTGTTTTCAAGGGTATATCCTTATTGTTTAGCATATTATAGAACAACGATATACCTTTAATCTTGGTGGTAGGGTTTGTGTAGTATTGGAATACTCTCCATGGCATCTCAATATTTGTTTTCAGGTTGGTGCGTAATAGATGTGTAATCCTATGGTTTGTGTAATATTCTGAGTTAGCTAGGTTGTATTCTATCTGTAAGGACCTGAAAGTTTTTGGAGTTGGACCAATCATTATATCTTCAATTTTTTCTATCCCCTTTTCCACCCAGCTTGAGACGTTTAAGTCAGGTATTATGTGTGTCAAGCTATAGGTAGGCATTGATAGTGTGGAGGTAATGGAGTCCTGAAATGGAGTGTTTAACAAAGCTCTCCAGGCATAAAGTGATGCTGTGATGGTGGGAGAAAGTGATGCGTATCTAGGGGTGTATTGTTGGGTAGTAAGAAGAAAGTGATAAAAATCGCCACCTTTAAGTTGTATATTTTCCAATTCCTTCCATCTGGTATTGGGGCTTTGGGGGAACCATGTTTTAATTTGCGCCAATATTGAGGCAATGTAATAGTCTTTAAGAACTACTAAGCCTACTCCTCCTGCCTTCCTAGTATTGATTAGTTCCTCGCCCTCCTTCCTTGCCAAAGATATCTGTTGATTAAAGATTGGGCTTTAATAAAGAAGGTGTTAGGTACTGGGATAGGGATGGTCCTAAATAGGTATAGAAATTGTGGTAGCAGTACTTTTTTAAAGGCTGCAAGTCTCCTGGACCAGGATAATTCTGTTTTTGCTATCTTGGAGTTTGGGGTGTAGTTTGTCTAAGAATATAGAATAATTTGCTTTGAACAATTATTCTGTCTTAGGTGTTAAGGTGATGCCTAAGTAACTTATACCAGTGGCGCTCCATGTGTATGGGTATAATTGTTCCATTTTGTGCTTAGTTTTAGGAGGTATATTGATGCCAAGGATGTATGACTTAGTGTCGTTTACTTTGTAGTAGGATATACTGTTAAACATTGAGGCTAATGAGGTCTCCACGCCTGTGATCATGAGTATAACATCGTCAGCAAATAGACTGATGGTGTGTGTTGAGTTGCTAAACCTATGTCCTGTAATTTGAGGGTGGTTGCGTATGTAACTTGCCAGAGGTTCCATGAAAAGTTTGAAAATTAACGGTGAAAGTGTGCACCCCTGGCGAGTTCTATTTGTAATATTAAATGGAGAGGAAAGTGCCCCTGAGGTGTAAACCTGGGCAGAGGGCTTGGAATATAATGCCATAATTTCAGAAAATATGGTGCCATGGAATTCAAACTTCTCCAATACCCCGGCAAGATATCCCCAATGTATCCGAACGCCTTCTCTGCATCCAAAGCTAGGAGCAGAGAAGGCGTTCCCTTCAGATTTGCGTGGTGGATTATATTAATTAAGCGCCTTGTGGCATTAGTTGTTTGACATCCTTTTGTAAATCCGGATTGGTCCATATGTATTAGCTGTGGAAGAATGTTTATCAGCCTAAGTGCAATCAGTTTGGCATATAGTTTGAGGTTGTTATTAAGTAATGATATCGGTCTGAAATTCTGTGGAGAGATGGCTCCTTCCCTGGTTTAGGCAGGGTGATTATGAGTGATTTCAACATTTCTGATGGGAAGGAGGAAGAGGCAGCTGCAGTGTTGAAAATATTGGTTAGGTGGGGTGGGAGGATGTATTTGAATGTTTTGTAGTATTCTCCTATGTATCCATCAGGACCTGGGGACTTGTTTAGTGGTAGCATATCAATAGCATGAGATACTTCCTGGATTGTGAAGGGAGAATTAAGGTGCTGTAGTTATCTTGGGGTTAATTGGGGAAGAGATACTTTCTTCAGAAAGCCCTTTATAGCCTCGGGGGTTGGTTGTATGGTATTTGGATCATCTGCTAAGTTGTACAGAGATCCATAATAATGGCTAAATGTGTTGGCAATTTTTTGTGGGTGTGGATCTTGGTTTTGTACCTGTAGCCCCGTAAGCATTGTGCTAGGAGTTTCCCCGTCCTGTTACCATTTACATAATAGTTCATATTTAGATGCATATTTTAAGCCCTCCCCTTACTCTCCAAAGGCAAGTGTTGACAAGTCGTAAGATTTCTCAAGCAATAATAAATGAGTATACACACCTGTGCATATTTTACAGTTTAAGTCAAATAGGTGATTTTTGTGTTGTGCTGTTGTATCTGATGTAGACTCAGTAGGTGGATCTTTATCTTTATGTGCTTCTTCCTCTTTTTCAAAGGTTTTCACAACAGATTCCTGTAATTATATAAATGAGAAGTAAGATATTTAAGAAGGATAAAGAATTTAAGAAAAAGCAGTGATAGGTGAAAGGGCATAGATCTTGTGCTGTGAGCAATGTAGCTTTTTTTAGAAACGAGTAAATCTGCATAAAAAAAACTTGCATAAAAAGAAAAGTCTTAAAGTATAACTAAACTGAAAAGGAGAAAAACTGCAAGCAGACAGGCTATTGCAGTAGAAACTTGCTAGATCTCTTCTGCAATAAAACAAAAACTTACCTGCCTGTTTGTAATGTTCTTTATGGACATACAGTACTGTGCAAAAGTTGGCTTGAATAAATGCTGTGAAGCAAGAATGCTATATATATATATATATATATATATATATATATATATATATATATATATATATATATATATATATATATATATATATATAGCTATTTTTATAAATTTACAAAATTCAAAGTGAAACAACAGAAGAAAAATCTAAATCAATTCAATATTTGGCTTCAAACCAGCATCAATGCGTACACTTGCACAATGTCAGGGATTTTGTAGGATTAGTCAGATGTATGATTAACCAATTATACCAAGCAATGATCATCAATTTCATATGTAAGTTGAAAAACAGACATTAACTGAAACAAACAGCTTAAACTGGGTGAGGAAAAGCCAAACTCTGCTACTAAGGTGAGGTTGTGGAAGACAGTTTTAGGTCATAGGTCAAACGCCGCACAGCAATAAGTCACAAGGTAGTTATAGTGCGTCAGCAAGGTCTCTCCCAGACAAATACTTCAAAGCAGACTGGGCTTTCAAGATGTGCTGTTCAAGCTCTTTTGAAGAAACAGAAAGAAACAACGCTGAGGACCGTAAACACAGGCGTTGGCCGAAGAAACCTAATGCAGCAGATGAAATACACATCATGCTTGCTTCCCTTCGACATCAGAAGATGTCCAGCAGTGTCATCAGTACAGAACTGGCAAAAACCAGTGGGACCCAGGTACAAGCATCTTCCCTTCAGAGAAGTCTGGTCAGAAGTGGTCTTTATGGAAGAATTGCAGCCAAAAAGCCATACCTCTGACGTGGAAACAAGGCTAAGCAACTCAACTATGCAGGAAAACATAGGAACTGGGGTGCAGAAAAATAGCATCAAGTACTCTTGACTGATGAGTCAAAATCTGAAATATTTGGCTGTAGCAGGAGGCAGCTCGTTCGCCGATGGGCCTGGAGAGTGGTACAATAATGAGTGTCTGCAAGTAACAGTGAAGATTGTTGGTGGTTCCTTTGAAGTTTGGGGCTGCATTTCTGCAAATGTAGTAGTTGGAGATTTGGTCAGGATCAATAGTGTCCTCAATGCTGAGAAAACAGGAAGATATTTTTCATCATGTCATACCATCAAGTAGATATGCGATTGGCCCCAAATTTATTCTGTAGCAAGACAAAATATACAGCCAACGTCATTAAGAACTATCTTCAGCGTACAGAAGAACAAGGATTCCTGAAAGTGATGGGTTGGCCCCCACAGAGCCCTAAACTCAACATCATGGAATCTGTCTGGAATTACATGAAGAGACAGTAGGGATCTGAGGCATCCTACATCCACAGATCTGTGGTCAGTTCTCTAATCCAAGATGTTTGGAACAACCTACCTGCCGAATTCCTTCAAAAATTGTGTGCAAGTGTAGAAGAATGGATGCCGTTTTCAAGCAAAGGGTGTTCACACCAAACATTTCATTTGGATTTCCCTTCTGTTTATTTTTTATCAATTAACAAAATTGAAAGTAAATGAACAATTAACACTTTTATTTTTGAAAGCATTCGTAATTTACAGTATTTTTTTACACCTAAAACTTTTACACAGTAGTGTACCTATGTGTCAAAATGAATTAAACCTTGTAGTGGTGAAGTGCAGGTAAACTAATATGTCTGAAATGCCATGTAACATTCGATGCACGTTTAGATATTAGAATAAAAACTGTACAGCAAAGGTTCACCCAAGTGGCTTTGATTCTGACAGCTGTGTGGAAATTTAGACAGTCCTTACAAAAGATGATGTCTTTATAAACAAGAACCAGTGACAACATTCATGTACTACTATTGCATGTATATGCAAATATTTGTCAAAATTATAATTAAAACGGTACCAAGACATTGTTTTAACGGTATAATTGCTGAACTAGACCCCACTGAGCATTACTGCAACAACAGGGAATGAACGGAAGGATGGAATAGAAAAAGTTTAATGACGAACCAAATGTGCCCGAGTTCAGTTCGGGGCAGGTTCGGTGAACATGACTAAAGTTTGGGTCCCAAATCCGAGACACATTCAATGGAGAAAAATATTAAAAGAAAAAAATAATTGCCATTTTCTAGACTAATATTCTAGGGATTATAAATCAAATGACATGAGAGACTGGACACTACCCTGGAGGACATGTACTTAACCAAAATGGGAATTCTGACTTACCTGTAAATTCCATATCTTGGAGTACAGCACAGGACAAAGGATCTGCAGTCATAGACCTTATATGCCGCTACCGTCATATGAATGGACACTGGTAAAAGCTTTTCTGGTAACGCCCCCCAGTGCACCATCATATAACCCCACCCACTCTGTGGGACTCCAGTTTTGTAGCAAGTAATAAGGAGAAACAGAGAACCGAGGGGAGGGACCTGTGTACTGTACTCCAAAATTTGGCATTTACAGTTAGGTCAAAATTCTCCTTATCCTAATCGAGTACAGGGCAAAGGATCTGTAGTCATAAACCATGGGGCATCCCCAAGCAATAGAATGATGGCTGGGCAACAATATAGCAAGCAACAGCAAACAGGACCAGAAGAAAACAAGGGTCAAATGACCTGATACTTTCAGATGACAGCTTGAATAGCCTTGTGGTCGAAGCTTGCATCAGCAGAAGCCTGGAGATCCACCCAGTAAAACTGGTTCAAGGTTTGAACAGAGAACCAGGTGGTAATAT
This sequence comes from Lithobates clamitans, assembly GCA_037952925.1. Classification (NCBI taxonomy): domain Eukaryota; kingdom Metazoa; phylum Chordata; class Amphibia; order Anura; family Ranidae; genus Lithobates; species Lithobates clamitans. The sequence goes on from JBBGZY010000571.1 coordinate 3,422,034, forward strand.
GGAATTGAGAAATCTTTTTCATGAAGGTATAAGCCATGGAAATACGCTGCTTAAACCACCTAGCTATGGTAGAAGAGGAAGAAGAATTAACCTTCTTGGGAGATTCGGGGAGTAAAAAAAAAAAAAAAAAAACATTTTTCGCAATGAAGGTGTTGGAGCTAGATACCCATAACTGCTCTGACCCCATCCAGACAAGGGAGTGAAATCTGCTTGCCATGCATTGGGGTAGGACAGAGAGAGGGAATAATAATATCCTCACTGAGAAGAAAGGAAGAGATCGCTATTGGAACAAAGGGGTGCCTGGGTCATAAGACCACTTTAGATCTATGTAAGATAAGAAAAGGTTCTTCACAAGAAAGAGTTGCCAACTTAGAGACACACCCCCCTCTGAACGGCTCTCCCTGTCAGCGCGAACCGAGGAAAGTTATTTACCGGCATTTCCTGGTTCATGCTGTGATTTTTAAGGCCCCTCCGTCAGAGTGACACACAGCACCACTGATCGTCGCGTTGCTTGCCGACATGTTATCCTGCTGGACGTCATATGACGCCCAGTCATGATAACTGAATCACCGCCCGGCCATCATTCTGCTATAGGCCAGGCGGAAGTGGTTAAAAAAAAGCCAAACAAATGTCCCATGATGTACAGTACATCCACCAATCACATTCTCTAGATCAGTGTTTCTCAACTCCAGTCCTCAAGGCGCCCCAACAGGTCATGTTTTCCAGCTTCCTATTATTTTGCACAGGTAATTTGATCAGTTTCACTGCCTTAGTAATTACCACAGCTGTTTCATCTGAGGGAAATCCAGAAAACATGACCTGTTGGGGCGCCTTGAGGACTGGAGTTGAGAAACACTGCTCTAGATCTACATCTATACCAATGGCTATGCCCACAGAAAGATAAAACCCATTGAGCATGGACATGCCTGTTCATCACTTCACTCCTGCTGAATGACAGGTCTGGAGAATGACAACTGTTATAAACAAAGGGACAGGGTCTCCCGGGCGGCAAAGGATATCAGCATTATGACTGACATAAATCTACAACACTGAAAAACGTACGATGGTTGATTTACGGTGATACATTTTTATTTAGTTTAAAGGGCCTTTATTGACACTTTCCTTTTTTTTAGTGAATGAGTAGAAGTACTATTACTTATTCACATAGGGGGTATTTGTGTGACTCTTCTTGTTGAAGGGGGTGTCCAGGTTCCAATAAGCCCCCTGCCCACAGAACCCTGAAACTACCGGGTCAGAGTTGTGAGCAAGAGGCCCTTGTCCTCATTAACACGGGGACAAAATGCTTTGCCAGGTTGCCCACGGTGACACCGCTTCCCCTCCCATATTGAGAGCATGAAGCCTAGCATGGTTCAGGAAAAAGAGGGCTGGGGCTTTCCCTCCCTCCCTACCTTTTCCTGGCCTGCCTGCTTGGATGAAGGTATGGTGTGTATTTTTTGGGGAGAACTTACTTTTTTCTTTTTTTGCAGGATTTTCCCTAACATCAATACCAGAGCCAAACAAGTCTTTGGAGAAACAAAAAAAAACTGTACATAAAGGAAACGGAAATGTCACAAGAAGAACATATTACCTCTGTGTCCATGGTTTCAGGCTCCTTAATAGGAGCATCACTCTCTATTTCAATTTCACCCTTATGTGTAATTTTAGTTATTGGCCGCCGTTCAACTTCACGTTGCTCTTTTTCAATCATCTCAATGGTCTAAAGAGGAGACAGAAGATCAAAGTTTTGCTTTGCTTTGTGCAGACTTAAGAAAAAAAATACATTACCCAGACAAGAAAAGTATATTATCACTGAAAATACACAATCTGTAGAAGATAAATGAATATAACACATCCTAGCAATTGATGCTATAAATGATGCTACATCAAAAATGCTTATTTAAAAATCAGTCAACTCAAAAAACTCAAACACATTGTTTAACGAGAACAGTAACTTAAATGACCTGACTTGAGCCAGCCATAGATGGAGCGATTTTGTTTCCTGCATCCACGCATGACAAATCCGACAGACTGGCTGTCCTCAAGTTGATCGATCAATCAACTTGGGTACAATCAGCCTGCCAATACATGGTTCGAATCTCGGCCGGTCCCTCTTGAACTGGCCGAGATTCGAACCATCTATAGCCAGCGTTATTAAACATAAAATTAATTGTACACATTTCTATTAGTAGGAACAATACATTACATGTCTGTTTTCCCTTTGCCTCCAAGCTGCCAGCTCTTTAGAAGCTAACTCCTCTGGTGTCATCTTGATAAGATGTTCTGGGGTGATGTCTCCTCTGAGGACTCGCTTGTACAACACCTGTCATAAAATTTTTTAAAAAACAACACATTTGTAACCAATTCAAAGCTGATAAATAGCATGCAGATTAAAAATAAATTTAGAACGGCGTACATTGTTTTTAGGATCTTTTAAGTTAAACATTAAACTTCTATACTTATTCTTGTACTTAGAATCTGTATCTCGGTAAAAAGAAAATAACTCCTTTTCGATCTTGGCTGATACTTTGGTAGCCCTTTCTTCAGGAATCTTTGAAGAGGATTCTGAAAGTCTATTAAAAAAACAAAATAAGTATACTATTAGATAAATAGTGCTGAAATAATGCGATTTCAAATGTGCCTTAAGTAACACAGAATCGCATGACAACGATGGTGATATTCACATCAATGCAGTGCGTTTTAGACAAAGATACAGGTTTTACTTTGGTACAGCTGTAGTGCAATTTTGCCCCCCCCCCCCCCAAAAAAACATGGAAATTTATTGCTGCATTTTTGGCACAGTTTTGTGTATATCATCCAGTCTCCTCCTCTGCCAAAAAAAAAAAAATGCGCGAAGCATGGAAAACGCCTCAAAAGTGCACTAAAAATAGGATCACGCTGCAGCTGCACCAGTATGAACCTAGCCTAAATTTTAAGCATGTTCAAATTTACCAAGTAGTTCCCTGAAAATTAAACATGGTTACACAAAATGTACTTCTTTATGCTTTGCTACTTTGTGAGTAACTGGTAAAGTCGTGATCACCATGATTGTTTCAGGTCACTCTCTGTTTCCAGAACTATTTGTTCTGGGAAAACCAGATTGAAGAACCAGGTATGGGGACACACCAGCAAGTGGATTCCCACCAGGGCAGAGGGGAAGAGACTACCCCATTTCAACCAAGAGACTGACAGATAGTCCCGGGAATTTCTGGGTCCAGAGAGACCATCTGGATGTCTTGCCCCAAATTCATGCTCCCAGACATAGAAGAGGTATTATGACGTTATCTGGAAAGTGGCATGAGCTCACCTGAGGCACAGGGTTGGTCTTTCCCAGAGTTTGTGAAAGTGGGGATGGACTGGACCAAGGGATAGCAGGAACAGAACAATTATGATGTGGAGACTGTACGCTGAGTGGCAAGCAGGATAACAGTCAAGGCGTGCAGCAAGCAAGAGTAATCAGATCCCAGCAGGGATCTTGGCAGGCAGCAAATGACAGTAGTCAGGTTCAGACATGGATCAAAGAGAGGCAGCAAACAAGAAAGAAGTCAGGCCAATCCAGGTCAGCAATAGCCAGGCAATTAATCGATAAGTATTATAGCTCTGTGCACAAGGGTAGCTGGTGATAAGACACAGTACTCCCCTTGAATGGCTGAAGCCTAAATACATTTTGGTCAGAGGGCACGGCCAGCCCAAATCCTGGCAGGTACTCTGCGAGTACTACTGTTAATCTTGGCAGGGATTCTGAGAGTACCACTGTCAATCTTGGCAGGGATTCTGAGAGTACCACTGTCAGCCCTGGGAGGGATTCTGCTAGTACCACTGTTAAACTTGGCAGGGATTCTACAAGTACCACTGTCAATACTGGCAGGGATTCTCTGAGTACCCTTGTCAATTCTGGCAAGTACCATTAGAAATCTTGGCAGGGATTCTGCGAGTACCATTAAAAGTACTGGTAACAAGAGGAAACTGAAAAGAACTGATATTCAATTAGAAAATGAGAGTCTACTAAGGATGAGCTCAGGCGTGTTCGCAAACAGCACGTGCAGAGCCCACCAGGAAGTCAGCACTATGCAGCACTAATCACAAGCAGTGAGACATTGTCCCGATGTGCGGCTGCAGAGATCGGGAAATGTCTAATAGCTGGTGATTAGCGCTCCCCAGTGCAGACATCCTGGTGGGCACTGCACGTGGTGTTTGCAAACACGCTTGAGCTCATCCTTAGAGACTACATTGGGAGGGGATTCCCTCTGCCCCTCCCTCCCCTCAAGCCCTGGGGAAGAAGGGAGAATCTTCTAGATAGATTAGGACAGCATCACTGCCCACAAGGAGTGGCCTTATAATCAGATAAGGAGTATAAGCCAATGCAAGGTAGGTAGAAAAGAGGAGTGTAAGCCAATGCAAGGTATTGCTCCCAAAGACAAGTTTCCACTACAGTGTGAGACACAACTTTGTATGCTAAAGCACTAGGCTCCAGACATTTGCTCTAGCCGTTCCATGAAATGGAGCCCTCTTTGTGGGTTTCCACTTATTCTGACACGGAATAGCAGATTAAAGTTACTGCCAACACCAGACCAAGAGCCCAAACCAGTTGGGAGTTTAATTGTCTGTCAATTAGTGTGTCATTCACCCGTTTGGTGGTCTAGACAAATTGGTGGAAAAAACCTGCGCTAGTGAGCAAAAACAGAGTGAATAAAAATACTTAAATATATCGAGTGCAGCTGCAACAAAATACTTCAAATATCCATAAAGTAAAAAACATATAAACAAAAAATTGTGCGCTAGCATAAATATGATGAGTTCCTACACTTAAGTAGCTCCTTGGGGTAATACCCAGAGCTATAACATGTTTAAATCCCAGTACAAAGAGATAACAAAACAATAAAACATATCTCAATAAAAAAATATGTAAAAAGAAAGTGAAGTTCTAAGTGTGCGATTGGACCCCCAATCGCTTGAAAGACACCACATTCAGTCCATGAAAAGCAAGTTGGTAAAAAATGTGAAGAAAAAAAGCTGTTCCTTTAGTGTGTCACATCAGAGTAGAAAAGTAAAAGATGTAGAAAAAACACTTCCAAGCCACCGATAGTTGCGGGAGAGGAGTAATGGATGTACCCTTACCCACTTGTTGGACCTCCTCTGTGGCGAGGTCATACACGCTTGCAGATATAGCCCTCTGCAGGGACAGATAAATATCGATGTCCGGGTCTTGTATACGAGCACCGCCAACTCTAAGCTGATTTTACTGCTGCAGCATCAGGGGGGAGACTCATAATTCAGAGGATCCGTGGATGAGAGAAAAAAAAAAAAAAGGAGGAGAAACTCCAATGGTGTAGTAGTAATAATAGGGGATTTATTACTTAAAAGGACCATAGGTTTTAATGCAAATTACAAGTAAAAAAATTAAGTTTAAAAAGCCGGCATAAAAACAAAGGCTGAACGCCCGTGCAAACATGGAACACGTGATGGCAAGCACTGCGAGGCCACGCCCTACATGTTTCGTCATATGTGACGTCTTCTACGGGGCACTGCCTGTTAAGGTGGATTACAAGTGAATCAACAGTGGAAAAGGACCACCGATTTATAAATTCTCCCTTAAAGGAGAAAAAGTTCTCAGATGTGGCCAAGGAATTCTCAGGTGTTTCCATTCCTGGTAATGGAAAATCCAAATAGTGAATGTATCAGGAAGGTCCTTACAAATGAAACAAAGAACCAAGGCCTGGAACAGGAGGCTGATCCTTCAGGTGCAGCATTGGTATGCACTGAATCTAGAAGATCTTAAACAACCCCCTGTAAATCTGAGTCAGCTGAAAGACTGCAGCAACCCGAACACCAGATAGAATGCTGGGGCTCCGAATGTGAATCAGAGACAATAACAAGGGTCAACTTGTGCTAGAGATCCAGAATGTTCAAAGCTAGACTTTGAAGGGGATGTAACCGGAACAGAAACACTAGGTGAGTATGGGCTAAGGTCACACACCTGTGTGTCTTAGCGAAGACATGTTGCATTCACACAGCTGTAATGTAACTAGGCCCACGTGATGCAAGGCCTACTTAAAAACCCAGGCAGCTAGTGTTGATGAGGATTTCAGGTAGCTTGAGGTGACCAAGCCACAGTAGGCAGGCAGTGGAAACAGACAAGAGATCCATCTGGTGCTTTAAGAGCAGGAGTGACAGCAGGATGATGCTTGCTGAGCGCTAAATGCAACACACAGCACTCTACCCAACAGATGACGTCAGCATACAATCACTCAGCCTTAAACCTTATGGTAAATAAGTGGTAGCAGGAAATTTAACATAGCGCCCAACAGTGCAACAGAGAGATGGATAACAGCGCATCAAACCAACTAGCCTTACTCACTTAAAGTTCAGGGACAGGGTCACACTTGGTGCATGCCATGGCTCTGGACCCGGAAAGCACTCTGCACATAACACTGTACACAAAGGTATGGAAAGCACCAAAAATCAGAAGTCAGTGCCTGAAGGTCACATTCCAGGCTAGTCTTGCATGTCCAGCCAAGAGGGATCTACATACAGTCTCTGAAGCAGAGGAGCTCCCAATCCAGATAGCTGCTAAGCGAATACCAGCTCAAGGAGCAGTGTAGCAAGATTTGATTGAAGTCACCAAGAAAAAAAGCTAAGGTGTTAGGAGGCTAGCAAAACAACTTTTCTTTTTTTTTTGCAAAGCTGAAGAAAAGGCATACAACCACCTAGGATGCTAGCAAAAAACTGAGGGGAGCTGGGTAGAGGAAGGGTTACATGGGGGCTGGATTTTCCTGTCTGCCTATGTCCCTGCCTCCTGTAGACAGTAGTATAACCAGACTGGTTCTGAATTCTTGTGTCCCTCAAAGGATGATGAAGGAACACACTTTTACTTTGTGAAGTGGTTGCAGAGCTGTGTACATAAAAGATTACAGGTATGCTTTGCTTCTGACATTAGTTTGCTTATTATTTCTTAATCCAAGTCAATTAATACAGCTCAACTGTCTACCAATCGGACCATAAACTGATCTCAAATGCAAGCCAATTTTTCATCATCTAACTTTCAGACTGACATCTAGCATTTATCAGTTTTAAAAAGAATGCTATCCACCTTTATATATGCCTTGATTCCCCCGTCTGTGTAAAGATTTCCTTTAAAATAATTTTCATACCTTTTTACTAGAATATCTTTTAAAGATTGCCGGACACTTTGCCTTATTTGGTCAACAGAAGGTTTTGGTGTAGATGGAGAGGGATTAGGTACACCTGATGAAGATCCCCTCTTTTCTGGTTTCTTTTTTTTAATGTCTTGCTTCTCACTAGCACCTGTTTACAAAAGCACAGGTAATATATTTTGAAACAGAACTGCCCAGTTTAACAAAAGACATTTTAAGCAAATAACCATCTCATTCATAAGAAGATAATGTCTAGGTTTTAGTATTCACTACAGTGCTGCTATAGTTAAATTGCAGCAGGAGTCACAGGAATAAGAAGGGTCTTCAAAAAGTTTCTGCACTTTTCTATTTTCGTTGAAAACTAAGGGTAGGAGGAGTCGCAAGTGGTTGTGTCTGAAGGTGTCATGTGACTAGTCTGTCTGGCAAGCCAGCTGACCTTGCAGTTTAGTATAAGAGTTGTCATGCTGTGAAGATGTGTGAAACTTTTTGAAGAACCCTTGTACATTTAAATTAAAACAGACACTTCAATTGCATTAAGTAATAATACCTGATTTTGGAGTCTTTTCATCATTGGATGGAGAAGCTGTAGGATCTTTTGAAGACCTTTCATGTTTTTCTTCAGAGACTCGGTGAGATGTTGTGGCAGACTGCAAGCTCTTTCTGTCAGATGCATGTTTCTTCATTTCCAAATCCTTCCTTTCTAAGACTTGTTTATTATCTCCAGAGTTCTAAAACCAAAACATATTTCACACTCTTAGGGCTCATGCACACTGCAGCTCAAAGAAGCGGCTCCTACAGGCTTTTGAGCTGATTTGAGCTCAAATTTTTTTTTCTGCCTAGAAACTCCCCTCCATGTTAGCCAATGTGTCCATGCACGCTGAGGCTTTTTCAGGCATATGCGCCTACAGGCAGAAAACAAAACCCACCAAACTTGTGTTTTTGAAATGGTGCCCCAAAGAGCTCAAAAACGTTTGTTGCAGCTTTTTGTTTTGTTTATACAGTGGTTAAGAAAATACTATCTAGAAGGGTTTGTGAAAAAAATGCTTATGCTCAAAAAAAAGAAAGAGCTGGAAAGAGCTCAATAAAATAGCATGAAAGTGCACAAAAAGAACAAGCTTCTTCAAGCTTTTATAGGCAGAAATACAGTGCCTCGCAAACGTATTGACCCCCCCCCCCCCCCCTGGCATTTTTCGTGTTTTGTTGCCTTATAACCTGGAATTAGCATGGATTGTTTGAGGATTTGCATCATTTAATTTACAGAACATGCCCACAACTTTGAAGATTTTTTTTTTATTATTATTGTGAAGCAAACAACAAAAAAACAGAAAAGGTCAATGTGCATAACTATTCACCCCCCCCCCCCCCCCTAAAATCAATAGTTTGTAGAGCCACCTTTTGCGGCTATCACAGCTCCAAGTCGCTTTGAATAAATCTCTATGAGCTTGCCACATCTTACCACTGGGATTTTTGCCCATTCCTCCTTGCAAAACTGCTCCAGCTCCTTCAAGTTGGATGGTTTGCGCTTTTGAACAGCAATCTTTAAGTCTGACCACAGATTTTCTATTGGATTGAGGTCTGGGCTTTGACTAGGACAATCCAACACATTTACATGTTTCTCCTTAAACTACTCAAGTGTTGCTTTAGCAGTGTGTTTGGGGTCACTGTCCTGCTGGAAGGTGAACCTCCATCTTAGCCTCAAATCACACACAGAGTGGTACAGGTTTTTCTCAAGAATATCCCTGTATTTAGCACCATCCATCTTTCCCTTGACTCTGACCAGTTTCCCAGTCCCGACTGCTGAAAAACATCCCCACAGCATCCTGCTGCCACCACCACGTTTCACTGTGGGGATGGTGTTCTTTGGGTGATGTGTTGGGTTTGCGCCAGACATAGCGTTTTTTTGATGGCCAAAAAGTTAAATTTTAGTCCCATCAGACCAGAGCACCTTCCTCCATACATTTTGGGAGTCTCTTTTGCAAACTCAAAACTTGCCATTTTGTTTTTTGCTGAAAGTAATGGCTTTCTTCTGGCCACTCTGCCATAAAGCCCAACTCTATGGAGTGTATGGCTTATTGTCGTCCTATGTACAGATACTCCAGTCTCTGCTGTGGAACTCTGCAGCTCCTCCAGGGTTACCTTAGGTCTCTGTGCTGCCTCTCTGATTAATTCCCTCCTTGCCCGGTCCGTGAGTTTTGGTGTGTGGCCGTCTCTTGGCAGGTTTGCTGTTGTGCCATGTTCTTTCCATTTGGTTATGATAGATTTGATGGTGCTCCTAGGGATCATCAAAGATTTGGATATTTTTTTATAACCTAACCCTGACTTGTACTTCTCAACAACATTGTCCCTTACTTGTTTGGAGAGTTCCTTGGTCTTCATGCCAGTATTTGGTTAGTGGTGCCTCTTGCTTAGGTGTTGCAGCCTCTGGGGCCTTTCAAAAAGGTGTGTATATGTAATGACAGATAGTGTGACACTTAGATAGCACACAGGTGGACATCATTTCACTAATTGTGACTTCTGAAGGTAATTGGTTGCACCAGAGCTTTTTATGGGCTTCATAACAAAGGGGGTGTGAATACGTACGCACATGCCAATTATCAGATTTTTATTTCTGAAAAATAGTTTTATGTATATATTTTTCTAATTTTACTTCACCAACTTAGACTATTGTGTTCTGATCCATCATATATAATTCAAAAAAACATTGAACCAAAGGCTGTAATGTCACAAAATAGGTAAAAAGCCAAAGGCGGTGAATACTTTTGCAAGGCACTGTAAAAGCTCAAACGCCTGTAAAAGGCAGATTTTTTTATGCTTTAAAATAGTACTTACTATAGTGTTAGAACTGCTATATTTTAAATCCTAACAGTAGACTTAAATATTTTAAGCAAGTTGGAGAAGAGATACATTTGCAACGTCAATAAGCGAAGCATAAAGGTAATCTATTATCTTCTTAAAGCTCTTTTATCAATATATAAAAATATAACTTTATAGGAGAAACTGATGAGCTTAAAAAGGAAACTTTTCCTGATTTCCTTCTGAAAATTCTAGCAGCTTGACATGCTGACCCACTGGCTTCAAAATTTTCTAGTCGCTGAGCTGAAAGCAAGTGTGCAGAAAAAGAGCTCCGACTTCATTCTGCCTTTTCTAATTTACAATCTTTTTCTGAGTCAGTGACTCAAAGTATTGAAACCAACAGTTCCCCATAACAGACCGAAAGCTAGCATGAGGATAACAATGAGTGCATAGACAAAGGCCTGCACTGGTGGATGAAAGCGTAGTTTCAGCTTATACCTTAGCGATACTCCCCTGCAGTGCCCTCTACCATTTTCTGAAACTGTTTACCTAATGATTGACTTTTTTTTATTTGTATAGCTGCAGATACGCCTCCCACACCACAAGGTAATAGGTCACGCAGGCCAAGCAGTTACACACAATAACAGGAAACAGTTTGTTGAGAAATACAAGCAGACAGCCCCAAAAGCCTGCGGGACCTTGTCGTTTTCAATTCACAGAACTCTGTGAATGAGTGACGTGGCGGGACGGGTGGAGCCCCGCACAGCCTGGTTCTTTGAAGATTCTCAGAGAGTGGGGGGAGAAGATCCCCGCCGCCTGTGACATTGGGGGGGGGGGGGGGCGGGGAGGTGCAGGTGCCCGTGGATTTGTAACCCTGAATATGGGTGTAACATGTTACAAAAGGTGAACTTATCCTTTAACGTAAAATGTGTTACTGCATTGCAGGAGTGTAAAAAGGCACCAAAGTGTATCTAAACCCAAAAACAAAAGCGTAATATATTGCAGCTTACCAGTCCTTAGTCCTTAGACTGCAATCATTTTCACTTTTCAGGCAAAGTTCATTTTCAGCAAGTACAGAAAAAATTGTTGCCATTGCTGGAAATGCAATGTCACTTCCTGCAAGATTAGGGCCTCATGTACATCTCTCCTAGACGCCTTTCTTCCTGGCATCAGCTTTTTGGCAGAAAAAATGCTTGATACTTGTAAACCTGTATAACGCGTTTAGGCGTGTCAGGTGCTTGGGCATGAATTAATTTCATTGGTCAGGATACTAATTTATTCTGGCCATTAAGGTGGTTGTATACCCATTTTTTTATTTTTACCTACAGGTAAGCCTATAAAAAAAGGCTTACCTATAGGTAAAATGAATATCTCCTAAACCTATACGGTTTAGGAGATATCCACTTTGCATGCAGCAGCTGACGTCAGCGGCGCATGCGCTGTGAATGCCCAGCTGAAGGTCTGGCAGCCGCTGCCGGATCTTGCCGGGAAGAAGATTCCCGCACGCATGTGCGGGAGTGACGTCATTGCGACTCCGGCCACGAACCCGGAAAACACACCGAGAGCAAAATGTCAGCTCCCTCAGCGTGGACCGGCCTGCAATACGGGGACCTCGTTCTAAGGTAAGTATTTCATAATGAGCTAGTATGTGCTGCATACTAGCTCATTATGCCTTTGCCTTTTTTTTTTAACATTTTTTTTCTGAGGGTATACAACTGCTTTAAATGAATCAATGCTCAATAAGTAAAGGGGCCTAGCGTTAACACACATTTAGACACATTTACACAGATCAAGCACTTTTTTCTGCCAAATTGCTGCTGCTCCTGGGCACGCTGGCAGTGGTTTTTTTTCTGCCTTTAACCACTTGCCTACAGGTCACTTACAACCCCCTTCCTGCCCAAGCCATTTTTCAGCTTTCAGCGCTGTCGCACTTTGAATGACAATTGCGCGGTCAGGCTACACTGTACCCAAACAAATGTTTTATCATTTTCTTCACACAAATAGAGCTTTCTTTTCGTGGTATTTAATTACTGCTGGGTTTTTTATTTTTTACATTTTGTAACTAAGTCATTTTTGCCTTTACTGATGTGCACTGATGAGGCGGCACTAATAGGCTGAACTGGTGGGCATTGATTAGGTGGCACTTATGGGCGCTGATGAGGAGGCACTAAAATGCCGCACTTATGGGCACTGATATGTGGCACCGATAGGTGGCACGGATAGGTGGTACTGATGGGTGGCACTGATTGGCATTGATGTGCAGCACTGATTGCCAGCACTGCCTGGCATCGCTAATGGGCACTGATTGGTGACACTACATTCCTATATTAAAATCAGGGCACTGATGATCAGTGCCCTGATTACATTCCTAGATTTCCCCCTGCGTGGAGATGCCACTGATTGGCTCTCCTCGCCACACACTCTGTCAGTGTGAGGCGAGGAGAGCCGATTACCAGCGTCTCTCTGTGTTTACATGTGACCGGCTGTGATTGGACACAGCCGATCACACGGTTAAAGAGCCGCGGACGCAGCTCTTTACAGAGAACAGGATCGCACCGTGTTCTAGCAACATGGCGCGGCCGCGCGCCCCTGCGGGTGTGTGAGAGCGGACGTTCTGGGACGCCGTCATATGACGGTGTCCCAGAATGAGAGCCGCACCGCCCCGCTTTCATTTGACGGTGGGTGGGCGGCAAGCAGTTAAACATCCCCGACTCTAAACGCCTATGAGTGCATGGACACATAGGCGAACATGCAGGAGCATTTAGAAGCAGAAGAAAAGGCCAAACACCCCTAACAGAAGAAATAGAAATGTCCAGTGTGCATGAGGCCTAAAAGGAACCACTTTTATTGTAAAAACTACTAGCCCTATCAAGCCTCCAAGAAATGGAGATGAACAAATGGCAGGCATGTTTGAAGTTCAGTTTGTATCACAACCATGACTCTTTCTATAGATACAATGGAGAAAAAGTGCAGACATGAAGGGTCAGAAAGTGTATTATCTGCAAGATTCTCTGGTGAAAATAAAGGGAAAACAACCTGAATGAAAAATCAAACATATCCAACCGCTACAACTAAGAACTGGTAAAGCTGCAATATCATAATATTTTTGGCCTTCGATTACAGATATACTTCAAAGCATGATTATGCACTGCATTAAAGGAGATGTACAGCCAAAGCTATGGATCACAGAAGTGCAGTTTGTTTTGCACTCCTGTGACACGTTTTCAGCAGAGAGCGGGCTGAAGTCAGCTCTCTGCTGACGTCACAGAGTCGGTCCTGGCTCGGGTGTCATCACGACCATGGAGTCGGGATCTGCCCAGATGCCTGGATCAGCACATGGCTCAGCAAGCCGCTGAGAGCCTGAGCCGGCCGCCCCCTCCACAGCCCAGCACTCCAGTGAGTGAGGAGGGGGCAGAGCAGAGAGCTGTAGACTGACAGCCAGCAGCTCTCTGCTCGGGGAGCTGTGAGAACTGAGCGATTGGCAGGGTTCGATCACTCGGTTCTCAGTGTTGGAGGCGCCGGGGGACAGATGCAGCATCAGACTGATGCAGCATTCACCTAGGTAAGTATGAATCAGAAAAACAAACAAACCCATACTTTTATTTTAATTCGCATTTGCGAACGTGAAATGTTGTGAAAGGGCTCTTATTCCAAATCTGAAGATAGATGGCAATTCAAGTTAGCAGACCCAAGTAAAACCAAGTGCTGAACCTAGATTTAAGTTTCATCCAAACTGTAACTTAATTTTAACAAGACTAGGCAATTACTTAGCAGTGACAATTTACACAGTACTTCACATGTTGCTTACAATCAAAGATAATCACATGTATACACTTACTAGGGTCAGTTTAGACAGGAGACAATCAACTTGCCAGCATGTCTTTAGAGTGTGGGTGAAAACCCATGCAAGCACAGTGACAACATGCAAACCACATTCAGGTAGTGTCCTGAATATTTAAACAGAGGACCCCTGTGTTGAAACGTAGGAGTGTTAATCACTGTGCTATCCATATCATTGGAATTATGGGCTCATACTAACTAATCTTAAAACTGCTTCCACACCCTCTTCTAACACCTATACTACTACTCTGTGGAAGAAAGATCCGTATACTTACCTATTCTCAGGCCCAGAGCTGGGAAAAGGAGGGCAAGAGGGCAGATGCTCTGGGCACAATAGTTTATTGTGGTGGGGGGCGGCTGTGTTGCAACAGACTGGAGTACAACATCACTACTCTTGTCCACAGAGTGCAGAAAGTGTCGAGGAGTGTCGGGAGGAGGTGCGGGCTGTGCACTCTCTAGCCCTGAAGCTCTTCCTTCTTGCCAGTGCAGCGCTCCTGTATTAACAAGCCTGCAGCTGTGTGTCTATAAATACAGGGGTGTTGCACTGGCAAGAAAGGGCAGCTGGACAGGGAGGGAGAGCACAGCCAAACAGCCAAGCGCAAAATGTGTCCAGGGGAGGAGGCGAGAGCTGGGAAGAGGCAGGGACTTTCTTCCTCTCCAGCTTCTCCTTCCTACCAATGCAGCACTACTGTACTCCTGCACACACAGCTGCCAGTTTGTTAATACAGGAGCGCTGTCAGACCAGGACTTTGCAGACTTTGCGTACCTGCTCCTATCCAGGTAGTAGAAAATGCAATTATGGGACAGGTAAGCAAACCCTGTCCTAATCTGACAGCAGCTCCTTCCTTCCCTTCTTTTGTTCCTTTTCTTTATCTTTCTTCCCCCCCTTTTTTTTCTTGGATTCGCACTTCCCCTTTATATCTAGTTGTGTTGCTCCCACTTGTGGTTGTGCATTATGTTTACTCACGGCCCATTCCAGCGTGCCGGTGGGTGGTGGCGAAGTTTGGGTTCTAATGTTTTTCCCTGGGGGGGAGGTTTTCCGAGTGGGATGGCTGTTTGCTCCTTAAGACCCCTTTCTTTATGTTGAATTCCTACTTTATCTGGAACCCCCTTGGGTCAGGAGTAGATGGTGGTATAATATTGATTCCCCTTTTTAAACCTGTTCCTAATGTTTTGATGTGCACCACCTGCATTGCTGATCCTATTCTTGGAAACATTTTCAATAAAAATATTGAAACTGTGAGCAGACGGGTAAGTGTTTTTTTTTTTATTGCAGAAACATGTCTCTACTGCAAAAAGGAGCTGCCTGCTCACAGTTTTTTTTATTATAAGATTTTGCAATTTACGTCATGTCACACGGTATTTGCACAGCTTTTTTTTTAACCACTTACCGACCAGCTCCTGTACATATACGTCGGCACTTTTAAGATGGATATCTCGGTAACGGCAGCAGTTGCTGCCACAACCGAGGTATCCATCTTTTCAGGAGCCGTACACGATAATGGTGGTCTCCGCGGCGGGTTCGCCACGAGATCACCGTTATCGGCGGCGGGAGAGGTGCCACCCCCCCTCCCGCCGCTCTCCCGCACCCTCCGCCGCTTAACGGAGCCGTCGGTAGCGGCGGAGGCGATCGGGTCCTTTCCCTGCTTAGGTATGGAGACGAGTGAGGCCAAGATGGCGCCCACCCGTCTCCATACCATGTGACGGCCGGAGCGATGTCATTACGATGGCTCCGCCCACTTCTCTTAAAGGCACAATTTTTTTTGTGTCATTTTTTTTAAACGACTTTTTTTTTTTTTTTGCATTTTAGTCCAAATATAAGATCTGAGGACTTTTTGACCCCAGATCCCATATTTAAGAGGACCTGTCATGCTTTTGAAAAGTGATCCAATTTTTTTTTTTTTTTTAAACAGTAAAAAAAATAACAGCTCGCGTGCAGAAGCAAACTCATACGCGAGTAGCACCCGCATATGAAAACGGTGGTCAAACCATACATGTGAGGTATCACAGCAATTGTTAGAGCGAGAGCAATAATTCTAGCCCTAGACCGCCTCTGTAACTCAAAACATGTTACCTGCAGAATTTTTTAAACGTCGCCTATGGAGATTTTTAAGGGTAAAAGTTTGATGCCATTCCGCGAGCGGGCGTAATTTTGAAGCGTGACATGTTGGGTATCAATTTACTTTGCGTAACATTATCTTTCAGATAATTTACTGTTGTCTTATTTTTTTATTCAAAAAAGTTAATTTTTTCCAAAAAAAGTGCACTTGTAAGACCTCTACGCAAATACGGTGCGAAAAAAAGTATTGCAATGACCGCAATTTTATTCTCTAGGGTGTTAGAAAAAAAAACAATATCTAATGTTTGGGGGTTCTAAGTAATTTTCTAGCAAAAAAAAATGATTTAAACATGTAAACACCCCAAATCTCAAAATGAGGCTAGTCCTTAAGTGGTTAACACAGTTTTTTTAGGGAAAGAAATAAAAACTTTTTAAAATGTTAAAGCAAAAAACACAATACAAAACCCATTGTTTTATAAAATTTAAAAGATTATGCTGAGTAAATAGATACCAAACATGTCATACTTTATAATTTTGCATACCTGTGCAACGGCGACAAAGGACATACATTTTACTATCCATAGGAGACACTTTAACAGTCTTTACAGGCTACCACTTTAGATTTACAGAGTAGGTGTAGTGCCAGAATTACTGCCTATGATCTGATGTTTGTGGTGATACCTCACATGTGTGGGAAGATCAATGTTTGCATGTGTGCAGGGCTGACGTGCATGTTCACCTTTGCATGCGAACACGAGGGGACAGAGGTACTTTAATTTTTTTATTTTATTTATTAATATTATTTATTTTTGCACTGTTGTGTTAATTTTTTTTTGGATCACGTTTATTGCTATACAGGGAATGTAAACATCCTTGTTTCAGCAATAGACATGTGATATGTGCTCTTTATGGGGAGATCTGGTGTTTATAAGACCCCAAATCCCTCTTCTACCCTAAAAGCATTCAAAACACCAAGATCTGTGTTTCTGAATGCTTTCGATTTTGTAAAAAATGACTCTGTTGACACATGGGTAAACCGGAAGTGATGACATTTCATCACAGTTACTATAAAAAAAAGCCGATCAAAGCCTATCTTGGTTTTGTTCGGCTGTCATGTCAGTTAGTTGCTTGGGTCTCCCGGTGGGATGGGAGAGCCCAAGCAAGCTGCAGAAGGTGGGGGGGTGAGGGGGAGCGATACATCCCTTCTTAATGCTTGTAATAGAAATTGAGCAGCTAGTTAGCCGCTCTGATTGCTATTACAAGAGATCACTATTGCTTCGAAAAAACAATACAGGGGCGCTGCCTGCAAATGCAGGCATCATCCCGGTATAGCCACTGAAAGTCCAGCAACTTACGAGTACGTCACTGGTCCGGAAGTGGTTATGTATGAATGGGTTTGAAGGTAAACAAAGCCATTCATATGAAAGCTGAAATGAGGACAATGATAATTCACCACTGTATATAAAAAAAAAAAAAAAATAACAACCTAATTATAAACACAGAAACAAATAAATTGTAAGACCTTTTTTGTATTTTAACATTTAAAGTGCTAGTTCACCTTTTCAGAAAAAATGAAAACGTGAACCAACACCTATACACCCTCCCCACCTTCCAGTCCCCGCTGTACTTACCTTAAAGTGATACTAAACACAAACTGTTTAATTTACCTTATCCCTTCTGTTTTTGTATGTGGATGATGCCACGGTAATTATTTTAATTTTAGAAAAAAAAAATCTAAGTACCTTCTCTCCTAATCGATATGCAGATGCCACATGACCCAGCTCTCTCCCAGCCTGTCTGCAGAGAAACAATGGCAGGAGGAGCTTCTGGTCCTCTGCTACTGGTCACATGTTAAAAAAAAAAAAAGCAGCCTTTGGCATACAGAGTAAAATAATATCAATAAACTGTTTTAAATTGTCTTACAAAAATATACAGTATTTATCGGCGTATAACATGCACCTGTGTATAACACGCACCCCAATTTAAGAGGGAAGTTTCAGGAATTTTTTTTTTTTTTTAACCCGTTCAATACAGGACATTTTCACCCCCTTCTTCCCAGACCAATTTTTAGTTTTCAGCGCTGTCGCACTTTAAACGACAATTGCGTAGTCGTGCGACGTTGTACCCAAACAAAATTGACGTCCTTTTTTCCCCCACAAATAGAGCTTTCTTTTGGTGGTATTTGATCACCTCTGCGGTTTTTATTTTTTGCGCTATAAACAAAAGAAGAGCGACAATTTTGAAAAAAAAAACACAATATTTTTTACTTTTTGCTATAATAAATATCCCAATTTTAAAAAAAAAACACATTTTTTCCTCAGTTTCGGACGATACGTATACTTCTACATATTTTTGGTAAAAACTAGGGGGTGGGGAGGGGTTAAATGTGTTTCCTAGGGAATGCTTCTAACTGTAGGGGGAGGGGACGCTCAAGGGGAGGAGACCGATCAGTGGTCCTCCGTTCTGGGAACACAGATCGCTCTCCTCTGAGCTGACAGGACGTGGATCTCTGTGTTTACACACAGAGATCCACAGTCCGGCCCGGTTAACGGGCAATCGCGGATGCCTGGCGGACATCGCGGCCGCCGGGCACACGCACTGGGACCCGAGCAACGTGGCGGGCGTGCGCCCCTTAGGCGGCCGGGAACCCGAGGCCGTCATATGACGTCCACCCAGGATGGGAGATCCCATCTGTGGACGTCATATGTACATACGCGGGTAGGGAAGTGGTTAAATAAACCACTTTAAAACAAAATAATGGTCAGTGAGCATCAATGCAGCCTTATTAGTGCCCATCTGCAGCTTCAATGCAGCCTGATCTGTGCCCATCTGCAGCCTTGCTCCTCACTGCAGTCTAATCAGTGCACATCTGCAGCCTTGCTCCTCACTGCAGCCTGATTAGTGCCCATCTGCAGCATTGCTCCTCACTGCAGCCTGATTAGTGCCCATCTGCAGCCTTGCTCCTCACTGCAGCCTGATTAGTGCCCATGTGCAGCATTGCTCCTCACTGCAGGCTGATCAGTGTCCATCTGCAGCATGCTAGGAGCCGTCCGGGGGGTGGGACTGAGCGTGACTGTGAGCAGAGTCGAGTACACAGGAGATCCAGCTCTGTCTATTTCAGCAGCGCTCGTCCCCTTCTTCCCCTCGGTGGCAGCCTATATTGGCATATAACACGCACACACGATTTCCCCCTATTTTAAAGGGGGAAAAAATAGGATTTTTATTACAGCTTACCTGTAAAATCCTTTTCTTGGAGTACATCACGGGACACACAGCCTTAAGTAATTACTTAATGGGTTATAGGCCACCTTCAGGTGTTGACACTGGTAAAACCAATCAAAGGAAGTATACTCCCTATATAACCCCTCCTCCTTTCAGGAGCACATCAGTTTTTGTAGCAAAGCAATATGCTTAAATCCCAAAAAAGAGGGGAGGGACCTCTGTGTCCCATGATGTACTCCAAGAAAAGGATTTTTCAGGTAAGCTGTAATAAAAATCCAATTTTCTTTATCGTACATCATGGGACACAGAGCCTTAAGTAATTACCTAATGGGATGTCCCATAGCAATGCCACTTGAGGGGTGGGAGAAACAACCCGCAGGGTACAACCAGACTTGAGGATGTATACTGCTGCTTGCAGCACACTGCGACCGAGGGCGATCTCCTCATACCTCCTTACAACCACCTGATAACATTTTATGAATGCATGCACTGAAGACCAAGTTGCGGCCTTCCAGATCTGAGCCATGGAGGCCTGATGACGCACTGCCCAAGAAGCACAAACCGACCTGGTAGAATGCGCCTTAACTTGAAATGGGGGAATCTTACCCCTTAAATCATAAGTTTGAATTATCACTTGCCGAATCCACTTAGCAACAATGGATTTAAACGCTGCCTGTCCTTTCTTAGGACCCTTTATATAGATTTTCACTGCTCTTACCACATCAAGACAATGTAGTGACCTTTCTTCCCTGGAACATGGTTTTGGAAAAAATGATGGCAGGACAATATCTTGGTTCAGGTAAAAACCTGAAATTACTTTTGGCAAAAAGCCTGGACAAGGGCGTAACACCACTCTGTCCTCATGAAAAATCAAATATGGCTCTTTACAAGAAAGAGCAGCCAATTCCGAAACCCTCCTTGCTGAGGATATAGCAACCAAAAATACCAACTTCCTTGTCAGGACTAGGGGAATATATTGTATCGGTTCAAATGGCTGTTTTGTTTTTTGTTTTTTTTTGGGGTTTTTTTTCAATAGATTTTATTGAAAAAGATAAGGCAGTACAGGGTATCACAATAATGGGTATACAGTTTTCTCATAACATTATATTCTCGTGACAGTATACAGAAACCAGTAGACTGAGCATTTACAAATACGGATGGAGACGTATTTCTCAGGTATGAGATAACAGGTAACACAGATAATAACCATGTAGAGATAACTGGATGGATCAAACACTGGGGGTCTCCAGCGAGGTACTGGTGGTAACAAGAATACAGGGGTGAGGGGGAGGAGGGAAGGGCAGGAAAATCTGGGGGGGCAATACACCATTGTGCTATGTGCCCTCGGAGAAGTGAGATTGGTTGAAGTAGATAAGTGTGAGAGGGGTTGGTACTGTTGGGCGACAGCAGGAGCATTTGGTACCACTGGTCTGGGGGCTAAAGGTACAGAAAACTTCCTCCTCAGGAGTGGTCGCGTGAGACTCATGGTAGTAGAAAGAAGAATTTTCGAAATTCTGCAGATCCTCTTGTGATAAGGTCGATTGCATAAAAAGGCCACCATCTGGAGTAGAATCGTGTGTAGGAGTTTGCTTGTGTAAAATCAGTGTTGAGTTTGTCCTTGTAGAGCAGGTTTAGAAGCTCCCATTTAAGTTGTAGGATCTGAGGGCATAGCGAAGAGGTCCAGTTCTTTAGAATTAGTCTCCTGGCTAGTAAGAGACTGATCAGAATCCAGTCCTGGTCGGGGACCACGGTAACAGTTGGGCGTCCCAGTATCCGAAGATGAGGAGTAAGGGGTCTTTAGGTATTTTTTGTAGGAGATGACTTGGTTCCAGAACGGGGATATAGAGGTGCATTCCCAAAACCGGTGGGAAAGGGAAGGTTTCGGCTGGTGACACATGGGGCAGCAGGTCGCTCCTTGGGCAGTCTTGTCAGAGAGGAAAGGTATGTAAGCGCAGTGCATGATCTTAAGTTGAGTTTCCCTCCAGATCTCGTTAGGGATCAGCTGTTGAGTTTTGTTATAACCTTGAAGGATCTTCTCCACTATGTCTGAGTCAGGAAAAACTTTACCCCAGTTGGTAACTGACGAGGAAGCAAGTGAAGGAGTGGATTTTAACAAGAAAGGCTTATATATGTTTGAGATTTTATAAGAGTCGCCTTGTAATAGCAGGTCTGCAAAGGATGTCTGGAACCTCTTACGTTCTTCTCTGCATGAATCACGTAGGAGACTGATGCATTGCACATAGTGTAAGACATGAGATTGCGGGAGGGAGTATGTTTCTGCAATGACAGAGAATTTATGAGGTCGTCCTGATTCCATTGTTGCATAGGGTGGAAAAGTTTGTGAGGCCTTTTTGTCGCCAGATAGAAAAAGTTTTGTATTCCAGCCCCGGTGGGAAGCTAGGGTTTCCTTGGATCGGGAGATACTTGGACACAAAGGGTGATAGTTTTTTAGCGCTTTTCTGATTTCTCTCCAAGCTATGGCCCGTATCTCTGAGAAGGAGATTGTTGTTGTATGGGTGGAGGAGTGGATTTCCATCTGCAGTGGAGAAGGGCCACCAAGGAGTATGGGTGGACCATCGAGGATTCCAGTGAATAGTTGGAGTATCGAGATAATTGCGATATCCTGTCCAAACCTACTCTCAATAGGCAAAGAAGGTTATATGCTCTAATATTCGGCAGGCTAATACCTACTTCGCGTCTGGGAAGATAGAGTTTTTTAAAGGATATACGCAGCCTCTTGTTAAGATGCTAGATGGAAGAAGGCAATTTCCCTACCTTAATACCGAGATACTTTATGTAGCAGTTGGCTACCGTGAAAGGAGAAAGGAGAGTGATGAGCCCAGGGAGGTGCAGATAGAGTTCCTATGGGGAGGATTTCGCTCTTGCTGTAGTTAATGCGAAGGCCCGAACAGAGTCTGAATTTGTCAAAAACTGTTTTGACAGTAGACATGTCAGAGGAGGGATTGACAGAGAAAATGAGGACGTCATCGGCGAAGAACGATGTGCGGAATTCTTGTGAGCCTTGATTCCGTGAAGCGGGGCTTTTTGTGTGAGATATTGAGAAAGGGGTTCCAGTGCAATATTGAAGAGGATAGGGGATAGGGGGCAGCCCTGTCTTGTGCCTTTATGCAGGCGGAATTCATCCGAGAGGAGGCCAGCCACCACCAACCTGGCCGCGGGGAATGCGTACATGGCATGTATGAGGTGCGTGAAAGGGCCTGCAAAGCCCATTTTAGATAGGGCCATTGATAGCCAGTCGAAGCCGACATTATCGAAAGCTTTTTCCGCGTCCAGAGTGATGATGGCATGATTCCACCCCCCCCCCCCCCCCGGGTTATGTGTGGCATGTTCTAGAGCAATCATTACTTTACGAATGTTAATGGTGGCCATTCTGCCCTTCACAAAATCTGATTGGGCCGGGTGTATCAGAGAGGGAATAATGTCTGCTAGTCTGGAGGCCACTATTTTGGAAAGTATCTTTACGTCTAAGTTTAGGAGTGAGATGGGTCGGTATGAGCCCGGCTCCTGGGGGTCTTTGCCTTTTTTTGAAAGTAGTTTTTTGAAAGTAGTTTAATAGTGGCCTGATTTCCGGTTGATAGATAGGGGCCACCAGACCATATGCCGCTATAGACTACAAGAAGAGCAGGTTCAGTTATGGATTGTAGGGTCTTGTAAAATTCCCCTGTAAAACCATCAGGGCCCGGAGCCTTGGAGGGGGCTAGGTTTCGAATGGCAGTGGATATTTCTGGCTGGGAGATAGGTGCATTTAGGGTTTCCAATTGGGAGGGAGAGACTGAGGGCAAGGACAGATCGTCTAGGAAGGATATGGCTACGTTCCTGTCAATGGGGTCGGCGGTATATAGCGAGGAATAGTATTGCAACATAATTCTGTTTATATCATGTTGTGAGGATTTTATGTTGCCTAAAGTGTCCCGTAGGGAGGTGATGTGTGTCGGGCTAAACGGGTCTTTGCAAAGCCTTGCTAGTAGTTTGCCGGCTTTATTGACAAATTTATGGAGGGTGGCCTCTAACTGGGCCTTATGTGTCTGTTCTAGGGTATCCGTCCAGGTGTCCTTTTTGCTACCTGCCAGTGATCTCTGTTCTCGGGGGAATCCCTAGCATAAAGAACATGCTGCACCAAGCGCAGGTTAGCACTGGCAGTTTTATATTTTGCCAAAGTGTTTCTCTTGAAAGAAGCGGCATATGAGTTGATGCGACCTCTGAGGAAGGCTTTACCAGCTTCCCAGAAAAGGTTTGGGTTGTGTGCATGGGAAGAGTTGGCTGCAGAGAATTCAGACCAAGCTTCCTCCATGTAGCGTTGAAAATCTGAGTTGTTTTGAAGGTATGAAGGAAAGCGCCAGAGGGGAGTGGGACGTAAGTCAGGGGTGTCTAGTGATAATGATACAAGTGCGTGGTCTGATATGGCGATATCGTGGATAGTCACCTCTGAGATCGTTGGGATACGACTGTCAGTGCAGAAGAGATGACCTATTCCAGTGAAGATGTGGTGAGGATTGGAGTAAAAGGTATAGTCTCTATCCGCTGGGTGATGAAGACGCCAGACGTCGTGGAGATGGATAGAATCCATAGTGGATGCAAAGTGGGTAGTTTCAGGGGACATGGGTGTTGATCGTGGTCGGTTGGAGGAAGACCTATCTTCAGTCGGGTGCATGGTAGTGTTAAAATCTCCCCCAACTATATGTGGTAGGTGCGGAGCGCGTAGTAGCCAGGTGGACAACTCACTGAAGAACTGTTTGCTGGGATTGTTCGGGGCATATATATTGGAGATCACTAGTTCCCTATGTCCCAATTTTTGGCGTACAGATATGAAGAGGACCTGGCTATCGGTGTCTACGGACATCAGCTTGTGAGGGAGGTTGTTATGGATCAAAATGAAAACCCCTGCTTTACGGCCCTGGAGCCCAGTACCGTCCCCACCCAGAGTTTTTCATGCGGTGGAAATCAGATGAAGATAAGTGGGTTTCTTGGAGCAGGGCAATGTCAGTTTTAAGTCTTTTCAAGTAGTGAAGTATTTTGAGTCTCTTAAAGGGGGACCTAAGCCCTTTCACGTTGAAAGAGGTGACTTTCATGTGGGTGAGGTTATGTGTCAGTTATGGGAAGTTCTACTGTTTACATCAAGTGGAGACCCGAGGAGAAAGGAAGACCTGTCGTTGTGTGTCAGGATGTGCTGACTATGATGTAGAGGTGTTGCCGTAATGGCTGGTGTTTGAAGGAAGCTTCTAAAGAGAAGGAGTAAAGGAGGGGGGAACCAAAGAGGGTAAGGATAAGTAACAGAACCATAACAGAACATTGAAAGACCTTCACTTTTTTCTGCATAGAGTCCCTGTGTAGACCAGCTCTCCTTAAAGCGGAGTTCCACACAAAAATGGAACTTCCGCTTTTCGGAACCCTCCCCCCCTCCGGTGTCACATTTGGCACCTTTCAGGGGGGAGGGGGGTGCAGATACCTGTCTAAGACAGGTATTTACACCCACTTCCGGCATAGACTCCCATGGGAGTCTATGCTTCTTCCTGTCCCTTTGCGCTGTCTCCTGGGAAACACACAGCTCCCAGGAGAGAGTGGGGACCACTTGCGATGCGCAGCGCGACTCGCGCATGCGCAGTAGGGAACCGGGAAGTGAAGCCGCAAAGCTTCACTTCCTGATTCCCTGACCTAGGATGGCGGCGGCAGCTACCGAGAACCGAGCGGGTTCTCGGCGTCGCCTGCCGACATCGCTGGACCCTGGAACAGGTAAGTGGCCATGTATTAAAAGTCAGCAGCTGCAGTATTTGTAGCTGCTGGCTTTTAATATTTTTTTTTTTTGGCGGTGTGGGTGGACCCCCCCTTTAACAATCCAGGTGCTGCTGTAAACGAGCACCCTTTAGGAATTAGCCCCACTTAACGTGGTTGCGTGTCGAGCACGGTTGTGGGATCAGGAGGAAAGCCTACACAGCGAGGTTATGAGAGGTGTTGCAAGGCAATAAAGACCAAATAATGGAGGTGCAGAAGGATGTAACATCAAAAACATATGACAGAACCTTTAGAAAGAAAAAAACAGTCACTTATTAACAAGCTAAATACCTGAGTAGGCAGCGAGCGTAGGCTTAGGTAGCATGGAAGAAGCATTGCTTGTGTTCATATGGAGGAAAAAAAAAGAAAACATATCAGCATGGGGTGTTGCGATGTACAGATCCAGATGTTTTGAAGCGTTTCGGGGAGTCTTTCCTTGGGCTTCGCTGGTCCAGAGGTCGGTTGCTTGGGGAAGCTTTGGGCGGAGAGACAGTGTGGATCAGGTTTCAGAGTACGTAGGAATGCTTCCGCCTCAGAGGTGTCCTGGAAGGATATCTGGTCCCCATTGGGGGCTTGGAGGCAGAGGGTTGCAGGGAAGGCCAGTGTGTCATCTGTCGTTGATACAGTGCTGTGCAGATGTGCTGGAATGCTTTCCTCTTTTTTGAGACCTCCAGAGAATAGTCTGCGAAGATCAGAAGTTTGACACCATCAATTTGGAGAGATCTGTTTTGCCTGAACTTTTTTAGGATGGTGGCCTTGTCAATAGTAAATGTAATTGAGGTACTTCTTGATGATCGGGCGGGGAGATTTGCGGTCAGGGACGAAGGTGTCCATGCGGTGGGCCCGTTCGACCGTGCAAGGACCAGGAAGACCAAGTGCCTCTGGGATACGTCTGGCACAGAATTCGGCAAGGGCAGAGGATTGTAAAGACTCTGGTATCCCCACAAATCTTAGATTCCTCTTTCGGTATCTATTCTCCAAATCAAGTTTTTGGAGTATATATTGGTTGGTTTTATCTTGTTCTTGTTCGGTGGCTTGCGCCTGATAGACTTCTTCCTCCAGGCTCGATGAGCGGTTTTCCACCTCGCCGAGTCTGGTGGGATGTTCCCCAAATTGTGCTTTGAACTGCCTCATCCCCGCATCTACCACCTTTTCCACTGAGGCGGTGATCATGGGAGACAGGAGAGCTGCTACAGCCTGGGCTATACGGTCAGTATTGCTGTACCCCAGGTACGGGGGGGGGGGAGGCAGAGTGCGGGGAGAGAGAGTTCTGGAGCGAGGAGGGTGGTGTAGTATGAGCACTCACCTCCATGTCAGGGTTGTCCAATGTGTCGTCCGGTAAGGCCGAGACCGGGGCCTCAATTTGGGACTGGGCCAGTTGGCTTGTGGCGGTCACATGTGAGCGCGCACCTGTTTTCTTCACAAAACGGTCCATAGGTGAATGGGTAGTCTCTGAGGAGGGTGCTGACTGTTGGGGGAGGGAGGCAGGCCCGTGTGTGGAAGCTCTGGTGTGGATCACGCTTCCGAGTAAGCCACGACCAGGGCTTCGATTTTTTGGCTATGCCAGGTGGAGGCCGTGGGGGATCAGGCACCGATTCTTGGGCCAAGATCGGACCGAGGGAGATAGGGAGGGCTCTCGATGGGGCTGCAGGCAGCAGATGAGAGGCGGGCCTGTGGTAGCAAGGCCCTAATCATGGTGCCGATGTCCGCGCAGGCTGAAGCCGGGGGCCTCAATTTGGGGCTAGGCCCGGAGGTATGTTGCGGCTGTGTCTAAGTCCGCGTCAGTTTTCGGTCACAAGCCGGTTGCCAGGAGGTGGGGGAGTGTCTGGATATGCTGCAGGCGACAAGAGGGGGGACGTGCATGTATTTTTAGGCCGATTTAGGGATTGTGCTGCAGGAGCTGAGGGAGAACGCAGCTACTCCATACGGCGCCGGAACCGGAAGTGTCATGGCTGTTTTTTTAACACAGACAAAACTAAGTTTAAGTCCCAAGGGTTCAAGGGACGTTTGACGGGCAGATTAAGCCGTGTCACCCCTTGTATACTAAAGAATGAGTAGCAAGTGGTCTTTGAAATGAGACCGATAAAGCTGAGACTTGGCCTTTAATAGTACTTAAGGCCAATTTAATTTCTAAACCTAATTGAAGAAAGGCAAGAATTCTGCCTATGATATATCTCCGAGGGTGCCAACCCTTGGATTCACACCAGAAAACATAAGCCTTCCAGACTCTATAAAATAAAGTTCTGGAAGCTGGCTTCCTAGTATTAATCAGGCTAGAGATAACTGACCCGGAAAGCCCACGTTTCTTTATTTATTTCAAGTACTTATATAGCGCCTTCAACTTACGCAGCGCTTTACATATACATTGTACATTCACATCAGTCCCTATCCTCAAGGAGCTTAAAATCTAAGGTCCCTAACGCATATTCATACATACTAGGGACAATTTAGACAGGACCCAATTAACCTACCAGCAGGTCTTTGGAGTGTAAGAGGAAACCGGAGAACCCAGAGGAAACCCACACAGGCACAGGGAGAACATGCAAACTCCAGGCAGGTAGTGTCGTGGTTGAGATTCGAACCAGCGACCCTTCTTACTGCTAGGCGAAAGTGCTATCCACTACACCACTGTGCCGCCCTATAGAATGTGGGTTTCAATAGCCAAGCCGTTAAATTTAGAGTCCATAAGAAAGGATGGAATATCGGTCCCTGAGTGAACAGATCTGGCCATAGTTGGAGGAACCATGGGCCCTCCACTGCCATCTTTACGATTTCTGCGTACCATGACCTTCTGGGCCATGCTGGTGCCACCAGAATTACCGGCTTTCTTTCCAGCTTAATCCTGCAAAGAAGTCGAGCAACTGAATAGGGGGGAATGCATAGATCAGTGAGAACTGATCCCATGGGGTCACCAACGCATCCGTACCGCATGCTAATAGATCCCTTGTTCTGGCCAAAAAGTTGACCAACTTCATGTTGAACCTGGATGCTAGAAGATCCACATCTGGAGTCCCCAATCTTTGGCAAACATTCCGAAATATGTTGGGGTGAAGAGACCATTCCCCTTGGAATAACTGCTGGCGACTTAACTGGTCCGACTGCCAATTCTCTAGTCCCGGAATGAAGATTGCAGAAAGGCATGGAAAATTCCTTTCTGCCCAAGTTAGAATATGGTTCACCTCTCTCTGTGCTGAGACACTTTTGGTGCCCCCTTGGTGATTGATATAGGCCACAGCTGTGGCATTGTCGGATTGAATCCTGACAGGACAATCCCGTAATCTGAAAGTCCAGGACTTTAGAGCCAGGCGTGCTTCCCGAATTTCTAGAATATTGATGGGCAAGATTATTTCAGTTCTTGACCACTGTCCTTGGACAGTTGTCTTTTCTAGTACTGCTCCCCAGCCTGAAAGGATGGCATCCATCGTTACCACTTTCCAGATGACTGGTCTGAAGGATTTTCCTTTCAGCAGATTCTGGGTTAATAACCACCAAGTGAGGCTTTGGGCCACTCTTGGGGACAGCCACATTGGCAAGTCTAAAGCTTAAATTGTTTTATTCCAAGCAGACAGGATACTGTTTTGCAACAGGCTTGAATGGAACTGGGCATAGGGAACTGCTTCGATTGAAGCCACCATGGTTCCTAGCAACCTCATGCAGAGGTGAAGGGAGGGGTTGTCATTTAACCTGACCCTCCAACACCAGCTCTCTTATGGAGATGATCTTTGCTTGAGGCAAGAGCACCTTTTCCTGGGCTGTGTCTATGATCAGACCCAAGTACTCCAGCCTTTTTAGCGGTATTAAGGAAGATTTCTCTAGGTTGAGAATCCAACCCAAACTTTTCAGATAGTTGGTTGTAGTGCGTACGCTTTGCTCCAAACGAGTCACCGATTGATCTATAAGTAATAGATCGTCTAGGTACGCTACGACTGTTATGCCCTGTGCCTTAACCTGGCTAGAGGTGGGGCCAGCACTTTGGTGAACACCCGGGGTGCTGTGTCTAGCCCGAAGGGCAGGGCTACAAACTGGAAATGCTGCTGTTCTAAATCGAACCGCAGAAACTTTTGATGAGCAAGAAATATAGGGACATTCAGATATGTATCCCTGATATCAACTGACGCCAGAAGTTCTCTTCCCAGAAGGATAGAAACTACTGACCTGATTGTCTCCATGCGAAAGGAGCGGATCTTCAGGAATTGATTTAGCTTTCTTAGAGCTAGAATGGGTCTGACATCTCTATTTAGTTTTGGTACCATGAAAAAAATTTGAATAAAACCCAAGACCTTGCTCTTTTGTGGGGGATCTGTATGATCACCCCTTGAGATATTAATCAGTCTAGAGCCTGAAACAGATTGTTTCTTCTCTGGATCTTTGGGAATGCGTGATCTCAGGAAACGAGACAGTGGAAAGTCCCGAAATTCCAGCTTGTACCAGAGCGTTCCTGTGGAGATGACCCATCTGTCCTGAATTTCCTTTTTCCAGACTTCTGAAAATTGCAGAAGTCTTCTTGGTGAGGGGGGTTGCCTCTTCATGATGAGGCTTTAGGATTCTATTTTGCAGATTTCCTACCCCAGGGCTTCTTTTGAGCCTGGGTCTGACCCTGAGGTCTTCCTCTAGAGTCTTACGACGGAGGCCGTCGCCCCTGCCTAGAGGCGCAAGCCCTTGGCACAGGGGAAAGAGCCCGTTTAAATGAAGGGTTTTTTTTTTTTTGACTGGTAAAAGAGTACTTTTTCCACTAAAAATTGTCTTGATATATTTATCCAAGTCTTCTCAAAATAGTCGCTCCCCATGAATGGGAAACCCAGTTAGGAGGTTTTTACATGGTGTTTCAGCTGGCCAATTTTTCAACCACAGGATTCTAGGCATATGTACAAGCATAAGCGTAAGGCGGGATGCCTGGTGAATAGAATCTTTAATGGCATCTATGGCAAAACATAAGGTAGTCCAGCCAAATCCTGAGCTTGTTGTGTAGGAAGCTCTCTAAGGGCCTGTTTAAATTGGTCCTTTAAGAATTGGTAGACGCCTATCACGGCAAATGATGGCACCTGCTATGGAAAAGGTAGATTTTAGCAGGGATTCCAACTTCTTATCTGTTGGATCCTTAAGCATCTGTGCATTGTCTACAGGACAAGTTATTATTCATATTGGAAATCGCAGCGTCAATTGCTGGTACTTTCCATTTTTTGAGAATTTCCCCTCCAGAGGATAGAGAATTGAAAACCTCTTAGGAGGGAGAAAATGCTTATTCGGGTGATCCCATTCAGCAAAAATAAGCTGTTCTAGTAATGCATGTCCTGGAAACGCATGCAAAAGATGGGAAAGTTTTAAAGAACCTAAGGAAGAGGCCGAGTTTTAATGAGACTCTGTTAGAGGCAGCATGAAAGTGGAACGAACCATTTCTGTAAGAGATTGTATCAGCAATTTCTCAGATTGAGAAGCTGAAAAAGGTTCATCTACAGTTGTTTCCTCTGCAGAGGAATCATCGGATTGCTTTTCTTTCTGATCGATTGAGGGCAACACCTCATCGTGTGCCCACTGTTCCCCTTGCAAAGCTGAAGTGGGGGGAGAGGACATAGTACCCTTCCTATCCTTTTGAATAAGGCATGTGATTAAAGCCGCTAATCTTTCTTCCGGACCCTGGAGGGAGTAGGAAAGGGCATCTTCAGTCATGTATACAGGTGCTGAGATGTGAGAGGCAGCTGCACCATCAATTTGTTCCAATGGCTCACCCTGAGTTGCCATAACTGGTAATTCAGGCGAGGATGACAGCATGGAAATACAGCTCGAGATCCCAATGCCTGGGGGTGAAACCTTTACTTTTTTGGCTTTTGTGGTGTCTTTTTTGGCAGGCATAGTCCTAAGTACAAAAACAGAGGCCCTATACAATTTGCACTAAATCGCTGAAAAGTCATGACTTTAAAAGCCGCGATAAAGTTCAGCCTAGTGCTAGAGAAAGAGTGTCCTTCCTGGATCAGGAATGCCAGTTTTTGCAACCCATACATGTCCCACAACTTATGTGTCCCTGTGTGCAGGCAGCTTGTTTCCTCCTCTTCAGCAGAGGAGAGACGGACACAGCTGTATTTATCTGCTTTTAGGCTGGCGTGTGTCCTCGTGGACGTACACGGCACCTGTGTTTAGGCCCCGCCCACTCCGGAAAAATCCCACCCCCTTTTTTTTTTTAAAGTTTCCCACGCCTGAGTGCAGCGTTTTTCGGGTCCCAGACCCAACACGAGTGGGGAAGGGGGTTTGGAGGCAGAGACTCCTGCAGGCACTCCTACAGCCACTGTAACAAACTTTTAGTGGTAAAATAGCGGGACATCCGCATCCCCGACGGCGGCAGGGGGGGGTAATGGTGCAGCGCTGCTGTCCCCCTAATCCTCTGGTCCCATCAGGTGAGAAAAAGAAATTTTTTGCAGATTTCTTTTTTTACCTTGCAAATCTCTCTCCACACGCTGTGCAGCCAGTCACGGACTGAGCTAACAGTGAAGACAACAGAGAAGGTATGTGCATAGACTCCATCTAATGGGCATGACAACATTTTTTCCTTTAATGGAAGAAATACAAAGATGTTTTTAATACCTAAGTTTCTTCCCTTACCTTATCTTCGCCGCAGGATTTTGCTGAATTAACAGAAAATCCAACCTTCACCCATCACGGCAGGCTGCGTTTAGCAAACCTTCAAGGACTGGGTCCCCAAAAATGGGGTACCAACTGCCATGGGCCATGTACAAGCACCCCATCAGGAAGCTTTAGGTAATGTAACAAGACCTAAGCCCTGGGTTCCGCCCCTACAAAGAGAGGCGTTACAGGCAAAACCTTGTGCTTCGATACGAGGTCCCATCCATCTTAGGCCTCAGTGGCACTTTGGATGGACCTGGCTTCTTTTTATGGAGGAATTTAAATCCAGCATGGATCCCTCCTGGAGATCTTCACTCGTGACCAACACCTTAGACACTGGTGAAAAAACTGATGTGCTCCTGGAAAAAGGACGGGTTATATAGGGAGTAAACTTCCTTTGATTGGGTTTACCAGTGTCAACACCTGAAGGTGGCCTATAACCCATTAAGTAATTACTTAATGCTCTGTGTCCCATGATGTATGATAAAGAAAGTGTGTGTTATACGCCAATAAATACAGTATTTGAAATCTATTATTATTTTGTGGAAATAACATGGTGTGAGCGGATATCTGCCAGCCACAGGCTGTGTCACGCCACCCTCTAGCCTGTGTCTGAAAATAACAGGGAGCTGAAGCCTTGGTCAATCAATATTTAATATTCCACCCTCATAGTGTAGAACTGGATAGTGGACACATCGAAGGAAGGAGGGAATGGGCTGTCATTTAGAACGGTGCATGCTCACATGTGTGACTCTATAGTAACATGGGCTGCTCAAATGTGAAGGGAGGAAATGCTCAAGGTAGAAATACACAGAAATCTGAGCATGTGCACTGGCTGCCAACACTGCTTTGCAAAATCCCCAACTGCAGTGGGGACATAGACAAGAGTGGGAGACACAGAACTGCAGGATCAACCAGGTTTTTTGCAGAATACAGAAAACAAACACCATAGTGACTGAGTGAGTATGAACAGTATGTAATACACCATTTATTGATAGTTTTAAAAGATGTGGGTTTAAAGACAGTTTAGGTGCTGCTGAGCTGACAGTTTGAAATCCCCACTCTTCTCCATGCAGTGCTTCCGGGACAGATCAGAAAGATTCATTGTGCAGGCACTGACCAATCAGAATAATCCGGAACCTGGATGTCGAATGCATTGGCATGGGCACTGCTGACAGCTCAGCAGCTAGGTACAGAAGGGACGGAGGAGGTGGAGAGAGTGTCCCGTTCACCTTTTCATTTTTTTTCTCTGTAAAAGTGAACACTTTAAAGTGGAGACTTGGGGAAAAAAATTAAAAGTCAGCAGCTACAAATATTGTAGCTGCTAACTTTTACTACAAGGACACTTACAGTGCCTTGCAAAAGTATTCACCCCCTTGGCTTTTTACCTATTTTGTTAAATTACAGCCTTTAGTTCAATGTTTTTTTAATCTGAATTATATGTGATGGATCAGAACTCAATAGTCTAAGTTGGTAAAGTAAAATTCGAAAAATATATACGTAAAACTATTTTTAAGAAATAAAAAAATGATCATTGGCATATGCGTATGTATTCACCCCTTTGTCATGAAACCCAAAAAAAGCTCTGGTGCAACGATTACCTTCAGAAGTCACATAATTTGTGAAATGATGTCTACCTGTGTGCAATATAAGTGTCACATGATCTGTCATTACACATACACACCTTTTTGAAAGGCCCCAGAGACTGCAACACCTAAGCAAGAGGCACCACTAACCACACACTGCCATGAAGACCAAGGAACTCTCCAAACAAGGGACAATGTTGTTGAGAAGTACAAGTTAGGGTTAGGTTATAAAAAAAATATCCAAATCTTTGATGATCCCTAGCACCATCAAATCTATTATAACCAAATGGAAAGAACATGGCACAACAGCAAACCTGCCAAGAGACGGCCGCACACCAAAACTCATGGACCGGGCAAGGAGGGCATTAATCAGAAAGGCAGCACAGAGACCTAAGGTAACCCTGGAGGAGCTGCAGAGTCCCACAGCAGAGACTGGAGTATCTGTACATAGGACGACAATAAGCCGTATGCTCAATAGAGTTGGGCTTTATGGCAGAGTGGCCAGAGAAAAGACATTACTTTCAGCAAAAAACAAAATGGCACGTTTTGAGTTTGCAAAAAGGCATGTGGGAGACTCCCAAAATGTATGAGGAAGGTGCTCTGGTCTGATGACACTAAAATTGAACTTTTTGGCCATCAAGAAAACGCTATGTCTGGCGCAAACCCAACACATCACATCACCCAAATAACACCATCCCCACAGTGAAACAAGGTGGTGGCAGCGTCAAGCTGTGGGGATGTTTTTCAGCAGTCAGGACTAGGAAACTGG
The DNA here is from genome assembly GCA_037952925.1 of Lithobates clamitans. Taxonomy (NCBI): domain Eukaryota; kingdom Metazoa; phylum Chordata; class Amphibia; order Anura; family Ranidae; genus Lithobates; species Lithobates clamitans. The sequence continues at coordinate 3,455,859 of JBBGZY010000571.1, forward strand.
TCAGAGTTGAGGGAAAGATAGATGGTGTTAAATACAGGGATATTCTTGAGCAAAACCTTCCAGCAGGACGATGACCCCAAACACACTGCTAAAGCAACACTTGAGTGGTTTAAGGGGAAACATGTAAATGTGTTGGAATGGCCTAGTCAAAGCCAAACCTCAATCCAATAGAAAATCTGTGGTCAGACTTAAAGATTGCTGTTCACAAGCTCAAACCATCCAACTAGAAGGAGCTGGAGCGGTTTTGCAAGGAGGAATGGGCAAAAATCCCAGTGGTAAGATGTGGCATGCTCATAGAGACGTATCCAAAACGACTTGGAGCTGTGATAGCCGCAAAAGGTGGCTCCACAAAGTTTAGGGGGGTGAATAGTTATGCACATTGACTTTTTCTGTTATTTTATCCTATTTGTCCTATTTGTTGTTTGCTTCACAATTAAAAAAAAAAATCTTCAAAGTTGTGGACGTGTTCTGTAAATTAAATTATGCAAATCCTCAAACAATCCATGTTAATTCCAGGTTGTGAGGCAAAAAAAACATGAAAAATGCCAAGGGGGTGAATACTTTTGCAAGGCACTGTACCTGTCCAGGGATCCCGCAATGTCAGCACCCCAAGCTGATGCGTCCATCAGCTTTGGGTGCAGGCGCCAGCTTTGCAAGTAAGGGAAGCCAGCAGTGAAGCCTTCAGGCTAGCTAGCAGCAGCTTCAGGGGAGAGGAGAGAGTGCTAACAGATGGCCCATACTAAGTCTATTGGGGAGATCACCTCTCAGGCATTCTAGCCGTTGGAGCACTCTCTCCTCTCCCCTGGAGCCAGTGCTGGCTGACACAGGGAAGATCACGTGACTGGAACAGAGTGGCCAGAGAACAGGTTAGTATATGCATGTTTCTTCTACATAGTAGTTAGTATAGGTATTAAAAGGGATGTGGAAGCAATTTTATGATTAGTTAGAAAAAGCCCGGAATTCCACTTTAAACCAATGAGAGCAACATTTATACGGTACCTTTTTGGAAATTTTAACTTTATGTTTTATCGTATCATCTGCCGGTTTAGATTTTTCATAGGGTAAACCTGGACAACCTGTTGTCACTGGTTTATTTATTTCCAGAGTTTTATGTTCTTGGAGTAGATCCGGCTTCTGATTATCGCTGGAATCAATAATCTGTGATGTGTCCATCTTTTCTTCTTCCACACAGCACTTAGCACATGTATATTCTCTGTCATCCACTTCCATCTGCTGTGCTTGACCAAGGCTTAGGCCAACACATTCTCCATGAAACCAATCATCGCATTGTCCACATCCCACCATAAACCTGGAAAATAAAATTCTGTGTTATTCTGATTCAAATCGAAAGCTAACTTTATTAATTTGTATTGAAAAATAACTCTAGGGAGCAAGAAAAAAAGAATCAGTCAAAGTACTAATGCTATTAATAAACTAACGCTCAAGGCAATTCAGACAGAGAAATTATCAAAAGCCACTCAGAAGGGCTAGAGTGCTGACAGAACGGACGTTGTCCAAAACAATGGAGATCTCCAATGGCATCCATCAAGGCTGCCCTCTATCCCCTCTCATTTTTGCGCTCTTGATGGAACCCCTAGCATATAAAATTAGGAATGACCCACGTATTTCTGGAATCTCCTTTAACGGTATAGACCACAAGATTATTCTTTTCGCTGATGATGTCATCCCCATGATCTGCAACTTAACCCTCTCCTTACCAGCAAAGAAATTCTCCATCAATATAGTTCAGTGTCCTTTTACAAACTTAATTCCACAAAATCCTTGATCCTCCCCCTGCACCTCTCAGCCAGATTAGAATCTCTCCTCCGAGAAGATCTCCCCTACACCTGGACCACACAGGCTATTCCGTACCTAGTGTTAAAATCTCTTTGCCCCACACACAACTCTATGATTTAAACTATCGAGCCTTCCAAAAACAACTCCCTCAACTAATTAATCAAATGCAAACTTCTGGCCTGTCTAAACTGGGCCTCCTTTAAGATGATTGTTCTACCTAAGCTAATATACTTATTACGTACAGTAATGGATACCAGTATCTGGAGCCTTCTTCTCCTCAATACAAAGGCTGATTATGAAATTAATTTGAGACAACAAACCACCCAGATGCGCTCACCATATATTAGTTAGGTACCACAACCAAGGCGGGTTAGGACTTCTCCACATTTGTACCTATTATGCCTCTATCCTGGATCAACTATTACTGGTGCCACCCATCCTTCAATAAAACTTGGTCAACTATGGACCACTCGCCTTACAAAATTATTAACTTACTGGATACCCTCTTACTCACTACTGCGGGCTCCCCTCTCTCTACAACATCCCTCTCCCTATCAGTTAGAGCATCACTCCTAGCCTGGAGGAAATTTACCTATGAGACGGCACCTAACCAACCCTCTCATACTCACCCTCTCTCTCTTAGAGTACTATTGAGTCAAATATCAAACCTTAAAACCCTACTTTTGCATACATACGAAATTAACACTACCGGATCTCTCCTCTAACCAGTCTTTGAAAACTTTCAGGGACCTCCAACACAAATTCTATCTTCCTCTTTTATTTGAAGATCAGTCACTTCCTTGGAGCTTCTAAACTCCCCTCTATAGTCACAATCCCTGAAACACTACATAGATTCTATTCTCAACCCACACACCCTAAACATGGGATATCATTATATACGCAGCCTTAAATGGCCATCAACCCTACTCCCAAATCACTACCCTCTCAAAATGGATAGAAGAACTGAATATTAAAAGAAACCCCTCTTATGTGGCAGCAGGCCTTCAAAACTACATACACAGCATCCCATTGCTCCAATCATTGGGAAGCCTATCAAAAATACACACAGGTGGTACTTGACACCCTATAGGTTGTCAAAAATATACACAGGTTGTTCCGCTACATGTTGGAGGTCTTGTGGCAGTATAGGTACTGTCGCACATCTCTAGTTTTGTAGATCTCTTAGCTCCTTTTGGAAACAAATTTTCTCCCTGATCACAAGTAGCAATAATACACCTTCTACTAACAGCAAAGCTAAATATCACCAGACTTTGGAACACCCTTCCATAGCATCCACACTCATAGACCTTCATCTTCAATGTGAGATGGAGAGACAAGTACTGTAACAAGAAAAAAATTATGTATACACAAGTTTCTTTCTCAATATTCTTCATGGTTATCACATCCTAGCTGCACTGTACAAATGTAATGTTTTCTTGGTTAACACTAGTTCATTTGATTTGTTTGCTGGTACCTCTTTTCCCTCCTCTCTCCCTTCCCATCCCTACCTTCCCTTTCCCTCCCAATCCCCCTTTCCTCTGGAGCCATCTCTACCAATACCTCCAGTTGTAGGCATATGTTTAATGATCTGTATTGAATTTAACAATGCATTGAATGTTATGAGTATTTCCATAATTTGATATTTGTGCTCCAGTTGGACCATCTGACAAGATTTCATATGTAAATGCTACCTCTTTATGTGAAAACTTAATAAAGAATATTGAAACTAAAAAGCCACTCAGGAGGATTTGTTCCACGAGTGTCTAAAAGCACACAGATTATGTTCTTAGGAGCTGGGTAACATTAGAGAACTACGACTGTGGCTCATTTATTACTGTATGTTCAGGCATATTAAGCAGAAGAAAAAATAATATTTCAATTTTTTTTCCTCCACATTTTCAAGAGTTAAAATAGAGATCTTCAATGGTTCTGACAGCTTACACTTAAAATAAGTTCACCCTTAGTAACATGTTACATCTTACACCTATATTTAGGGTGTAACATGTAACATTATTAAATCACCTGCTGCCACAATCTTCCATCTTGGGTGAAAAGTGTTGCTGTAATTCCACCACCTGAGTCTGGACATAGTGTGTGTGGATGGCTGAGACATGCCCAGCTGCTGTTCTATAATATCTACATACATCCTAGGGAAACTATGGCAGGGCTGAAATCACTGCTTGGGATTTCAGTGCAGCAGGGTAGCACTGTCAGCTTACTACAGGAAGTTAGGACCTCACTGGAAATCTGGCAGGTTTAACAGGCATTTTGTACTTGCAACATTTTTTAAAGAAATTACTCATGCGGAAATGTACATGTATTGCAAAGATGTACTGCATTTTTTATTTTATTTTTTTGCCACGACAGTTCATTAAATTAATGTGGCAACAACTTCCATCCATATATAAATGCAAAGTTTTCAAAGGATTACTATCTTAAGAGTAAGAAGGCCAGTGCAGAATTATCAGTTACCCTACTGTATGTGTACGCACACATGTGTAGTAGGATTGAGGCTCAAGCAAGATATATACTGTAAGTAATATTGTGGCAAGATTGGAGATCCTTTACTACTGCTTTCCTTAAAGTGGAACTATACTGTATCTGAACACCACAAACTGAAAACATGATTTAACTTATTTTAATATTCAAAGTTTAATCATCCATCCATCTATCCATGTCTTCATGCTGTATTTTGTTGAGAAAACACTTTGAAAAAGACGCCCTAGCATTTCTAGCCATGGCCATTTTGAGTAAGGCCCCCCTGTAGAATTAAGATACATAGAAATCCAAAAAAAAAACGTTTATTATAACAAAGGGTGACATACAATATTATTATTATTATACAAGATTTATATAGCGCCAACAGTTTACGCAGCGCTTTACAATGTATAAGGGGGACAACACAATTACAGTACAGTTCAATACAAAAGGTACAGGAGGGCCCTGCTCGTAGAGCTTACATTCTAAAGGGAGGGGGTGGTGGTACAAAAGGTAATAGCTGCAAAGAATGATTTGATGGGGGTGGCTCAGGGACAGTTATGTGGGTGTGGGATAAGCTTCCCTGAATAAATGAGTTTTCAGGGATCTCCTAAAGGTGGACAGGGTAGGGGCTGATCGGATATACTGGGGTAGGGAATTCCAGAGGATGGGAGAGGCTCTGGAGAAGTCCTGAAGGCGAGCATGGGAGGAGGCAACAAGGGAGCTAGAGAGCAAGAGGTCCTGGGAGGAGCGGAGGGGGGCGATTTGGACGATATCTGCAGATGAGGTTGGTGATGTAGATGGGGGCGTTGAATGGCCTTGTATGTTATGGTTAGCATTTTGAATTTTACACGGTGGGGTAGGGGAAGCCAGTGAAGGATTGGCAGAGAGGAGCAGCAGTCACGGATCTATTAGTGAGGTGTATTAGTCTAGCAGCAGCATTCATAATAGACTGAAGGGGGGATAGCCTGCTTAAGGGTAGGCCATTAAGGAGAGAGTTGCAGTAGTCGAGAGTTTCAGTAGTCAATATATGATATGATCTTGTGACTAATGCGGTATATGATACAAAGTATTGTATATGCAGGGTATTATTGCCAAGGTTAAACCAGGCATGAAAACTGTTGGTTTAGATTAGGGACTGTTCTGTTTCCTATTATCATCAAAGTAGTAAATAAAGAAATGCTTTGGAAACGAGTTTGCTTATATCCTCAATTCTTACATTTATATAACTTGAAAGTAGTGCATCCCCATTATACTGATGGAATAAAATAAAGTGACAATTCATTTTTTTTTTTTTTATTACTTTTTCCAAGTTATGTTTAGCCCATCTTTGGTTTGATTAGGCAATTTTGACTAAACTTTTTTATTGAAACTGTAAGCCTGGTTTCACACTATTGCATCGCATAGACATCGCATGTGATTTGCACCCGTACTGCTGTGCCGATCACATGCGATGTCTGTGCAATGGGAGCTCAGCCATACAGTTGTATGCCATACAGTTGTATGGCTGAACTCACATTGGATTCGCATTAAAAAAGGTGCAGGGAATTTTTTCCCCGCACTGGAATGGGATCGCATGGGTGTGAACACCCATGCGATCTGATTCCTGTCTAAATCCACAGTTCGCACTGCGATCTGTGAATCGATATGGGGTGTCATTAACATTTTATTCACACCCACAGCGGTTTGTAGAGGGTAGTGTGAACTGCCTGCGGGGGAGATGCAATGCGAAAACCGGTACTGGAATTGCGCTGGTTCCCGCATCGCTAAAGTGTGAACCCAGGCTAAAGAACACCTAGTCATCCACCTGAGACTACGTTCTGAATAATTTTCCGCCATCTTTGAAAAGTTTAACACTGCTTAAATAAAACTTTTTCAAACATATTTTGGGGTTTCCTGATAGTTTGTAACATATAACGAATACCATTTACGAAACCTGTAATAAGTGAGGCTACAGTATTGTTCCAGTAGTGGGTAAACCTCTCTTACCTGTGAATGTCACTGGTCCCTAATCAGGATCCAGGCTTTGCCCATTGGGGTTTTTCAGGGTAGGGTTATATGGATATGCCCTGGAGAGAGGTGGGGGTTACCAGCCTATAGCCTATAATCCAGGATCTATGATAATCCAGCCTGTGTCCTGTACTGAACATTTAAGATATCAATTCCATAAGAAGAATCTGTTAACATTAGACTGTTATCTAGCATATTCCTAGAAATGTATATCTAGTAATACATCCAGCAGTGAAAGACTGACTGACCTTTTCCATTCTCTATCACCAACAGTAAAATGTTGTGAGCACGTCCCACAGGAAGATAACTATAGACTATCATACAGACATCCTTTGTTCTATGAGTGCATAAGCTGATAAACCATAAAAACTAAATTGGGCATAATGAACACTGTGTGAAAAAGAAATACTGACCTAACAAAAGATTAAGAAGAAAAAAAAATACAGAAAAGGATATGTGGAATAGGATCTGCATGGAGTTTTGTTTACTGACTGTATTTGGTTGAAATATCAGCACTTCTTAACATGTCTAAATACTAGAAGCTATAGAAAAAAATGGAATATTATTTTTCTAAGACACTTGTAAAATCAACAACACGAGTACCTTTTGTGCTACAGGGGTGAAAAAAAAGAAAAGAAAAATGGAAAGTAAAAGAAAAGGGATTATTCACTTCTAAAAAAAGGAAAATGCGTCATCATAGCAAAGGAGAAATAATAACCTAGTGTTGACTGTATTTAGTTAAAATGGGTGGTTCCTAAAAATGGGCTTGTCAGTTTAGAAATACAGTACATATCTATAAACTTTGTATATACATGTTGCTAAGTACAGCTAAATAATATCACACATTTCCAACCTAGTTATTGGTTCAACCAAAAGCCAGTCAGATCAAGAAAGCATTTTGCAATGGATCACACAGAGTTTGAGATCAATTTAACCTTCTATATAGGGATGAGCTCGATGTTCGAGTTGAACGTAAGTTCGACTCGAACATCGGGTGTTCGCCTGCTTGCCGAATAGCGAACAATTTGGGGTGTTGGCGGCAAATTCGAAAGCCGCGGATGGATGGGTGGCTTCGTTCCAGCCTTCTAATTGTAAACGCGGAAGCAACGTCATGACGTCACTTCCCGTTTACTCGGCTGCCAATGGCGCCGGTTTTAAAATCAATACACAGTATTCAGAATCGCCGTTTTCAGCGATCTCAATACTTTGAAGTGCAAAGGAGACCCCCGATCCCTCCATAAAGGGTACCTGTCACCACCTATTACTGTCACAAGGGATGTTTACATTCCTTGTGACAGCAATAAAAGTCATCAAAAATTATTTTTTGTTTAAACACAATTTATAAAAATAAATAAAATAAAAAAAATAAAAAATTTAAAGCACCCCCGTCCCCGCGAGCTCGCGCAGCAAAGAAAACGCATACGGATATGTATACGGTGTTCAAATCACACATGTGAGGTATCGCGGTGATCGTCAGAGCGAGAGCAATAATTCTAGCATTAGACCTCCTCTGTAACTCTAACCTGGTAACCGTAAAAAAATTTAAAGCGTCGCATATGGAAATTCTTAGGTACCGTAGTTTGTCGCCATTCCACAAGTGCGTGCAATTATAAAGCATGACATGTTTGGTATCTATTTACTCGGCGTAACATCATCTTTCACATTATACAAAAAAAATTGGGGTAACTTTACTGTTTGGATTTTTTAAAATTCATGAAAATGTCTCTTTTCCAAAAAATTTACGTTTAAAACACTGCTGCACAAATACCGTGTGATATAAAATATTGCAACAATCTCTATTTTATTCTCTAGATTCTCTGCTAAAAAATATATATAATGTTTGGGGGTTATGAATATTAAGAGGAACGCCAAACCAAAACTAAAAAAAAAAAAAAAAATGCGTGGGGGTCCCCCCAAATTCTATTGCTGGCCCTTCAGGTCTGGTATGGATATTAAGGGGAACCCTGCGCCCAATTTTTTTCAAAAATGGCGTAGGGGTCCCCCTCAAAATCCATACCAGACCTGAAGATTTTAAGGGGAACCCTGCGCCAAAATTTAAAGAAAAATGGCGTGGGGTCCCCCCAAAAATCCATACCAGACCCTTATCCGAGCACGCAACCTGGCAGGCCGCAGGAAAAGAGGGGGGACGAGAGAGCGCCCCCCCTGAACCATACCAGGCCACATGCCCTCAACATGGGGAGGGTGCTTTGGGGTAGCCCCCCAAAGCACCTTGCCCCCATGTTGATGGGGACAAGGGCCTCATCCCCACAACCCTTGCCCGGTGGTTGTGGGGGTCTGCGGGCGGGAGGCTTATCGGAATCTGGAAGCCCCCTTTAACCCCCAGATCCCGCCCTCCCCCCTGTGTGTAATGGTGTTGTGTCTTGTCTTTTGTACCATTTTGACACTTTTTTTGTGAAATGGTAGGTGTACATTTGTACATGTTACCATTTCACACAGGGGGGAGACCAGGATCTGGGGGTCCCCTTGTTAAAGGGGGCTTCCAGATTCCGATAAGACCCCTGCCGGCAGACCCCCACAACCACCGGGCAAGGGTTGTGGGGATGAGGCCCTTGTCCCCATCAACATGGGGACAAGGTGCTTTGGGGGGCTACCCAAAAGCACCCTCCCCATGTTGAGGGCATGTGATCTGGTACAGTTCAGGAGGGGGGGTGCTCTCTCGTCCCCCTGATGGGTCTGGTATGGATTTTGAGGGGGATCCCTACGCCAATTTTTTTTTTTTTAATTTGGCGAAGGGTTCCCCTTAATATCCATACCAGACCTGAAGGGCCTGCTACGGAATTTGGGGGGACCCCCAAGCAATTTTTTAAAAGATTTTGGTTCGGGGTTTCCCCCTAATATTCATACCAGACCCAAAGGGCCTGGTAATGGACTGGGGTCCCATGCCGTTTTTTTCAATGACTTTTATCTGTATTGCCGGACCCGACAATTCATTATAGCCGCGAGTACTTTTAAAATGACTTTTTTTTTTCTTTAGAAATGTCATTTTGTGCAGGGACTGTTCTAAACACAGGAAACATGCGCCACTTTACAGGCATACCATAGACACCCTCCAGTACGACATTGAATATTTCACTTTTATTGTTTCACTTTAAGCATTATTAAAATCACTGCTCCTGAAAAAACGTCCATTTTTAAAACTTTTTTTTGCATTGATACATGTCCCCTGGGCAGGACCCAGGTCCCTAAACACCTTTTACGACAATAACTTGCATATTAACCCTTAAAATTAGCACTTTTGATTTTTCACACTCGTTTTATGCATTAAGGTGAAAAAACACCTGGCAGTGACCTCCCCCCCTCTTCCCGGCCCCCGCCCCCCCGTTTTACTTACCTGAGCCCTGGAATTTCCAGCGGTGAGGTCGCGCTGTCCCTCTGCCCGGGGTTCTCGGCACTTGATTGGATAGATTGATAGCAGCGCAGCCACTGGCTCCCGCTGCTGTCAATCAAATCCAATGACGCCAGGGCCGAGTCATATATTCACTACGTGGTACATGTGACAACAATCTCTCGGATTCTTCATATGTACGGGCTATGGGGTAGAGTGGCAAGACAGAAGCCTTTTCTTATGAAGAAAAACATCCAAGCCCGGCTAAATTTTGCAAAAACACATCTGAAGTCTACCAAAAGCATGTGGGAAAATGTGTTATGGTCTGATGAAACCAAGGTTGAACTTTTTGCCCATAGTTCCAAAAGATATGTTTGGCACAAAAACAACACTGCGCATCACCAAAAGAACACCATACCCTCAGTGAAGCATGGTGGTGGCATCATCATGCTTTGGGGCTGTTTTTCTTCAGCTGGAACAGGGGCCTTAGTCAAGGAAGAGAGAATTGTGAACAGTTCCAAATACCAATCAATATTGGTGCAAAAACTTCAGGCTTCTGCTAGAAAACTGAACATGAAGAGGAATGCCATCTTTCAGCATGACAACGACCCAAAGCATACATCCAAATCAACAAAGGAATGGCTTCACCAGAAGAAGATTATTTTTTTTGGAATGGCCCAGCCAGAGCTCAGACATAAATCCAATTGAAAACTTTGTGGGGTGATCTGAAGAGGGCTGTGCACAGGAGATGCACCCTCAATCTGACAGATTTGGAGGGTTTTTGCAAAGAAGAGTGGGCAAATATTGCTACGTCAAGATGTGCCATGCTGATAGATTCATACCCAAAAAGACTGAGTGCTCTAATAAAATCAAAAAGGTGTTTCAACAATGTATTGGTTTAAGGGTGTGCACACTTATTCAACCATATTACTTTGTTTTATTTTTACTTCCCTCCACCTAAAAGATTTTGGTTTGTTGTTCAATTGAGTTGTACAGTTTATAGGTCACATTAAAAGGTGGAAAAAGTCCTGAAATGTTTTATCTTTGTCTTATTTTTTTACATCACAGAAACCAGACTTTTTATATCCACTGTATATGTATTCTCACATTCCTCAGTAGTTATACCAAAATCTATATATTTAAAAAGTAAAATTTGCAATTTATAAAATTTATATGGGCTAATGGTAGATCCAAACTTAAAATAACACTACAATGATCGAAAACTGAAGCAGAGATGGCACTTCCAGATATATATTTAGATTACCTGGCAGGGCGGTTATAACAGCTACAGACATGGAAAAGACACCGAAGAGCAGGAGGAGTGGAAAAGTACCTATTGGAAATACTCCAGAGGATTCGGACCCCTTTCTCACTGCGATTTGCAGGCACTATAGCGTTAAAAATAGCACCTGCAAACCGCCCTAAAACAGCTGCTCCATTCACTCCAGTGTGAAAGCCCTCGAGCTTTCACACTGGAGCAGTGCGCTGGCAGGGCATCAGAAAAAGTCCTGCCAGCAGCTTCTTTGGAGCGGTGAAGGAGCGGTGAACTCACCGCTCCTCCGCCACACTTCCCCATTGAAATCAATGGGGCAGCGCTGCGATACCGGCGGCGTTTTGCGGGCGGATTTAAAATAGCGCCGCTTTACCGGCAGCACAGTGTGAAAGGGGTCTTAGTGGTAGGATTGGAGACACAAGCAGCGAGGTTACCTAAAATTAAGATCTCCATGTTTACAATGGCACGAGTGGTGTGGAAAGAAGTTAAGGGAATAGTGGGGTTTAGAGAGATTCCCCAGGAAATTCCCATCTGGAATAATCCAGCATTTGAACAGCTGAGAGGAAATCCAGATGGAAACTTCTGGAAACAGAAAGGTGTGGTTTTAGAGCAGTTGTATGAACATGGAACTATGCTAATATTTGAATACCTGAACAAACAACATGATATAGCACATAAACACTTTAATATTTAAAATAAAGACATGCCTTACAGGCGCAATTTGGCAACCAGAATCTTAAGATATCAAAATACCCCCTAAGGCCCCTTTCACACTGCCGCGACTTAAAAGCATGATTTTACCACAATTTTAGGGAACGTCTGTGTAAACTTGAGGTCTATGGACCTCAACTCGCATGAAAGTCGGGCCAAAGTAGCACAGGGACTACTTTAAAGTCGCCTATACATAAATGGTTATTATTGGAAATCATAGGGAACGACAAGTGTGAAAGGGGCCTTATAGGAACTCTGAAGTCACAGGGGCCAAAGGGGCCGATATCAATATTGTACTAATTTCTATTACAAGCTAAAATAGGCAGAGAGCCATGGAAAGTAAGAGACAAATGACTTGGTTATGATCCCAGAAATGACAGATAAGAAATGGGAGGAGATATGTTCCTTGCATTTGTTGGTATCGTCAGTAGATAATAACAAGATGACACCATTGTATATAATGGACCAGATATATCTTAGCCCTATTAGACTATATAAAATGGGTAGAAGGCCAATATCAGAATGTTTGCGATGTCATCAAAATGAAGCGGATTTCTCCCATATGATTTGGTCATGTAGGGATGTAATAGGATATTAGAGTCAAGTAATAAAAAAATTATCTGAAATTATTAAAAGACCGGTGCCCTGTACCCCTGAAGTATGTTTCTTGGGGGTGTTGAATGATGAAGAATGGTCAGAACATGTAAAGATCTTTTTTGCAAAAAACACTTTTTCAGGCTCGAAAGCAAATTGCTAAGAGATGGATGCAAGTTATAACTCCTATCAAAGAATAGGCGAATGCAGGTAATCATATAGCATATGAAAGAGTTATGTATGAAAGTAGGGGAAACCTACAGAAATATCAGAAAATTTGGAGTAAATGGTGTAGTATGGAATGGACTAGTGAGAGATAGTGAGAAGATGAACAGAATGATTAATGTAGAAAACTGTAAATGTGATTTTTATTATTATGTATGCTTTTGATATGCAATAAATAGTATGAAAAAAAAACATGGTATGGGCAGATTTGTCAGTCACAGGCTGGGTCATGCCGCTCCAGCCTGTGTCTTAGAATAAGGAGGGAGGTGAAGCCTTCTTCAATCTACATGTAATATCCCCCCCTCCTCATTGTGTTTCGCTGGTAACTTTGTAAACGCCCACATCTATGACTCTATAGTCACATGGGCTGCTCAGATGTGATAGGGAGGAAATGCTCAGCATAGAAACTCACCGAAAACTGAGCATGTGCAGAGCTGCCAACACTGCTCTGCAAAACCCTCAACTGCAGTGGGGACATGGACAGAGACCGAGAACAGCAGGATCAGGTTTTTTGCAGAATACAGAAAACATATACTATGGTAATGGAGTATAAACAGCATGTAAAACACCATTTATTGATAGTTTTTTTTATAGAGTTTTTTTTTTTTTCAGAATACAGCCAGTCTTTTCCTTTGGATTTGTGCAGTCTGTGGAGAATAGGATTGGTCACTGTTGTGTTCAACACCCGATTTTCAATGAATTATGAGCTGTGTAACCCATACCTTTTCCTGAGTATTGCCCTACATGTGGTGTTGTAGAGTGTGCATACAGAAAACTATGCTAAATTATTTTGTCTTCAGCACAGACATGACTATTTAGATGTCAATAATATATTCTTCAATAGGTTCTACGAGAAACATGAGTTTTATAAAGAACAAAACTACCAAAGGATCCTTACCTATTTCCATGAAGTTTTCTGCATAAACTGCAATGTCTTGTTGGATTCCAGACATACTTATCAACTGGTGAAGTTACTTCTGCACCTTCTTTCTTTACAGTAGGAATGTTATCAGGAATAAACAGAGGTGGTTCATCAACAGAAACACTTTTACTACTTCTTCTTTGTCTGGGTGGAAGTGACTTTTTAAGTTTTGTCTTCTCTTCCGGTTGCTCAGCTGCTTCTTTCTGTTCTCCCATGTCCTTTGACTGAGGAGTGATTTTTGGTAGTGACTGTTTACTGACTGATTTATCACTAGAATGTGATAAACTTCCAGAACGTACATGAGATGACAAAACTTGTGACATTTCTTTTGAACTTCCCTGGCTGTCCCGTAATGCATCATCTAGCTGTTTTAATAATGTAGAAGAATTACCCTTTTTTTCAAATGAACGTGGCTTTTTTTTAATTGTAGTCTTTATTGGAATGTTATGGATTTTCGTAGCTACAGACCCCTTTTTCGTTACTTTAATGATTTTCGACTTGTCAGAAGGAACTGGAGATTCAGAGTGGGTTATGTTAGTTTTTTTAAACCTACCCTTTTGATGTTGAGAATACAAGCCCTCTTTTGGAAAAGCAGTATTTTTTGTAGAATTTTCCCTCTGTGTAGGTACTTTAGCAGAACTTTGTTTTAGCTTTTTTGTACCTTTTCGGTTACGATTTGGTTTTCCGAAACCATTTCCAGGTGACATTTCTTTTTCTGAAGCCTGTAACTTTTCACCGCTTTCTACATCTTCTGTGCAATTAAGTACTAAATTTTCTACAATGGATATATCTTCTAAAGAATTACATTTGTTACTAGTATTCAAAATTTCAGGTGCAATAGAATTTTTGTCTGCTTCGCACTCTTGGACAGAGCTGCTAACAGGATTTTGCAAAATGCATTCAACGTTAATTTCTGGGCGCAATACCGTCTTAACACCCATGTCGCATTCAACAACTCCTGATAAAAGTGCAAGCTCTTGATGAACTTTATCATAAATGACATCAGATTTTTTATCATCAGTCTGACAGTTCTCATTATTGTACACTTTTTCATCTACAGATGGCTCTAAGACCTCAACTGTCAAAAGATCTCCTTGAGAATTATTTAGATCATGTTCTGTCACTTCTTCTAAATCTTTATTAGAATTTGTACTTAATAAAAGAAGAGAATCACTATGTAATGTTTCAGAGTTACCATCTTCTTTTTCCAGTATGCTTTGTGTGTTTGATAAAATTTCATTTATGGTATTTGATTCTTCATCTAGTGTCTCCTTATTTGCGCTATTCTGATCTGTAGCTACTTTATCGTTATACTCCTTATTTGCTAATCTTGTTGATCTCCTCGAGTTCGGTGTGCTATTGCTTCGTTTATCATCACTACTGACGTTCAAAGTCTGTTCCTCATCTTTTGCTGTATCAACTGCAGTGTCTTTTCGGGAAGATTTAGATTTTTTGGGACTTGCAACCTTTACAGCATTCAATGTCTTCTCAATTGTACTAGGTCTCAGCGTTCTTGTGGATTCTGTTAAACATATAAAACAATGAAAGGAATAAAACACTGAATGGAACTGCCATAACCATTAGTATTAAAAAAAAACAAACACTTACATCTGTAAGGCTAAAGAGGATATAATACTTTGTACTTTCACATTGGAGCTGAACAGCAAAGTTAATCTGACAAAACCCTCCTCTCCCGATTTGTCCTATTCCTATTTCATGTTCATTTTTAGCCACAGTGACTAACCGGCAGCCAACAGACAGTCCTCTAAAACTTAGACAAGAACAGCGAGAGAGGGAGGAAAAAAGTATCTTTATTGCTCACTGTAAAATGCTTCTCAACTTAATTGATGGTATGGTATGCTTGTCTGATTTTACCAACCCTAAAATCCATTCCTGGAGTCTAGTAATTCAGACACAACTGGGTTATAGTGCCACCTACAGGAGGACTGGACATCGGAAAAACTGTAAACCAATCTCAGTGTAACCCCTCCTCAACACAGTATGCCTCAGTCTTGCGATAAAGCAATACTAAGAGCATGAACATAAATACAGAGGGGTGGAACCTAAGTCCCTCAATGGACTCCAAGAAATGGGATTTTACAGTAAGTGCAAAACTCCTATTTTCTTTCTCCTCCAATAAGAGACACAGGAATTCACATACAGTTAAGACATCCAAGAACAGTTAAAAAACTAAGCCAGCTAGAAGTTGATCAAACAGAACGAAAAATGAACTCATGAACAGGGAAGAAAGGACCCTGATGTGGTCAACAAAATAAAACACTGGGGATAACACCCCCCCCCAACAGGAACACGTCCCAAACAAAACCTATTACAAAACACAGGACAATTTAGGAAAGACTAGCCAGTCTACATGGTAAGGCTTGAGACTGGACATTCAAAACCCTTATGATCAAGAGGATAGAACTCTGCGACTAAAGGTTGTAGCCTAGCCAGACAACCAATAGCCAACAAGGCAGTGAAATTACCCCTGAGACCACTAGAGAACTCAGGGGTTCATTCCCACATAGTCAACTTGACAGAAGAAGGTGAGTGCAGGAAAGACAAATGCCTCAAGGGTGAGCAGGAGTAAAAGTTCAGACTTCAGCCCCTGGTGAGATTGGATCCACCAAAAAACACTGGGGTGAAACTAAAAATAGGATTTTTTATAACAGCTTACCTGTAAAATCCTTTTCTTTCGATGGACATCACGGGACACAGAGCCACAGTAACTGATGGGTTATGTAGGTACCTTTAGGTATTGGACACTGGTCACATCCTAAGCAAGAAGTTCAACCCCCTATATAATCCCTCCCCTTCCAGGGATACCTCAGTTTTGTAGCAAAGTGTATTAGAAGAGGGGCGGGACCTCTGTGTCCCATGATGTCCATCGAAAGAAAAGGATTTTACAGATAAACTGTTATAAAAAATCCTATTTCCTTTCTCGAACATCACGGGACACAGAGCCACAGTAATAACTGATGGGATGTCCCAAAGCAATGCCAACTGAGGGGGGGGAAATCACAACCAAGTAGGGTGCAATCAGACCTGAGGACCCTGTACCGCTGTCTGCAGCACACTATGCCCAAAGGCGATATCCTCATGCCTTCTCACATCCACCTGATAGAATCTGGTGAATGTATGGACTGAAGACCAGGTTGCGGCCTTGCAGATCTGAGCTATAGAGGCCTGGTGATGCACTGCCCAAGAAGCACCAATAGCCCTTGTGGAATGTGCCTTGATCTGAAACGGAAGAATTTTCTGTTTCAAACCGTAGGCCTGAATAATCAATTGTCGAATCCATTTAGAAATGGTAGCTCTTGACGCTGCCTGTCCTCTATTGGGACCCTCTGCACGAACAAAACATCCGTTTGAGCGGTTGCTTCCAGATAGGCCTTGACTGCTCTTACTACATCCAAAGAATGTAGTGACCTCTCTTCCGGGGAACAGGGGTCTGGAAAAAAGGAAGGCAGAACAATGTTTTGGTTTAGATGAAAATCTGAAACCACCTTCGGTGAAAAACTAGGATGAGGGCGCAATACCACTCTATCCTTGTGTATAATCAAATAAGGCTCTTTACAGGAAAGAGCTGCTAATTCTGATACTCTTCTAGCAGAAGAGATGGCTACCAGAAAAATTAGTTTCCTTGTCAGCAAGACCAAAGGAATCTGACGTATTGGTTCAAAAGGCTGTTTCTGTAACACCACCAGAACCAAGTTCAAGTTCCAGGGGTTTAGGGGCGCCTTAACCGGAGGATTAAGACGCATCACCCCCTGCATAAAGTTTCGGACCAAAGAATGCGAAGCAAGTGGCCGTTGAAAAAATATTGATAAGGCCGAGACCTGGCCCTTGATGGTACTCAAGGCCAGCTTCATCTCTAATCCTAATTGTAGAAAATCAAGGGTTCTACCTATCACATATTTTCTGGGATGCCAACCCCTGGATTCACACCAGGATACATAAGCTTTCCAGACTATGATAAATCATTCTGGAAGCTGGCTTCCTTGCATTGATCAAGGTAGATATATGACAGGACCTGAAAGCCCACGACTCTTCAGAACGTGGGTCTTAATAGCCAAACCGTCAAATTTAGCGTTTGTAAGGCAGGATGGAACACTGGACCTTGAGATAACAGGTCTGGGCGTACCGGTAGGGTCCACGGGGAACCCACCTTCATCCTTACTATTTCTGCATACCAAGTCCTTCTGGGCCAAGCAGCAGCCACCAGAAGTATTGACTTCCTTTCCTGCCTGATCCTGCGAAGGAGTCGTGGCAGTAGCAGAATAGGCGGGAATGCATAAATCAGTGAGAACGAATGCCACGGAATCACCAACGCATCCGTCCCGCATGCAAGAGGATTTCTTGTCCTTGCCACAAATCTGTCTATCTTTTTGTTGAATCAGGATGCAAAGAGATCTACATCTGGGACCCCCCATCTTTGGCATATGGCCCAAAAAGACGTTGGGGTGCAGAGACCATTCCCCTGGGAGTAACTGCTGGCGACTTAGATGGTCCGCCTGCCAGTTCTCTATCCCTGGAATAAAAACTGCCGATATGCATGGCACATGCATCTCTGCCCAGACTAAGATCTGGTTCACCTCCTTTTGAGCAGCTCGGCTCCGGGTGCCTCCCTGATGATTGACATAAGCCACTGCTGTGGCACTGTCGGACTGGATCCTGACTGGGCAACCCTGTAGCCTGATAGCCCAGGCTTTTAGGGCTAGGTATACCGCCCGGATCTCCAGAATGTTGATGGGTAAGGTCCTCTCGGACTTGGACCATAGCCCCTGGATTGCAGACTGATCCAGAACTGCTCCCCAACCTGACAGACTGGCATCTGTTGTTACCACCGTCCAGGTAACCGGTAGAACGGATTTCCCCTTCTGCAGGTTTTCGGGTATGAGCCACCAATTGAGACTCTGATGCACCGCATGCGACAGGTGCATCG
This sequence comes from Lithobates clamitans, assembly GCA_037952925.1. Classification (NCBI taxonomy): domain Eukaryota; kingdom Metazoa; phylum Chordata; class Amphibia; order Anura; family Ranidae; genus Lithobates; species Lithobates clamitans. The sequence continues at coordinate 3,474,160 of JBBGZY010000571.1, forward strand.
GAAAGTCTACGGCCTGAACCTTGTTGTTCCAGGCCGACAGAATACTGTGTTGCAGTAGTCTTGAATGGAACTGAGCATAGGGAACTGCTTCGAATGAAGACACCATCTTCCCCAGCAGCCTCATATAAAGGCGGACAGAAGGACCCTTCTTGGTCCTGACTGCCAGAATAAGCTCCCTTAAAGCAGTGATCTTTGCCTGAGGAAGAAATACTTTCTCCTGGCTTGTATCTATGATCAGACCCAAATACTCCAGTCTTCTTACTGGTTTTAGGAAAGATTTTTCTAGGTTGAGGATCCAACCTAGATGTTCCAGATACTTGACCGTGGTCCTCAAGTTCCCGTTCAAGAAAGCTACCGACCGGTCTATCAAGAGCAGGTCATCTAGGTATGCTATGACAGTTATACCCTGAGCCCTAATCTGGCCAGAGGAGGAGCCAAGATCTTTGTGAACACTCGAGGTGCACTAGCTATCCCAAAAGGCAGAGCCACAAACTGGAAATGGCGCCCTCCTATCTCAAAGCGTAAAAACTTCTGATGAGCAGAAAAAATGGGCACATGTAGGTATGCATCTCTGATGTCTATCGATGCCAAAAACTCTCCTCTCTGCAGGATGGAGACTACTATCCGAATTGATTACATTGCGAAGGACTGTATCCTTAGGAATCGATTCAGATCTCTTAAATGCAGAATGGGTCTGACATCCCCATTTGGTTTTTCGACTGTAAAAAGGTTGTAGTAGAAGCCCAATCCTTGATCCTTTTATGGGAACCACTATAAAGACCTCTTGCGACAAAAGTCGCTCTAACGCTAGAAGGAGCGACTGCTTCTTCTCTGGGTCTCTGGGAACACTTGATCTGAGGAAACGAGGAGAGGGAAATTCTTGGAACTCCAGCCTGTACCCTAAGGTTACCGTGGAGATTACTCATTTGTCCTGGAAGTCCTCCTGCCAGGGCTTGAAAACTGTAGCAGTCTTCCCCCCACTTGAGCGAGCGGGGGCGCCCCTTCATGAAGAGGCCTTAGTGTCTTGTATAGAAGACTTTTTCCCCCAGGACCTCTTTTGTCCCTGGGGTTGACTCTTGTTTCTTGCCCCAGACGGAGGAGGCCGTCGTGACTGCCTGGAGGCTGATGCCCCTGGAGCTGGGGAAAGAGTCTGTTTGAAAGAGGGACGCTTACTCTTCTTCTTAACAGGTAAGAGAGTGCTTTTCCCACAAGAGATTCTCTTGATATAGTTATCCAAGTCTTCTCCAAACAACCTTGCACCACGAAAAGGAAACCCAGCCAAGAGCTTCTTACATGGTGCTTCGGCTGACCAATTTTTCAACCATAAGATTCTACGCATATGCACCAACCCAAGTGAAAGGCGAGAGGTTTGCATGATAGAATCTCTGATGGCGTCAACAACATAACATAAGGCCGCTGGAAGGTTAGCAAACCCCTGGGCCTATTGTTCAGGTAAAACTTTGATGACCTGCTTAACATGGTCTCTTAAGTATTGACAGACTCCAATCGCTGCTACTGCAGGTTTGGCCACTGATCCTGCTAAGGAAAAAACATCCTTTAATAAGGATTCCATCATTTTATCCACAGGATCCCTGAGCATCTGAGCGTTGTCTACAGGACAAGTCAGACTATTATTTACAGAGGAAAGGCCACATCAATGGCCGGTATTCCCCACATCTTAATAAATTTTTCTTCCATAGGATAAAGTGTTGAAAACTTTTTCGTCGGAAGAAATCGCTTATCTGGGTGATCACACTCAGAATAAAGAAGCTTTTCAAGCAAATTATGAACAGGAAAAGCATGTGCTGTTTGAGAAGGTTTCAGCGACCCCAAAGAAGAAGAGGATTCCTTAACAGATTCAGGTACGGGCAACTTAAATGTGGAGAGGACCGATCCAGTAAGGATCTGTACTAAGACTTTCTCCTCTTGGGAAGCCGAAGAGGGTCCCTCTCCACCTGATTCCCCAGAAGAGGAATCATCTGTCCCATCCTGATCCTCTGAAAGGGATTCATCTCCTTTATCCCAGAGCTCCTCTGCCTGAGGGTCTTGGGAAATAGAGGAAGGCCTAGTACGTTTTCTTCCACTGAGTGAAGCTGTAATCACGGCCATTAATCTTTCCTCTAATCCAGTAATGGTTGAGGAAAAAACCTCTTGTGTAATATATACAGGGGCTGAAGTGTCGGAAGCAGGTACAGCCCCTGACCCCCAACGGCTCTCCCTGGCCAGCCGTCCCTGGCCCCTCAGGGGGGGAGGATGTAGCAGACAGGGGGTCCTCAGAACCTGAACGAGATCCCCTAGTGTCTCTGGTTCTGGGGGTACTTGAACCTCTTCTACCCATAGTGCAAAGCAACAAGGTGTGAGGTATCCAAAATGAACACTGACTGCTGAGCGATGTAGTCTGGCAAAAGCCTTGCTACAAAATGTCTAGTCCAGTGCTATCTTAGTAAATGCAGCCTAGGAGAATGCCTGTGTCCCACCTTACATGCGACTGTCAGCTCCGTATCCCTCCAAGGCTCAGAGCACCTGTAAAGTGTGCTTTAAATGGCCATGCTTCTAGCACTGTGGGCGTCTAAGCAAGCTGACCCCCCCCCCCCCCTCTGCCGACCCCACCCCCTTCGTTTTTTTTCGAAAAGTGTGCGCTTCCCGCGCGAGCCTAACCCTTCCAAATAAGCATGGAGGAAGGCTGGGGGTGGAGGAGGAAGGAGAGAGGCCGGCAGCGATGGGGTCTGCATACCTGCAATGGCGGCAGCGGCGACAGTGCGGTGTAAAACCGCCTTACAGCCCACTTGCAGCCTCCCCCTAGCCTGGGGGGAATATTCCAGAGGAGAAAACCCCCCATCCCATTCTATCTGGAGCCGGTCAGAGGAGCTTGTACAGCGTCGAACGCTGAGACAGAAATCAGCATGAGAAGGTATGTGCTCTTGGAAGCCCCCCGTGGTCACAATAGGCATAGCATGCATTTACCTTAAAGGAGAAAACCTACTAGAATTCAAAATTCTGTGGAATCTCCTCTTACCTTATCCAGCCGCAGGGTGCTGTATACACAGACCCAATCTTCACCTCTCACGGTGGGCTCCGTTTAAAAAAAACGTCAGAGACTGGGGCCCCCTACAAATAGGGGGATCCTGCAGTTCTGGCCCTGTAAAGCACCCAGCCAGAAATTAGGAGATTTTTCTGATTTTCTGATCTGCGGGGTCCAGCTCTCTAAAAAGAGAAGTGTTACAGGTAAAACCTCGTTTCTTCGGACACAAGGCCCGGGTACCATCCAATTCGGCCATGAAAGGACACTTTGAACGGATCCGGTTCGCCAGGCTTGCCCCAGTATAGGATATCAGGATATTCCCTTTGGAGCTTCAGCACAGGACATCTTTACACGTCCAACACCTAAGACACTGGCGTAAAAACTGAGGTATCCCTGGAAGGGGATGGATTATATAGGAGGTTGAACTTCCTGCTTAGGGTGTGACCCGTGTCCAATACCCAAAGGTACCTACATAACCCATCAGTTATTACTGTGGCTCTGTGTCCCGTGATGTTCGAGAAAGAAACATGCTTTTTTACACTACATATGAAACTGGGGCCTGTGGAAGAATATCACAGAGGCTGCCTAACCCAAACCACAGCAATAGGTCTAAGAAGCTCCTGACGCACCAGGGCTTGTAAAGCATAAACAAACAATAGAGCAAAGGGCAGCAATCTTAGTCAAAACAGCTAAGAGCATTTACCGTATTTATCGGCGTATAACACGCACTTTTTTCCCCTTAAAATCAGGGGAAAGTCGTGGGTGCGTGTTATACGCCGATTCCCGCTATCGCTATGTGAATGTCGGCGATCGCCGCCGACATTTACATAGCGAGTAGTTTCAAATATGGCGCCGCGGACTTCGGAGGGGCTCGGCAGTGCTGAACTAGCGCCACCGAAATCACAGAGCCGAGATACACATAGTCGGGTGTATTCGGCTCTTTCCGGCGCCGCTCACTGTCTCGCCCAGTCCCGCCATTGGACCTGTGTTATGTCCATCATAGGGCGGGACTGGGCAAGACTGTGAGAGGCGCCGGAAAGAGCCGAGAACCCTCGGCTATGTGTATCTCGGCGGCGTTCGTTCACTTCCGCCGGCGCCGAGTCTCTCCGAACTCCGCGGCGCCATATTTAAAACTACTCACATGTGTATGGCGGCGGCGGTGGCAGCGACAGGAGGCATGGAGCATGAGGCATGGACACTAGGCTGCAGGGACAAGGCTGCATTGGGGACAAGGCTGCATCGACAAGGCTGCATTGATAAGGCTGCACTGGGGACAAGGCTGCACTGGGGACAAGGCTGCATTGATAAGGCTGCACTGGGGACAAGGCTGCATTGATAAGGCTGCACTGGGGACAAGGCTGCATTGATAAGGCTGCACTGGGGACAAGGCTGCATTGATAAGGCTGCACTGGGGACAAGGCTGCATTGATAAGGCTGCACTGGGGACAAGGCTGCATTGATAAGGCTGCACTGGGGACAAGGCTGCATTGATAAGGCTGCACTGGGGACAAGGCTGCATTGATAAGGCTGCACTGGGGACAAGGCTGCATTGATAAGGCTGCACTGGGGACAAGGCTGCATTGATAAGGCTGCACTGGGGACAAGGCTACATTGACAAGGCTGTACTGGGGACAAGGCTGCACTGGGGACAAGGCTGCACTGGGGACAAGGCTGCACTGGGGACAAGGCTGCACTGGGGACAAGGCTGCACTGACACTGAAAAGGCTGCAATGACACTAACAAGGCTGCAGATGAACACTGATGAGGCTGCATTGATGGGCATTTTAATGTAAGTTTCTTTTCCTTAAACTTCCCTCCTAAAAGTTTTTTTCCTTAAAATTCTCTCCTAAACTTGGGGTGCATGTTATACGCCGGCGCGTGTTATACGCCGATAAATACAGTACTTATTAAAGTGTAGGGCAAGGGAAGGTATCTGGAGGACCTTTCCCTGGGCCCTGCTGATCAGCCAAAGGAGGGCCAACTCCCAGATGAAGTCCCATAAAGTCTTCTGGACATGCTCTGTCCCAGTAGAGTATTAACTGCAGCAGAAACCTAAGGCATTCCACCTACTGACAATCCAGTGGGGCACAGTACCCTCCAGTGATGATCTCTGCCTGCTGCATAGTGCGGACATTGCTGGTTGATGACAGCCAGTCTCCAAGGGCAGTACAAGTGATATACAAATACAAATACTCTCAGCATCGTCTAGCCAGGGACCAGGCTATTTTCCTGTTGCAGGGAGGACGTCCACTCCTTCCTCGAGCCAAAGACACTGCAATACCACAATGGGATCCAATGGAGTATGAAGCAAAAAGCTTTGTCAAGGTGGGATCCCTCCAAATTAAGGGAACTCTTCATTCTGAGGAACTATATGAAAGTCCTGGGGATGCAGGTGTTCCAGCAAGTGGAATGCCTTTCACAGGGAGAACAAACTAACCCAGTCCCCTGTAGAGGGTGAAGGATTATAGCAGGGACTACCAAATCCAAAGAGACAGATTTATAGGCCTGCTCAGAACCTAAATCCACCACTGCAGAGATGGGGGGGTAAAAGAAAAAAATTGGAAAAGGGAAGGCCATCCTGAGGGGCATTCACCCAATGTCTTACACCCCCTCAATGGAGAAGGGATGAACTCCCTACCTGATGACAAGGGAACAGTGCACAAGGTTATGGTCTTTTAAGGGAGGGCTTAAGATAAACCTCCTCTCCCACCACTGACAAGCAATTGCCAATGCTGTTCCTTAGTGAGACCCATTCAGGTTGGATGTTGCAGGAGTTGGGTCCTTCGGAAAGGTGCTGACTACAAGGATCCATAAAGATGCTCTTTACAGGAGGTTGTTTGAGCATTCCTCAATAAGGATGCCTGGAGAGGGGACTGGACAGAATACAAGGGTTAATGCTTCAAGTAGTAGCAGGTGAGCTTGGGCGACACTGAGGATCAATCCTATGTACGTAGGGAACAGCTAGGGCTGGTCCCAGTTGACCATGTAGGTTAGGGGTCCCTCGGAAGGGACCCCAAGAGGTACCCTGTACTATGAGAGGTTGTACTAGCCCCAAGGACAGGGGTTATTCATGAGGAAGGGAGTAGAGACCTGTATGGGGCACAGCTCCAATCTGAGTAAACATATGGACTGCAGCAAGATGTCTGGGGTGTGAGAAAGCCTGAAAGACTTCATGCAGAAGGCTTTTCAGAGAGATAGTTGACCTCTAAGTTTGAGCCCTATTGGCTGATTGGGAGACTTACTACATTGAAAAAAGCACGCTCTGTCCTCCTGAGCCATTACTGGTCACTGTGTCAAGTGCAGCTTCAAAGGCACGACCTCCCTTCAAGGCCAATCAAAGCAGATGCTCTTTAGATATGTCATCTGGGTTCAAGTAGTGTAACCAGAGTGCCCTGCACATTTGTATGAACAGTAGACCCATTGGGGACATAAGTTTATGTTTGTAACAAGCCATCACAACTGAAGCATACGGCTCCAGACATTTGTTCCATCCACTCTGAGAGACATGGATCTACATCTGCAGAGAAGAGAGCTCAACTCACCCAGTCCAACATGGTCTGACAAAGTCACCGCCAACACAGGACAGAGGGCAGAACCAGCAGATCCCCTGAATGCAGGGGTGGTCACAGGGAGTTTAGCATATGTTGTCAAAATGTACTGAGTAGATGTGGAGAACAGAGCAATGGATGAAACTGAGGAAGACTCTAATGAAGCAGACCCTATAACTATATGGGTAAAAGGTTCCATATTACAGGTGCTGGTTCCCTCAGAGGTTATTGAGTAGGCTCCCCCAGAACCATTAGAGGAGTATGTGCTGGTGTCAACCATAGCAACAGGACTGTCCCCTTCTGTTTCCCCCATGGCAATAAAGCAACTAGGACCAAAGGGTGTGGAAAGGCCTCAGTTACTTTCAATCTGAGGCAGCTAGTGTTGATGAGGAGTGAACTGCAAAAAGTGGGAAGTTGAAATGGACCTGAGCTCCATTTAGTGCTTGCAAGCAGGAGCAGTAATGAGATGTTTCTTGCTCTATGAATAATAGTAGGAAAGAGTGCAGAACGCACATAACACTCCACCCAGAAAATTACATCAGCCCTCAGCATTAACCTTTAGGACTCACACACACTGGACGTTTTTGGACATTTTTACAGCTGCTGTTTTTGGCTTCAGACATTTTTTTCTACAGTAAATAAACTCCCCATCATGTTATCCTATGTGTCCATGCACACATAGGCTGTTATCAACTGTTTTTGGCTGGGGCGTTTTTTGGCTGTAAAAAAAACCAACACTAGTGGGCTCTGAGAGTTTTTCAGCTGTAAAAACGCTCTAACGTCAAAAAACACTGATAGACGCTCAAAAACGCGCCTAATCAGCGTTTAACATTTTTGATCCATTGGAAAAAAAATGCTAAAAAACACGAATGTGGGGGGAAAAAAAACGCTAAAAAACGCTAATAAAAGCTAAACACTATTGCAAAAACTTTGAAAAACTCACTGTGAAGCTACTGGCATGTTTATAACGTTATTTTAATGCACAGTGTGCATGAGGCCTTACTGTGGTGAAAACAGCAACATAGGGAAACGTGAAAGGCACCCAATGATGCAAAACTGCTTCTGCCAGAGACAAGGATGCTTTAACCTTTTTACTATCAAATATATTAAGAAAGCTCTCAAGGACTGCATCCAAACCACATCCCCATAAAGTACATAGAAAAATAAGCAGAAAAGAATGGGACTTTCAAAAGGTGCAAATCTCAGGAATGTATATAAAAAACAATGTTTATTGTGTGTACATATTAAAAGAAGAACATAAAAAGAGCATTACTGTTTCAAGACCTGTATAGCCCTCATCAGACACATATCACATCCGATAAACCATTGGTAAATACATGTAAATCCTTTACAGTATAAACAGTAAAAAAAAGACTGTAGTCAAATTATGTTTTTCTGGATGTGGATTCTCAACGCGTTCCCCCTCCCCCCATATATGACCCCTTAAACTTATAGCTGAGTGCCATGGACTTACTGAAAAACGCATCTACCACTAAGCTAGACATCCCCCATATTACAATATATTGTATTTTTTTAAATCAGAGACCCTGGAAAATAAAATAGTGGTAGTTCCAATTTTTTGTATGCGACATATTTGCGCAATGGTATGGAGCAAAATTTTTGTAAAAAATACAATTAAGTAATTTTGGGGAGGGGAAGGCAATATATTAAATATATTATCTAATTTTTGGTAACAGTCAGCTTGTGGCATGTGAGCAATGCCTTGCTGCCATTACCGTAAGCCTTACAGAGGTAGCAATAAAAGGGCTAAAGAGGGCTTCCAACCTCTAATCTGCAGTATCTTTACAGACTAGGACCTCATCCACTGGGATCGTCAGGGTCTTATTCAAGTAGGAAATGACCAGATCAACAGCCAGAGAACCCAATTTCCTGCAGAATTCCTCCTCCATGGGATACCACTGGGCTAAATGATTCAATAATGAGAACACCTCCTCCAGGTGAGCCCAAATGGCATAGGTCTAACTTTTGTCATTGTTTTGGGGGTGCATGCAAATTTAAAGCTTGCCATGTTGGGCATCTAATTACTTGACACAACCTCATCTTTTCAGTGTCTTTGGAAGAACAGCACTCTCAAAGTGGCAACTTTAAATTCATACACATAGCGTCATCCAGGAAAGCCCACTGTATCTGAGACAGTCCCAAACTTTGAGAGTCCTCCTGAGAGGACTCATCCAAAAAGGATTGCAAATCCTTAATGGCTTTCTCCTTCTTGTTCAAAGGATGTTTCTCTGACACCTCACCCCCCTGCGAAAAGGTAGGGGGTGAAGGAGAGCGTCCATGTTCGCGTCTCAGGTATTCCAAATCTGTGAGGACTTCTGAAAGCTGGTTACACAAACCATAAACTGCTAATGAAATTTCCTTCATAGACACAAAGGAACCGGAGGATTGTACCCCTGAAACAGTGAAACTGCTAGATAAGGACAGGGATTCAAAGCTAAGCTGACCCTTAGGGGAGCCATTATAGATTAAACTATGGGGATTCTCCCTACCTGATCGAGGGAAATGGGAACCCACGCCACCGTCCATCCCTTCCTTCCACCTCTTTGCCTAGGCAACTCCATGTTTGCTGAGGGTCAGTAAGCCTATAATTCTGGTAGTGGGAGCAACCGCCCAGCTAAGAGAAGCATCTACCAAAGTCAGACACCCATGTGACAAGTCATCCCACAACAAATGTCCTAATACTTGCAATGGCACTGGTGCCATTGTGCTAGAGCCATTTTGTAATTGTGCTGGAGCTGTGCACCTCTGAGTTGCCGACTGCACACAAGGGAACCCAAAATGGCACCCGTGCATGCTTGCAATTAGGTTTTTTTCGTCTTACTTTACCTGTAAAATCCTTTTCTTTTTCATACATCATGGGACACAGAGTCAAGCTAATATTCATTACCTACTGGGATGTCTCAGAGCAATAGCCTTGAGGGGAGGAAGACACCCTGGCAAATAATAGCCATCCAAACTTATATGGCAGCCCGCAGTACACTGCAGCCGAAAGCCGAATCTGCTGGAACATCCACTTGATAAAATTTTGTGAACGTATGCACTGAATCCAGGTAGCAGCCTTACAAATCTGAGCCACAGATACCTGATGGCGAAAAGCCCAGGAGGTTCCTACACCCCTGGTAGAATGAGCTCTCACCCTAAAGGAAGACCTTTAAGTTTCAGACCTGTAGGCCTTGAATGACCAACTGACGTACCCAATTGGCAATGGAAGCTTTGGAAGCTGCCTGCCCTTTCTTGGGTCCTTTTTTTAAAACAAAAAAGGAGTCTGATCCTCGGATCTCCGCAGATCTAGACAAACCTTGACTGCCCGGACAATGTCCAAAGAATGCAGTCGTCTCTCTTCCGCCGAACGAGGCTGAGAGAAAAAAAAAAGAAGGCAAAATAATGTCCTGATTTAAATGAAAGGCTGACACCACTTTTGGCAAAGAGGATTGAACAGGTCATAACACGACCCTGTCGTGGTGAAGGATCAAGTACGGAACCCTGCCGCCAACTCCGACACCCTTCTAGACAAGGTGATATCCATCAGAAAGACTAGCTTGCATGACAGCAAGTCTAATGGAATTTCCTTGATAGGTTTAAATGGTTGTTTCTGTAACACAGACAGAACCAAGTTCAAGTCCCAAGGAGACATAGGTGACCTAATGGGGGGAAGCAAACGAGTTGCCCCCTGCATAAAGGTTTGGATCAGTAAACGGGAGGCTAAAGGCCTTTGGAAGAATACTGATAGGGCCAAAACTTGACCTCTGATTGTTCTCAAACCCAATTTGATTTCCATAGCTGACTGTAGAAAAGAGATAATTCTCCCAATCACGTATTTCCGAGGATGCCATTTTCTGGCTTCACACCAAGCAATACAAGTCTTCCAGACCTTATGATAAATTTTCCTAGTGACAGCTTTTCTAGCATTTACTAGGGTGGACACTGCTGATCCCAAGATGCCACGGTCCTTTAACACCCTGGCTTCAATAGCCATGCCGTCAAATTTAGAGACTGTAAATTGAGGTGGAAGATAGGACCTTGAGATAGTAGATCGGGGCGAAGTGGAAGCATCCATGGCCCGTCTATTGTCAGTCTCACAATCTCCGGGTACCAGGGCCTTCTGCCACCAGAATGACTGTAACCCCCTCTTTCCGAATCCTGCGCAACAAATGTGGACGGAGGAGAGGGATGGAAGGGAAAGCATAAACCAGGGAGTACTGTCTCCATGGCAAATTTCCTGGAACACCCCTGGGTGTAGGGACCATTCCCCCAGGCAGATCTGCTGGCAGCTGAGATAATTTGCCTTTCAGCTCTCTACTCCCGGTATATGGACTGCCGATATAAAATCGGCACATGTCCCTCTGCCCAGGCTAGTATGTGGTTCACCTCTTTCAGAGCTGAACGACTCCTGGTACCGCCTTGGTGGTTTATATAGGCCACTACAGTGGCATTGTCAGATTGAACCCTGATAGGACAGTCCTGAAGCTCCACCGTCCAGTACTGTAGGGCCAGACGTACTGCCCGTAATTCCAGGACGTTGATGGGCAGGATCTGTTCGGTCTCTGACCATTTCCCCTGAGCTGTGAGCCCTTCTAGGGTCGCTCCCCAACCTGAGAGACTGGCACTTGTAGTCAGTACTCTCAAAGTTACCGGGAGAAAGGATTTTCCCTTTCGCAGGTTCTGATCCTGCAACCACCAGTTTAGGCTTAAGCGTGCCTGAGGAGATAAGCACATTGGGTAATCCAGGGCTTTTCCTCTCCTGGTCCAGGACAACAAGATGTCTTGTTGTAAAGGCCTGGAATGCAACTGGGCATAGGGCACTGCCTGGAAGGAGGATACCATCCTCCCTAGGAGACTCATACAGAGCCGAATGGAGGGTTGTCTAGTGCCCCCTTATCTGATGCACCCGAACCTTGCTTGCTTGAACCATATCTAGGATCAGGCCTAAATACTTTAGACTTTGAGCTGGTTTGAAGGCTGACTTTTCGGTATTTATGATCCAGCATAAGCTTTTCAAATATCGCACTGTGCATATTATGCTCCGTTCTAGAGACTATAATGAGTGGTCTCTGAGTAGGAGGTCATCCAGATACTCGAGCACCAGGATCCCTTGGGCCCTTAAAAGACCCAGTACTATTGCTAGAACCTTTGTGAATACCCGGGAGCTGTAGCCAGCCCGAAAAGTAGAGCCACAAACTGAAAATGACGTTCCTCTACTGCAAAACGTAGGAACCTCTGACGAGGCCGAAAGATAGGTATGTGTAAATACGCGTCATATCGAGGCTAGAATGTCCCCCCTCTGGAGTGAGGCTACTACTGAGTGGAAGGACCCCATCCGAAAGGACTGTATCAGTAGATACTTGTTCAGGGATCTTGGGTCCAAAATGGGCCTTGTGCCCCCGTTTGGTTTCTGAACCGTAAACAGGTTTGAGTAAAACCCTGTGCCCCTTTCCGATACCGGAACCTCTACAATCACTCCTTGATGTACTAGATGATGTAGTGCCGGAAGCAATACGTTTCTTAATGGAGGATCCGAGGGAACGCTGGATCATAAAAACCTCTTAAGGGGGAACCCCCTTCAACTCTAGCTTGTAACCACGAGATATAACTGAGGTGACCCACTCGTCCTGAATTATTGTTCTCCAAATGTCCGCAAAGTGCAGCAGCCTTCCCCCCACTCGATGGAGTGGGGGCATCTGCTCAAAAGGAGGGCTTGGTGCTGGGTTTAGAAGAATCTTGGACCCAGGGCTTCTTCTGACCCTGTGGCTTGCCCCTGGCCCTAGCGCCCTGTTGGTGGTGGAACCGCCTTGACGTTGAGACATTGGAGGAAGCAGTCACGAGGTTTTAAACGAGGGACGTCTGGTGCTTTTCGTTACAGGAAGTAGAGATCTCTTCCCTCCGGATATCTTTTGGATATATTTTTACAAATGATCACCAAATAAACGTTCCCCGTGAAAAGGGAAACCCGTCAATAACTTTTTACAAGGAAGCTCGGCTGACCAGTTCTTAAGCCATAAGAGTCTGCACAAATGTACAGATGAGAAAGCCAAATGAGAAACCTGCTGTATTGAATCCTTTAAGGCGTCAATAGCAAAACACAGCGCTTGAGAAATATCTGTCTTACTTTCAGGCAGATCAACCGCCTGGTTAGGCCTATCAGGCCGTTTGACCTGATCCTTTATGGACTGGCAGATACCAATTGCTGCAACAGCTGTGTGAATTGCTGAGCTGGCCAAAGAAAAGGAAGCCTTTAATAATGACTCCAATTTCTTGTCACCAGGGTCTTTTAAACCCTGTGCGTTATCTACCGGACAAGTTAAGTTCCTGTTTAAGGAAGAGACTGCTGCATCTACTGCTGGCACGTTCCATTTTTTAATGGACCTTTCATCCATGGGATATAAAAGGGAAAACCGCTTAGGAGGAACAAAAATCCTGTCAGGATATTCCCAATCAGCATACACCGCCTGTTCCAACAGGGGGTGTAGAGGGAAAGCCTGTGCGGCCTGAAGAGGCCTCAGGGGTCCCAAAGGGGACCAGGGGGGCTCAGTCACTTCTGGAAGAGGCAACTTAAAAGCAGAATGAACCATTTCGGTCAGTCAGGATCAAAAGCCTCTGCGACAGAGGCAGACATCAACTGCCAGGCCCTCCACAGAGTCCTGAGTTTTAAGCTCTTCCACATCCTCAACCCATTCCTGCGGGATGGAGGCAATCATGCCAGCAATCCTGTGCTATAACCCAGCTAGGGCCGAGGACAGTTCATCCTTAGTGATAAAGGGTGAAGCAGCAGTGTTGACTGTAGGCACAATACCAGATAGACGCAGCGGCTCAGACTGCCCAGAAGCCTCTGGTCTTTCAGGGGACACGACTAGATTCATTGGGAACTACTGACGACATCGATGGGCCCTTCCCTATAGTGTTAGTCCCGCTCCTCTTTTGAAGACATTTACCCGCAACAAAAAGAGTACTTGGGTGTAGTATTAAAACACCTCAGAGCCCCTATGTAACAATCCTGCTAAGCACCCTTAGGCTGCCAAGCAACACTTGGTTACACACATGACCCGGTAAGGAAAGAATGAACCGCTGCAAGTGTCTGTTTAGAGCCTTCTCTGTGTCCCACAGCTGCCTTCTGGAAGCACGCTTGGCCTATACAGCTTAAATAAGCTGGGTGTGCGCCAGAACGTTCTGTGCGTGCGCACGCACGGACGTGGCTGTATTCACGTATGACGCAAATCCTCGTGTGCCCAGATAAAGGCTACTGAGCATGTGTGGCAAAGCCGCGTGCGCCATGGTCACCAAACAACTGCTAAATCCAGCGGCGCTTTTGCGAATGCACGCGCGCCATGACCGCCACACAACTGCTAAACACAGCGGCACTCTTGCGAACGCACGTGCACCATGGTGAATCAAGAAAAAAATGGCGCACCATCTTGCGCCATCATACAGGAAAAAAAAAACAGCCAGACACAAGCAAAAAAGGTACGCTTTGCAAACCCCCACAGCTTGCCTAAAACTCCCCTGTATGGTCACCGCACATAGGTGTCCTGCCTCTAGCTAGCTTGACTGATTGTTACAATCACTGGGACACCCCACAATAATAGTAAAGGGGTTTCACTTAACCGTTCAGACGCAGGGCAGCTTAGAAACTAAGAGCCCAAACTTCACCCATCACAGCGGGTTCCTGTCACTTAAGGACCTTCAAGGACTGGGTACCCTTTTCATGTTTAGGGTCCACTCCCTTGGACCTGTACAGCAACCCTGCAGGAATGCCTTAGCACTGTGGTGTCCAGGATTCCACTTTGCAGCGTTCAGCGCCCGGAGGCTGCATTACAGGCAAAACCTTGTAGGATCTTGAGTCTTCTTTGCCAGGCTTGGGTACCATTTATCTAAGCATATAAAGCCTGTGTCAAATGGATCCGATCAGCAAATCCCTTGATTCATTTAAGAACTGTTTGTGAGACTAGAGACCTGGAGCTCCGAGAGCTCAAACAAACCGTGCCATCCACCTTGCAGACACTGGTAAAAAACTTAAGTGCTTCCTGTGTGGGAGGGGTTATATGAGGGGATCACTTCCTGTCTGAAGACCTTTGGTCTACCAGTGTCCATTCACCTGGAGATAGAGTATAACCCAGTAGGTAATGAAGATTAGCCTGACTCTGTGTCCCATGATGTATGAAAAAGAAAGGCCCAGTCCACCACTTTTGAACACCTTTTGAACACCGCTTTGGGTGTATCACTTCAGTCCTTGCATACAAAATAACTAGAGCCCCAAACACAGGGGGGCACCCACATGTTTCACATAAAAAAATTACTCACTGCTCCTAGACACAGGACCAGAAACCCACAAGTTGGGAGATCCCCGCAGGGCCTTCAAAGACTCAACTCCCCCTCAAAAGGCCTTGGACCTGTATAGCACCCTGCTAGCAAGGTCACTGGATACAAGGTACTCTGGAGATCATTGCCCAAGGGATGGCAATGCTACAGGCCATCTCTGCTCTTACATGCGGGGTTCAAGTACCATCCCAATTGGCCTCAGGCCCATAGCCGACCAATCTGGATTAAGCCTTTCGATTCCCCAGTAAGGGTGTGCAGAATAGGCCATATAACCAGCGGACCAATGCCCCCTGAAATGAATCTTCAGAGACATTACAGGCACAGCCATCACCTAAGTAC
Source organism: Lithobates clamitans (assembly GCA_037952925.1). Lineage (NCBI taxonomy): Eukaryota > Metazoa > Chordata > Amphibia > Anura > Ranidae > Lithobates > Lithobates clamitans. The sequence goes on from JBBGZY010000571.1 coordinate 3,489,403, forward strand.
ACTAGCAAAAATCGGAGACCATTTTTGCCCAGCGTCCATTTACCTGATTGTTGCAGCATAACTCAAGAAGTCATGCATATAAAAGACACCCAAAATCTGTGATGTACAATTAACCAATCCAGTATTTGAAATGCTTACTTGCATTGTTCTCCTTCCTCTAAATGTTTTTTTATTTACTTGCAATGTGGCTTTGAACTTGCAAAGAAAATCTGACTACACCAAGAAAAGTCAATTCCCTAGCACAACACCTGACCCTCACCACCTTCTCCTCTGAGGTGTGTAATTACTCTAGGTGCTGGTTCAGCATTTCTACTTGGATCAGCCACATTTACTAGAATCAGTTCATATATTCATATATGACAACTGCTAAAATGCATGCTTCTGAAGATTTTTGCCATACATACAAGCAAAACCCTGAAAACTCTCTGATTTTGGCAATTCCACAAAAAATGCATACAAATAATGGCCGCTCTTTAAAGACTAGGTTCGCACTAGGTTGCACGGTAAATGGCAGTGTCGGCTCCAGCGGGGAGCAGTGTAATGCTCACCTAAGCATACAGGTTTTATGTTTTTTTTTTCAATTAGTTAAGAGTTTTCACACAGTGACACTTCATTTATGTCATTGCACAGCTGTGCAGCATATTACACTGCTGTACAGTGACATGTGGTGGCATCCAGTGCGCTGCTAAAAAATGCAGACATGCTGCATTATTTTACACTGCACAGCACTGTAGATCACACCAACATTGTGATGTGAAAGGGTCACATAAAAAAAAAAACTGCTAATCAAAGAATTCTGGGGTGAAATAGCACAACCACTGTATATAATAGGATGGCAATAGCAAAACTTAAATACACAACTGAGATTGCCATGCTATAATGACAGGTTCTATTTCTTCAAAAAAAAGGTGTTAAATAATAGTTTAAATTTTGCACAGCTAGGGCTTTGATCCCCAGATGCTGGCAATCAACTAAAAACCCTGTGATTGGGCCACGGAGATGTGCTATTTGATGAGGAAAAAGGAGATGTTAGCTCAGCACTATAAGAGACAAAGGGAGAGGAGGATTTACTAAAACTGGTGCACACGTAACTAGGTGCAGCTGTGCATAGTAACCAAAGAGCTTCGAACTTCAGCTTGTCCAATAAAACCTAGAATCTGATTGGTTACCATGCACAGCTGCACCAGATTTTGTGTGCACCAGTTTTAGTAAATCTCCCCCAAAGCTTTTAGAGCAAGCAGAATACTGTGGATTCTATATATGGAAACAGATGATTTTAAGATCCCGAAGTTAACTTTAGAATATTTATTAGAGTCTTTTTATGGTTGTGGGCCTCAAAGTGGGATTTGTAGGTAGCTTGATGATAAAGTGAGGGCCTATTCTCTCTTTACTGAGTAAAGGGGGGTGTTTTGTTTTTGTGGGATTTTTGTGTTGTCTCTTTAACCACTTCAATACCAGGCACTTAGACACCTTCCCGCCCAGCCCAATTTTCACCTTTCAGCGCTGTTGCAATTTGAATGACAATTGCGCGATCATGCTACACTGTACCCAAACAAATTTTTTATCATTTTGTTCCCACAAATAGAGCTTTCTTTTGGTGGTATTTGATCACCTCTGCGGTTTTTATTTTTTGCGCAACAAATAAAAAAAGACCGAAAATTTTGAAAAACAAAAGTTTTTCTTTGTTTCTGTTAAATTTTTTTGTAAATAAGTACGCTTTCTCCTTCAATAATGGGCACTGATATGGCTGCACTGATGGGCACTGATACAGCGGCACTGATGGGCACTGATGAGGTGGCACCAATGAGGTGGCACCGATGAGGTGGCACTAACGGGCACTGATGATGGGCACTGATAGGTGGCACTGATGGGCACTGATAGGTGGCACTGGTATGCGGCACTGATGGGCACTCATAGGTGGCACCGATGGGCACTAGTAGGTGGCATTGATTGGTATATATTGGTGGCACTGATGGGTACTTATGTGTGGCACTGATGTGTGGCACTGATGGGCACTGATGGGCATAGATGGGCAATGACAGGTGGCACAGATGGGCAATGACAGGTGGCACAGATGGGCAATGACAGGTGGCACTGATAAAGCATTGCTGGTTAGATCTGGGCATTACTGGGCAGATCATTGACATAATAGTGCCAATCAGTGCCCATTTGTGGGCACTGATTGGCACAGATTGGGCACATGTGGATGGCCATGAGGTACATACCTGGCCATCCACGTTGCCCCTTCCCTGGTGGTCCTAGTGGCATCCCTGGTGGTCCAGTGTGGTGATCTGAGGGGGGGCTGCGCTGATAAACAATCAGCGCAGACCCCCCCTGTCAGGAGAGCCGCCGATCGGCTCTCCTCTACTCGCGTCTGTCAGACGCGAGTGAGGAAGAGCCGATCAACGGCTCTTCCCATTGACAGCGTGATCAGCCGTGATTGGACACGGCTGATCACGTGGTAAAGAGCTTCCGCCGGAGGCTCTTTACCAAGATCGGTGTAGCGGTGTGTCAGGCTGACACACCCGGGGGCGCGCTGCGGCATGTTATCCTGCTGGACGTCATATGACGCCCAGTCAGGATAACAGAACCACTTCCCGGACGTCAATCCGCTATAGGGCGGGCGGGAAGTGGTTAACCACCTGCTGACTGATCACAGGAAATATACTGTAAGCAGGCGGCAGGTACAGGCATGATCATGTACATGACCAGCCTTCCTCCTGATTTGGGGCACGCATGCCCCCTGCCAACCTGTGCCATGATTGCCCACAGCACGCGTTTGGCAGCTGATTTCAGGCAATGATTTGGGCTGAAATGAGCTGATCAGCTGTGTCCAATCACGCACAGAGTTCTGTCTTTACAAAAACGCAAAAAACTGTACTGTGAGCAGAGATGTGCCGGTTTCTTCTCCCTAAAAAGCAGGGAGAAAAAACAGCCAGGTAGCAAAGTAGTAGCAGCATTTATTACACAAATTACACATTGTTAGGCACACAGTTAACCCCTTCTCAGCCATGTCATTAGTACAGTGTCAGTGTACAGTATTATCACTGATCACTTTATTAGTTAAAGTAGCGACATCAGTGTCAGTAACCCTCCCAGATAGTGTCTTTTAGCACCAGATGGCCGCCAACCTATCACAGTCCCACTAAACAGTCGCTAATCACTGCCATTACAGCATAGCGTCTATAGCTGCGTAATATTCAACAGTTTTTAGATACTATAACTTTGCACAAACCAATTATTATATACGTACTGTATTGGGATTTTTTTTTTTACCAAAAGACAGCTGAATACATTTTGGCCTAAATTTACAAATAAATTTCATTTTTTTATTTTCTTATTGGATATGTTTTATAACAGAAAGCAGAAAATATTGGGTTTTTTTTGTTTTTGTTTTTTTTCCACAATTTTCGGTCTTTTTTGTTTATATAATAAAAAATTAAAAACCCATCGGTGATCAAATAGCAACAAGAGAAAACTAAAAATTATATAAATGTATATGTGTACAGCGTTGCATGACCACGCAATGGCCAGTTAAAGAAGCCCAGTGCTGAATAGCAAAAAATGCCCTGGTCATGACGTGGGTAAAACCTTCCGAGGTCAAGTGGTTAAATGATGACAATCAATTGAATAGAGTTGAGAATTTTTGTAGTAACAGAGGAGTTTGTATATTATTGGCGGAAATAGTTGTAAGATATATATATATATATTTTTTTTTTTTTTTAAGGAGTATGAAATGAATGTTGAATTGAATGTTTTGAAATGTATTTTATGTGTCCCACTTTTTGTTGTACTTCCCCTGTCTCTTTCTGTATCCTATTGTGATGGAAAAAAATGTTATAAAATAAGTTCAGTAAAAGGAAAACAATTGTTTTCTAGGTACCCTAGCAGTGACCTGTGTATATTCAGTATGGAAAAATACAGGTCATCACAGATAGCCTTGGCTCACATTGATGCTACTTTGAAATCGTGCTACTTCACTTTAAGTAGCGCGATTTCAAAGTAGAAGGTCAGCGCGATTTCAGGTGCTCCTTGAAAGACATCTGTACAGCTTCATGCACAGATGTCTATTGAAGTCGCAACCAAAATCGGCAAAAGTAGTGCAGGAACTACTTTTGCAAATCGCTGCGGCGTCGCAAAGTCGGCAATAGGCTGTGACTTGTCATGTGATTTGACCTTTCAAATCGCATGACACATCGCTCCAATGTTAACGAGGGATTACTCAAGAATGCTTTTGACATGCAAACCACAACATCTGAACAACCAAAACAGGTGACTACGAAAAAAAATAAACAATTATGTGGTCAGTGTTGCTCAGACATGTCAGTCCTGCATTTCCTAGTGCTCTGCAAGAGAAACCCTACTTCTGCATCACATTTAGAGCAAACATATAGGACAAATGTATCTCAATTATGGTACCCTGCATGGGCAACAAGATGTACCTTGTGCTTTTAAACGTGGTGATTTCCTTTGCGATTTTATGGAAGGCTCATTTAATCTGTTAAGGTTCTTGTCTGGTAGAATTAAATCATCTTCATCATTGATATCAACAGCAGTTACCTTATCTACCCCAACATCCATGATATCATCAAGACCAACACCTAAAAAAAAGAAAAAAGAAAAAAGAAAAGAAAAGAAAGAAGTTAGCTAAATCAACTATCTGTTGCATCATTTGTTGCCAAGTATTTCAGCTTTTCCATTAGTTTTTATTTCTTCTTTTATTATTATTCATTTATTATGTTTTTTCGTTAGGGTAAGAGGTGAGTGTTAGGATTAGGAGTTGGTGTTAGGGTTGTTTATTATTTTATTTATTATTATAAGAATAATTATAAATGAATAAATAAATGTAAAATAAATACACAAATAAATAAAAATCATAATTAAAAAATAAATTCAATAAATACTAAGCAACAATAAATAACTCTTAACTTTAATCCTTACTCTTTAAAAAATAAAATAATAATAAATAACTAAACACCCTTACCCTAACATAAAAAATATTATTATTATTATTATTAATAATGTATTTTTTTGTCCGAGTTTGGGTGTTATTTTATAATCCTATTATTATTAATAATAATGTATTTAATATTTTTTAAGGTTAGTTATTATTTATTAATGTGTTATTACATATTATTCATTTATTTTACTTATGTATGATGATTTTTAGTTATTTGTGTATCTATTTTACATTTATTCATATATTACCATTTTATTTTTTACTTTTTTTCATCTGAGCAGAAAAATGCGCGAATGGCATGTTTTCCATTCATTTCTATGGAAATACAAAATGTGCAAAAAACACCCAAATCTGCCCGATTTGAGCGACAAAAAAAGCTCCAGGACTTGTTTGAGCCTCAGGCATTTGACTTCAAGCGACTTGGAGTGGAGATGTAAACCATCTCCATAGAGAATAGTCGTTTTTTTCTCCTCCAGCATTTTGAGCTTCAAGCAAATGATCGCCCAGGTGTAAATGGGGTCTAAGGCCCTTTTTTTAGGCTTGGTTCACATTGGTGCGATGTGGGAAACCCTGCAAATTCACTGGGGGTTCCCGCATCGCCCCTGACTCGCAGGCATTTCACACTGCCTTATGCAAACCGCTGGGAGTGTCAATACAAAGTTAATGACACCCCCAGATCTGGTTCGCATATCACAATGCAAACTATCAATTCGGACAGGAATCGGATAGCATGCGTGTGAACACCCATGCGATCTGATTCTGGTGCGGACCAAAAAAAAAAAAAGGATTTTTATAACAGCTTACCTGTAAAATCCTTTTCTTGGAGTACATCATGGGACACAGAGCCTTAAGTAATTATTTAATGGGTTATAGGCCACCTTCAGGTGTTGACACTGGTATACCCAATCAAGGAAGTTCACTCCCTATATAACCCCTCCTCCTTCCAGGAGCACATCAGTTTTTGTAGCAAAGCAATATACTTAAATCCCAAAAAAGAGGGGAGGGACCTCTGTGTCCCATGATGTACTCCAAGAAAAGGATTTTACGGGTAAGCTGTTATAAAAAACCTATTTTCTTTATCGTATATCATGGGACACAGAGCCTTAAGTAATTACTTAATGGGACGTCCCATAGCAATGCTACTTGAGGAGAGGGAGATACAACCCGTAGGGTACCCCCAGACTTGAGGATCTATACTGCTGCCTGCAGCACACCGCACCCGAAGGTGATATCCTCATACCTCCTTACATCCAGCTGATAAAATTTTGTGAATGAATGCACTGAAGACCAAGTTGCGGCCTTACAGATAAAAGCCATGGAGGCCTGGTGATGCACTGCCCAAGAAGCACTAACCGACCTAGTAGTGTGCGCCTTAACTTGAAAAGGGGGAATCTTACCCCTTAAATCACAAGTTTGAATTATCACTTGCCGAATCCACTTAGCGACAGTGGATTTCAACGCTGCCTATCCTTTCTTAGGACCCTCTGGCAGAATAAATAAGACATCCATCTTACGAATCTGAGCAGGTGCCTTTAAATAGATTTTCACTGCTCTCACTACATCAAGACAATGTAGTGACTTTTCTTTCCTGAAACATGGTTTTGGAAAAAACAATGGCAGGACAATATCTTGGTTCAGGTGAAAAAATGAAACCACCTTTGGCAAAAAGTCTGGACAAGGGCGTAACACCACTCTGTCCTCATGAAAAATCAAATATGGCTCTTTACAAGAAAGAGCAGCCAATTCTAAAAACCCTCCTTGCTGAGGATATAGCAACCAAAAATACTAACTTTCTTGTCAGAAGGACTAGGGGCATATGTTGTATCGGTTCAAATGGCTGTTTTTGTAACACAGACAAAACTAAGTTCAAGTCCCAAGGGTTCAAGGGAGGTTTGACAGGTGGATTAAGCCACCTTACCCCTTGTATAAAACCCCAGACTAAAGAATGAGTAGCAAGTAGTCTTTGAAATAAGACCGATAAAGCTGAGACTTGGTCTTTAATAGTATTCAAGGCCAACTTCATTTCTACCCCTAATTGTAAAAAGGCAAGCATTCTGCCTATGATATATCTCCGAGGGTGCCAACCCTTGGATTCACACCTGGAAACATAAGCCCTCCAGACCCTATAATATATAGTTCTGGAAGCTGGCTTCCTTGCATTAATCAGGGTAGAGATAACTGACCCGGAAAACCAACGTTTCTTCAGAATGTGGTTTTCAACAGTCCAGCCGTTAAATTTAGAGACCGTAAGGAAGGATGGAATATCGGTCCCTGTGAGAGCAGATCTGGCCATAGTGGAAGGGACCATGGGCCCTCCACTGCCGTCTTTACGATTTCTGCATACCATGACCTTCTGGGCCATGCTGGTGCCACCAGAATTACCGGCTTTCTTTCCAGCTTGATCCTGCAAAGAAGTCGAGCAACTGAATAGGGGGGAATGCATAGATCAGTGAAAACTGATCCCATGAGGTCACCAACGCATCCGTTCCGCATGCGAATGGATCCCTAGTTCTTGCCACAAAGTTGACTAACTTCATGTTGAACCTGGACGCTAGAAGATCTATGTCCGGAGTCCCCCATCTTTGGCAAAAAGCCCAAAATATGTTGGGGTGAAGAGACCATTCCCCTGGGAATAACTGCTGGCGACTCAAGTAGTCCGCCTGCCAATTCTCTACTCCCGAAATGAAGACTGTTGATAGGCACGGGACATTCCTTTTTGCCCAAGTTAGAAACTGGTTCACCTCTCTCTACACTGAGAGACTTTTGTTGCCCCCCAGCCGAGGAGAGACTGTCACAGCTGTAGCTTTATCTGTTTTAGCCTGCTGTGCGTCCTCATGGACATTCACGGCACAACGTTTAGGCCCCGCCCCCTCCGAGAAAAATTCTGCGTTTTTAGGTCCCAACACGAATGGGGGCGGGGGGGGGGGGGGGCAGAGAACCATCCAGCAGTAGGCAGACAAACAGTAAAATCAGCCACAGTAAAACAATTAGCGGGACCTCTGCAACCCCCCCCCCGTGGCAGCTGGGGGTGGGGAAATGTAAGGGGGGTACAGCGCTGATGTCCCCCTAACCCTCTGGTCCCATCACGGGGAGAGAAAGAAAACATTTTTTGCAGATTTCTTTTACCTTGAAAAATCCCCCTGCACATGCTGCTGCAACCACACACAGACTGAGCTTTACAGTGAAGACAACAGAGTAAGGTATGTGCATAGACTCCCTCTAGTGGAGAATTAAGGCATGACAATATTTTTTCCCTAATGGAAGAATACCTAGGTGTTTTTAATACCCAAGTTTCTGCCCTTACCTTATCCCCGTCGCGGGATTTGCTGAATTAACAGACATCCAACCTTCACCCATCAGGGCGGACTGCGTTTAGCAAACCTTCAAGGACCGGGTTCCTAAAACGTGGTCCCAACTCCCTTGGACCTGTAAGAGCACCCCACCAGGAAAGCTATGTAATGTAACAAGACCAAAGTCCTGGGTTCCTGGGGTCCAGCCCCTCAGAGAGGCGTTAAAGGAAAAACCTTGTGCTTCGGATACAATGTCCCAGGTACCATCCACTTAGGCTTTAGTGGCACTTTGGATGGATCTGGTCTTTATGGAGGCTATTTAAATACAGCATGGATCCCTCCTGGAGCTCCTCAGAGCACATCTTCACTCGTGACCAACACCTTAGACACTGGTGAAAAAACTAATGTTTTCCTGGAAGGAGGAGGGGTTATATAGGGAATGAACCTCTTGGAGTGGGTATAACCAGTGTCCCTCACCTGAAGGTGGCCTTTAACCCATTACTTAAGGCTCTGTGTCCCATGATGTACGATAAAGAAAAGGGTCCTTCACGACTTTGGTCCAAAAGCGCTGCAAATTCAGCCATGCAATCTGTATGGCTGAATTTGCATTGCACAGACATCGCATGTGATTTGCACAGCAGTGCGGTATGAATCACATGCGATGTGAGCAGCACATCCGGGAGCGAGGTATAGCATTGCCTGATGAAGGAGCACGCATGCTCTGGACGCGAAGCACCGCCCGCCTAACCCCGCTCCCGGAAGTGAAGACGCAGGTCAGTACGGCGCTCCACGGAGGATCCATGACCGACATCCTGGACGCCCGGAGGCTCTGGGGACCCTCGGCACCACCGGAACAGCTACCAGGACCCAGGTCACAGGACTCACATCCCAGGAACCCCCCCACTGGCCCGTGACACCCACATCCCCCGAGAGCACGCGGATGAAACTACTTTACATGCTGGTTTTTAGCAACTCAAATGTGAGTGTTTTTATCTATTGTAATAAATATTTTTAACATACATGCTGCACTTGGAGGGCACCGTCCTTCTTTCTTTTTTATTGTTACAGAGCTTCTTCTAGCTTTTATACACTGGCTGCCTTCCATTTATTCAGCATCATTTTATCCTTACATGGACTAATAACTGAACTTGTTGTGAAACATTAACTACCACCATCAAGTTCCCCCTCTCAGGAAGCCCCAACCCACCCCTTTCCCCCCACCATTTTTAGTTATATGTACTCGGCTACCTCCATTGTGCGCCATAATAACCCCTGGATTGGAACAGACTGCCAGTGGATGTATTAAGAACCCCATCCGTCTGTTAGCGGACCGGATCAGATGCCGGCGAGCATGCTGGTGTGAAAGGGGCCCCATCTGTAAATCAAAACCCTGTTCCAGTCTATCATCCAGGTCCCAGTTGTTCCCCCCATTGGCTGCTGTGATTCTGCTTCTTGGCAGTATACAGAAGGGGAAGCCAGGCTGTCAATCACAGCCTGCATGTCAAAGACACCATGCCCTTCCTGTGACCATCATGTATCAGAGGCAAGGAGGAGTGGGTAGACATGGAGATTGGGGTTACCTGTTTACTTTTAATTATTGTCAGATTTATATGCACAAGTATTATGCCTCTTTCCCACGGGCAAACTACAACATACACATATGCTAGGGTCATGTTTGCCAGCACGGGGGATGCACAGGTGTTCTGTGCATTCCCTGTGCAGGCAGTCCCAGTCATGTCAACTGGGACGCAACGGCTGCACAGACACAGCTGCTGCTCCCCATTTGACAGCCGCGTGGGTGCATGGCCCAAAACGCAGACAGTGTGCTTTTGGAATTGTATACTTGCACCCACATAGCTGTCAAATTTGGAGCAGTGGTTGTCACATTTAAAGCAGTGGCTGCATCCCAATTGACATGATGGCATGGTACATCAGCACAAACCTGGGCAGCAGGGTTACCAACTGTCATGAAATTCACAGATAGTTTGTAAAATCCACAAATTTTTAAATTTGTCCATGTCTGTCTGTTATGGACATGCAGTCTGCATGTCTGTAATGGTCATTTACGGACAGATGTAAATATCATGGATTTTACAAACTGTCTGTGAATTTTACTGACGGTTGACAAACCTGCTGGGCAGGCAAACACGGTCCTTGTGCGGGTGCATGCTGTAGTATGTGTGTGTGAACAAGGTCTTATTGTTTATTGAAACAAAATATTATAAACCAATAAAGAATATGTAAACCTGTAAACCAAAAATTTCATATTCCTGATCTGTGCTTGTTGTATCATGTACGTGTATGAAAAAGTGTCCTGTTCTCTTTGTATTGTTTCCTTTGTGTGAAATACCTGGTGTTCCTCTGCTTTCATATTAAAAACTAGCCACACTAGGCATGAGAGCACAGCGTGGTCAGTTCTCTTGCTGTGTTCGGAACTCAGGCTGCTCTTTTCCAATGATCAGACTTGTCCTGACAACCCCTCCTCCAGTGTGCTGCTGTTTCTCCTCCCTTAGCTATTATGCAATTGATAACAGAGGGAATGTGACCACTTATAAAAAAAAAAGGGATTATGTATTTATAATAGAGCTGCACAATTAGTCCTTAAAAAAAAAAAAATCGGGATCTTGATTCAACCCCGATTTCTTTGTAGAATTTCATGATTCATTCATGTAACAATTGTAGAAAGTTCTCTGCTCACTCAGCTCTCAAAAGAAAAAAACTGGGTAGTCTGCCAAGATTTTCACAACATTGTGCTAGTAGAGAACTATAAACATTGTAACTTTTCCTTCTTAGATCAAACAGATGAACTTCTGTGTGTAAATGAAGGAAGTTTAACCACTTAAAATCTAAACCTTTTTCTGACACTTGTTTCTTACAAAGTTAAAATCTGTATTTTTTGCTAGAAAATTATTTGGAACCCCCAAACATTACATATATTTTTTTAGCAGAGACCCTAGGGAATATAATGGCGATTGTTGCAATATTTTATGTCACACTGTATTTGCGCAGTAGTCTATCAAATGCAATTTTTGAGGAAAAAATACATTTCAATGAAATAAAAAAACACTAAACAGTAAAATTAACACAATTTTTTTGTATAACGTGAAAGATGAGGTTACACCACGAGAATCGTGATCTTTATTCTAAGCAAAAAAATTGTGATTCTCATTTTAGCCAGAATCATGCAGTTCCAATATATGTTTTTTTTTATATCTATACACAAATGTTTTTGCCTTTCATTCTCATTTTAAACTGAATGGGTTGTTTTACATATACTTTAAAGTAGGCCTATACCTAAAATCTAAAGGTTGGCTGTCTAAAAAGGATTGATTAGGACAAAATCAGTAAAAAATGTGTCTAGGTTCACACTAGCCCGCACTGTGTGTTCCTGTCCCACAACTGCAACCACAACTGAATTTCACTGCTCCTTTGAGACGCGTGGGGCTGCCATTCATTCTGCACTCCTACACACCTCAGCCTGCGGGAGCCTCAGGGAAACCGAATGGTCAAAGATACCATGCGGTTTCCCTGCGGCAGCTTTTTAAAAAGGTGCATTCAAATGAAGGAGCTGCTGTGCCCAAGCAAACGGCTGCACGTCCCACACTAGTGTGAACCAAGCCTAAGCATATAACTCCTGATTAGTATCAGAAGAGTACTTCTTTTTATGCAAGTGCCTAGGCCAGTGATGGCGAACCTTTTTGAGCCTGAGTGTCCAAACTGCAAAACAAAACCAACTTATTTTTTTCAAAGTGCCGAGCGGTGCTATGAAAAAGGTATACAGCGGCACATCATTTAATGTAACAGAGGGGATTGTAGAAAGAAGACTCAGTGGCTTAACAACCACTTTAAGTCACAGCATACATGTCAGACACCTTAAGGCTGGGTTCACACTACAGCAAGCAGCGGCTCACAGCAGGGATCCGGTGTGTCTCCATTTACCGTTTCAGGTCCAATTTAAGCCTGAATTTTGGGCTGAATTCGGACCTGAAATGGACCAAAAGATGCACAGGACTCCTGTGCAATTCGTACTGGAGCCGCTGTGGAGATGTGTGAAGCGGCTCCATAGAGAGCCAGTCACAATCTCCTGCTATGCGAATTGGATGCGGTGAAACCCCCATCCAATTCACATAGGTGTGAACCCAGACTTACTGATCTTGTGGCAGCCACCTGTTGCTGCTCTCTGCATACGTTAGCAGCCATGGGGAGGGGTTAGAGGTGGAGATGATGGTCACCATACGGAGCAGCTTGCAAACAGAAAGAATCTAGTGCATATCAATGACATTTTGGAGCTCCAGTCAAGTTACTGAGCGAGCAAAGATGACAAACAGCACTGCACATCTCCTACCTCAAGCCACACCCCAAACAGGGCCTAATCATAGAGAAGAGGGCAGCTGGGGGGTGGAGAGACTATTTAAAGATCTGTAATAGAACAGGCTTGACTAATCATTTCAAAAAGCATTCAAAAGCAGTAAAATATGTCCACATTAAAAATCTCCGGCGTCCAGTGTTGGTGTGACTTCCAACCCGGTAACTCATTCCCGCCCACCCCGGACATGTCACTGCTGGCCCCAGAGCCGTGTGGTAGCCGTTTCCTCTTGTCCATGACCACCCCAGACTCTTCACCGCTGGCCCCAGAGCCGTGTGGGAGCCGCTTCCTTTCGTGCACATGCCCACCCCGGACACGTCACCCCTGGCCCCAAGGAGGGGGATGTAGTTAGATGGGGGTGCGGTGTGGACGAGATACAGCTCATATGGACGGGCAGTCTGTGTGCGCTCTTCTTCCTGGTGTCTTGGCATGCCCACAGAGAGGACTCTGTGTGCCAGCTTTGGCATGCGTGCCACAGGTTCGCCATTACTGGCCTAGGCATTCCAGAAATATTATAGAATGGTGCTTACATTTAAATTCAACCTTAATGGAATGGCAGCACCTTTGTTTACATAAACTAAATGCTAACTTTGCCCTCAGTACCTTGAACTTGACAAACAAATGTCTTTGCTTATTGAAAAGATCAACAATTGTGTTTAAGTGCCTCATGTTTCTTTACTGCATCTTGTGCCAACTTTGTCTACATAGCTGAAGAGCAAATGTTGTGAAAGAATTAACATACCTGTTGAAGGTGGTATCTGAAAGTTATGTTCTGCGTTATCCAAAACTGGTAAACAGAATTGGGTGCTTGCAGATCCAAGCATAGGATCTTTATCACTGAGCATGTTCTTCAAGGAATCTTCTATGACATGTTGGCCTGTGGCAAATTCGTCACAGCCTTCGCTTTCTAGGTTAGAGCCTAGAAACAGGGCATCATCCAAGTGCTCAGATGGGATTAAATGGTTGAATGTGTCAACTATATCCATGAAGAATTCTGTATATTTCAATCCTGTAGAAAAGAAAACAATATTGGACAAAGTGTTGTATATATCACAGAATAGAAAAATAAAATAAAAACTGTACTCAGACTAGAAATTGCACTAAACATGTAACAAATAAATAGTGCAGCGCTCAATAAATGTACAGTGGGGACAGAAAGTATTCAGACCCCCTTAAATTTTTCACTCTTTGTTATATTGCAGCCATTTTCTAAAATCATTTAAGCTCATTTTTTTCCTCATTAACCACCTAAAGTCCGCGCTATGGCCGAATGACGGCCACAGCACGGACCTGCATTCCGGGGAGGCCGTCATATGACAGCCTCCCCTGTGCACGCTCCCTGGCGCGCTGTGATCACCGAGTCACTGAGACTCAGCTAATCACCGATCCGAGTAAGGGGCCGGTCCTGGCCCCTTACCATGTGATCAGCTGTCAGCCAATGACAGCTGATCACATGATGTAAACAAAAGATCGGTAATCTTTTTTTTTTTTACTCACGCTGACAGCATGAGTAGAAAAAAAAGCCGATCACCGGCTGGGATGGAAGAGGCACATCTGCCTCATCAGTGCCACCTACTAGTGCCAATTAAAAGAGCCCACAGTGCCACCTAACAGTGCCCACAGTGCCACCTATCAATGCCCACCTGTAGTGCCAATCAGTGTCACCTGGCAGTGCTGCCCATCACTGCCACCCATCAGTGCCCATCACCGCCTCATCAGCGTACATCAATGAAGAAAAATGACCCGTTTTAAATTTTTTATAACAAAATAAAAATTTTTTTTTTTTTTAATTCAGTTTTTTACATTTTTTTTAACAAAAGTAAAAACTGCAGAGGTGATCAAAAAACACCAAAAGAAAGCTCTATTTGTGGTGAAAAAAATGATAAAAATTTCATTTGGGTACAATGTTGTATGACTGCGCAATTGTCATTCAAAGTGCATCAGCGCTGAAAGCTGAAAATTGGTCTGGATAGGAGGGGGGTTTAAGTGCCCTGTAAGCAAATGGTTAATGTACACACAGCACCCCATATTGACAGAAAAACACAGAATTGTTGACATTTTTGCAAATGTATTAAAAAAGAAAAGCTTAAATATAACATGGTCCTAAGTATTCAGACCCTTTGCTGTGACACTCATATATTTAACTTAGGTACTGTCCATTTCTTCTGATCATTCTTGAGGCTGGGTTCACACTGGTGCGACACGACAGCCGTCCTACTTTGGATCCGACTTTGCCCTGCGACATGAAGCCGGCATGTGTCCGACTTTCAATGAACGGGGATCCGACTTGGATCCCCGCCAATGCCCGGCATTGTTTGGTATTAGGGGGAACTCCGCGCCAAATTTTAAATAAAAATCCGGCATGGGTTCCCCCTCCAAGAGCATACCAGGCCCTTGGGTCTGGTATGGACCTTGAAGGGAACCCCCTACGCCGAAAAAACGGCGTGGGGGGTCCCCCCAATCCATACCAGACCCTTATCCGAGCACGCAGCCCGGCCGGACAGGAATGGGGGTGGGGACGAGCGAGCGCCCCCCCCCCCCCTCCTGAACCGTACCAGGCCGCATGCCCTCAACATGGGGGGGTTGTTGCCTTGGGGGAGGGGGAGCGCTGCGGCCCCCACCCCAAAGCACCTTGTCCCCATGTTGATGAGGACAAGGGCCTCTTCCCGACAACCCTGGCCGTTGGTTGTCGGGGTCTGCGGGCGGGGGGCTTATCGGAATCCGGGAGCCCCCTTTAATAAGGGGGTCCCCAGATCCCGGCGCCCCACCCTATGTGAATGAGTATGGGGTACAGCGTACCCCTACCCATTCACCTAGGGAAAAAGTGTCAATTAAAGAGCAGAAGAGAGCGGAGGAGCCCGGCAGAAGGTCCGGAGAGAGCGGAGGAGCCCGGCAGAAGGTCCGGAGAGCGCGGAGAAGAACCGGAGAGACCCCCGAAGAGAAGAAGGCAGCAGACCGGGCTCCTCCGCTATAGCAAAAGAGCAGAAAATAGCGGAGGAGCCCGGCAGAAGACCCGGAGAGCGTGGAGAAGAACCGGAGAGACCCCCGAAGTCGGAAGAAGACCCCCGGAGCTGTCTAATAAATTACTTTAAAAATCTGTGTAGTGTTTTTTTTTAATTGACACTTTTTCCCTAGGTGAATGGGTAGGGGTACGATGTACCCCATACTCATTCACATAGGGTGGGGGGCCGGGATCTAGGGGCCCCCTTATTAAAGGGGGCTCCCGGATTCCGATAAGCCCCCGCCCGCAGACCCCGACAACCAACGGCCAGGGTTGTCGGGAAGAGGCCCTTGTCCTCATCAACATGGGGACAAGGTGCTTTGGGGTGGGGGGGCCGCAGCGCGCCCCCTCCCCCAAGGCACCACCCCCCATGTTGAGGGCATGCGGCCTGGTACGGTTCAGGAGGGGGGGACGCTCGCTCGCCCCCACCCCATTCCTGTCCGGCCGGGCTGCGTGCTCGGATAAGGGTCTGGTATGGATTGGGGGCGACCCCCCACGCCGTTTTCTCGCCGTAGGGGGTTCCCCTCAAGGTCCATACCAGACCCAAGGGCCTGGTATGCTCTTGGAGGGGGAACCCATGCCGGATTTTTATTTAAAATTTGGCGCGGAGTTCCCCCTCAAGAACATCTGAGCACAAGTCGCGTGCCGAAGTCGGATCATGCAAGAAGGCAATCCGACTTTAATGATAGTCAATAGGCTGAAGTAGGATCAAAGTCGGACCAAAGTAGTACAGGGAGCATTTCTAAAGTCGGAACGACTTGTGTCGGACCAGTTAGGACGGCTCCCATAGGGAAACATTAAATTTCACACGTCATGCGACATGAGCTCCCAATGTCGGAGCGTTTGTCGGACCAGTGTGAACCCAGCCTGAGATGGTTCTACACCTTAATTTGAGTCCAGCTGTGTTTGATTATACTGATTGGACTTGATTAGAAAAGCCACACACCTGTCTATATAAGACCTTACAGCTCACAGTGCATGTCAGAGCAAAGGAGAATCATGAGGTCAAAAGGAACTGCCTGAAGAGCTCAGAGACAGAACTGTGGCAAGGCAAAGATCTGACCAAGGTTACAAAAAGATTCTGCTGCACTTAAGGTTCCTAAGAACACAGTGGCCTCCATAATCCCTAAATGGAAGACATTTGGGACAACCAGAAACCTTTCTAGAGCTGGCCGTCTGGCCAAACTGAGCTATTGGTGGGAGAAGAGTCTTGATGAGAGAGGTAAAGAAGAACCCAAAGATCACTGTGGCTGAGCTCCAGAGATGCAGTCGGGAGATGGGAGAGAGTTGGAGAAAGTCAACCATCACTGCAGCCCTCCACCAGTTGGGGCTTTATGGCAGAGTGGCCCGACGGAAGCCTCTTCTCAGTGCAAGACACATGAAAGCCCGCATGGAGTTTGCTAAAAAAACAAGATTCTTTGGTCTGATGAGACCAAGATAGAACTTTTTGACCTTAATTCTAAGCGGTATGTGTGGAGAAAACCAGGCACTACTCATCACCTGTCCAATACAGTCCCAACAGTGAAGCATGGTGGTTGCAGCATCATGCTATGCGGGTGTTTTTCAGCTGCAGAGGCAGGACAACTGGTTGCAATCGAGGGAAAGATGAATGCGGCCAAGTACAGGGATATCCTGGATGAAAGCCTTCTCCAGAGTGCTCAGGACCTCAGACTAGGCCGAAGGTTTACTTTCCAACAAGACAATGACCCTAACCACACAGGTAAAATAACGAAGGAGTGGCTTCACAACAACTCCGTCACTGTTCTTGAATGGTCCAGCCAGAGCCCTGACTTAAACCCAATTGAGCATCTCTGGAGAGACCTAAAAATGTCTGTCCACTAACGTTTACCATCAAACCTGACAGAACTGGAGAGAATCTGAAAGGAGGAATGGCAGAGGATCCCCAAATCCAGGTGTGAAAAACTTGTTGCATCTTTCCCAAAAAGACTCATGGCTGTATTAGATCAATAGGGTGCTTCTACTAAACACTGAGCAAAGAGTCTGAATACTTAGGACCATGTGATATTTCAGTTTTTCTTTTTTAATAAATCTGCAAAAATGTCAACAATTCTGTGTTTTTCTGTCAATATGGTGTGCTGTGTGTACATTGAGGAAAAAAATGAACTTAAATGATTTTGGCAAATGACTGCAATATAACAAAGAGTGAAAAATTTAAGGGGGTCTGAATACTTTCTGTCCCCACTGTATGTGAATAAAATAATTTAAAACAAATCGATAAAATTAACAAACTGGCAGTGAGGCCAATGTGGTATACAAAAAAAATAAAAAAATTAATGTCCATCTACAAAAATTCTATAGACTATAAAAAAAAAATAAATAAATAAAAAAATGTGCTGTGTCAAAAATTTTCCGAGATTATAAATATAATCATATGAAAAAATGGTCATACATAAAATATATTCGGGAGCGGTCTTTCTCATTAATGTCTGCTGTCTGTGGGAGCCTGTTTGCCTCAAGTGAAACGTCTCCATTCCCATCATGACGGGGTGATCTCCAACCATCCATCTGATACTGCCGGATTTTGTTGAGGTTTACCTCATAAGCGCTTGTTTGACTACCTATTGGTATGCGAGTCCACACTCACAGGTAAGTGTGCCAATTTTATCATGTGGTGGTAGATCTCACAATCAAAAGTGAAGTCACAACTCTACTGTGCCCTCACATGGGTGTCTTTTCTTCTACTTCAGCGATTTCACTTTCATGGTGGACTATTTTTTTATATGACCATTTTTTCACATGATTATATTTATAATCTCTGAATATTTTTGATCACAGCACAGTTTTTCATTATTCAGCTATAGAATTATTATTGATGGACATTAATATTTTATTTTGTTTGTATACCACATTGGCCTCACTACCAGTTTGTTCATTTTTCTATTTGTTTTAATTCATTTTCTTCACATCCATTTATTGAGCGCAGCACTATTTATTTGTTATATCATAGGATAGCTCAGTGTTCTCAGAAAATACTAAAAAGGTTTTATGATGGTCTAAAGCGAAGTTTATTTTACACAGTAACTAGCTTCTTCTATGTTTACTCGGAAACTCAACCATTTCCGAAAGTGATTGTAAACACAAAGAGCTTCTTAGCTCTAGCAGCAGGTTGCATCTGAAGTCTTCACAGGAGTATCAGAAGGGGCTCCTGCTGATAACAGAGGAATCAGACAGCAGAGAGAAACTAGAATCAAAGCTGTGGAAAGAGACCCATACACAGTATAGAACAAGGCGTTTTTGTTTTTTTCATATCTGAGGTTTACAACCACTTTAAGGCTGTCACGCTTATAGACTTAAAGTGGGGTTCCACCCAAAAAACAAAAAATCTAAAAAAACAAAAAACAAAAAAACATTTGGATATTTTTTTTTTTCACTTACCTCTAAATGCCTGTTGCTAGGTGGTCCCTCGTAGTCTGCCTGTTCCCTTGCCTGGGCTGGTGACATCACTTCCCCCCAGGCACAGGAAGGGCTCCGCTCTGCTCCCTCCCTCCTGTCAATCATCTGGGACCCATTACAGGTCCCAGGTGATTGAGCGGCCAATCACGGCGCGCGGCGCCGCTCGCACATGAGCAGTGGGTGCCAGGCTGTGAAGCCACAGCCCGGCGCCCACAGTTGAAATGCCGGCGACGACGAGCGGAGGGGGGGGGACGAGCGGGGTCTCGACCCCCCGCATCGCTGGACCCAGGGACATGTGAGTGTCCAATTAAAAGTCAGCAGCTGCAGTATTTGTAGCTGCTGACTTTCAATTTTTTTTTTTTTTGACGGCCCCCTGGGTGGAACTCCTCTTTAAGAGCAGTGATGGTCACATGCCCTCCCATCCAAAAAAAGTATTTATTTTTGAATCTTCTTTAAGAAATGGGTCACTCTCTCCCCCCCCCCCCCCCTTTCCCTAGACCCTAGACTGGCAGGATAGTCATCACATTGTTAGTTCTTGTACCCGAGACCACCTACCCATTTTGACAACTCTGGCTGTCTAATCCCAGAGGATGAGTGATATCTTCCCTATATTAATACTATAATGGACTTCACCTTGCTGAAAAAAACAACCTCAATGGAGCAATGCAAAACAGACTCTAATGCCGTGTACACACGGGCGGACTTTTCGGCATCAAAGGTCCGATGGTCTTTCCGACGGACTTTTGACGGACTTTCCTACACACGATCACATCAAAGTCCGATGGATTAGTACGTGATGACGTACGACCGGACTACAATAAGGAAGTTGGTAGCCAGTAGCCAATAGCTGCCCTAGCGTCGGTTTTCTACCGTGGGACTAGCATACAGACGAGCGTATTTTTCGACCGGACTCGAGTCCGTCGGAAAGATTTAAAACATGTTCCAAATCTAAAGTTCGTCTGATTTTCGACCGAAAAAGTCCACTGCAGGTCCGATGAAGCCCACACACGGTCGGATTGTCCGACGGATACGTCCCGTCGGACCAGTCCGGTCGAAAAGTCCGCCCGTGTCTACACGGCATAAGGGGTTGATTTATTAAAGGAAACTGACTGTGCAATTTGCAAAGTGCAGTTGCTCCAGTGTTTAGTAAATGAGTAGAAGTCCTGCTGACTTCCATAATCCAATCATGTGCAAGCAAAAATGCAGTTTATTTATTTTCCTTGCATGTGATTGGGTCTTCTTTGCAAAGTGAAGCTTTACCTTATTTAATAAGCTCTGGAGGAATTGCACTTGCAGAGTGCAACTAAACTTTGCAGAGTGCACAGTCTATTTGCCTTTAGTAAATCAACCCCTAAGAATCTTCTCTCCCCAGGAATGGACAGATATGCTCACCAATTTCCATAAATGCACCAATTCTATTTCTGTATGGAAAACAGGCTCTTAAATTGAATACCAGATGGTATATGACACCCCTTAAGCTCTAAACCAGGGAAATGCAATTAGCGGACCTCAAGCTGTTGTTAAACTACAAGTCCCATCATGCCTCTGCCTCTGGGTGTCATGCTTGTGGCTGTCAGAGTCTTGCTATGCCTCATGGGAATTGTAGTTCTGCAACAGCTGGAGGTCCGCTAATTGCATATCCCTGCTCTAAACTATCGACCCAGAAGTGTCTTATGATTAGGTTTCCAAAGTTGCTCAGATACTAGGACTATTCACATATATCTTGAAGTTGTAAGGTGCTTTGTCCTTTGTGGCAGAAAGTAGCAACTAAAACTGCCCGAATAATAATTTGCCTCAATTCCAGATGTGTGCCCCCCCCATGCAAAACGCTTCTGTGTGCAACATTTAACCCTTTTGCTGCCAGGTTCGTACAGCGTACGGACCTACAACACTGCCCTCAGGTGGCATGGCTGTAAGGACCTCTTTTCTCCCTCTACTATAAGCTCATGGTCACTTCAATGACCATAAACTTATAGCAGAATTTTTCAGCAGACTGCTGAACAATTCTATAACTCTGATCAGCAAATTACAACCTGCTGATCAGAGCTATTAACCCAAAATGTGACAGCACGCGCCCCCCCCCCCCCAATGCCACCGCTTCCCTGTCCCCAGCCTCTCCACCCCCACCCCCCCGCCGCTCGCTTCCATTCCCCTTCACTGAGTAGCTCCCCTCCTCCCGATTCCCCTTCACTGAGTACCTCCCTTCCTCCCGATCCCCCGCAGCTACCATCATAAGCCGGCATCCCTCCTCTGCCGCTCCCGCAGGCTTTAGGTGCTTCATGGGGCTTGGGGAGGTCCAGATGTGTCCCCCCAATCACTCTGATCACCCCCTATACCGGCCCCCGCACCCCTGATCCATCCATGCTGGAAGAGGCATCCTGCAGCTTCTTCTCCAGCTATCTGACAGGCTGGGGATCATGGCGTGGGGAGCGATACAGATGAAGTTTGGGCTTGGTAAACATGTGTTTACCACCCGCCTCCGTGTAGCACCCTGGGCTGAGTGATCATTATAATCACTCCTAAGGCCGGGTTCACACTTGTACGACAAACGCTCCGACATTGGGAGCTCATGTCGAGCCCTATGAGAGCCGTCCAACATTAAAAATGCTCCCTGCGCTACTTTGGTCCGACTTTGATCCTACTTCAGCCTATTGAATATCACTGAAGTCTAGTCAAAGTCGTATCAGCGTCTTAACTGATCCAACATTGGTATGCGACTTGTGCTCTGATGATCTTTAAGGGGAACCCCACGCCAAATAAAAAAAAATAATGGCATGGGTTCCCCCCCAAGACCATATCAGACCCTTTGGTCTGGCATGGATTTTAAGGGGAACCCCCTGGCAGAAAAACTGCGTGGGGTCCCCCCAAAATCCATACCAGACCCTTATCCAAGCACACAGCCTGGCAGGTCAGAAAAGGGGGTGGGGACGAGCGAGTCTCCCCCCCCCGAACCGTACCAGGCCGCAAGCCCTAAACATGGGGGGTGGGTTCTTTGGGGTAGGGGAAGCCCTGCACCCCCACCCCAAAGCACCTTGTCCTCCATGTTAATCAGGACAAGGGCCTCTTCCCTGGCCGTTGGTTGTTGGGGTCTGCTGGCCGGGGGGCTTATCGAAATCTGGAAGCCCCCAGATCCCGCCCCCCCATGTGAATGAGTATGGGGGACACTGTACACCTACCCATTCACCTAAAAAAAAGTGTCAAAAATAAAACGCAGTACACAGGTTTTTAAAGTAATTTATTAAGGCAGCTCCGGCATCTCTTCCAATTTCTTCTCCCTCCTCCGCTGATGTCTTCTAGCCCTCTCCGGTTCTTGTCTCTCTGTCCGCTGTCTTCTGCCTCTGTGCTATCTTCTCCCACTGTTGTTCTTCCGATGTTGCCTTGACGCACTCTCCCAGGGTAATAACAGGTCCGCCGTGTGCTATGACTTATAAAGACATGGGGCGGGGCCATCCGGTGACGTCAAATGGATGTCATGCCCCCTTATGACGTCACCAACCGGGGCATGATGGGCAGCGTTGTCAAAAGGGGATTGGGGCCTTCATGTGACATCCCCGGATGGCCCCGCCCCATGCCAATATAAGTAGAGGCACACCGCACACCTAGCATTAGAGCGGGAGAGAGCCTTGAGTCAACATTGGAGGAAGAACAGAGGGAGAAAAACCAGAGAGAACTACAAGACATCAGCGGAGGAGGGAGAAGAGCCGGAGAGGGGAGAAGACGCCAGAGCTGCCTTAATAAATTACTTTAAAAACCCGTGTATTTCTGGGGACAGGTCACCCCCCCGCCCCAAAGCACCCACCCCTCCATGATGAGGGCATGCGGCCTGGTATAATTCAGGGGGGGGCTCTCGCTCGTCCCCACCCCCTTTCCTGACCTGCCGGGCTGTGTGCTCGGATAAGGGTCTGGATTTTTCGGGGGACCCCATGCTGTTTTTTTCTGCTTGGGGGGTTCCCCTTAAAATCCATGCCAGACTGAAGGGTCTGGTATGGTTTTGGAGGGGGAACCCATGCCGTTTTTTTTTTTTTATTTGGCGTGGAATTTCCAGATAAGATTTATACCAGACACAAAGTGCCTGGCATTGTCGGGCAACGGATCCCCGTTCATTGAAGTCTGACTGATGTCAGACTTCAAGTCGCAGGGCAAAGTTGGATCCACAGTTGTACGACTGTCGTGTTGTACCAGTGTGAACCCAGCCTCAATATCCACTGACAGCTGATAATAGTAACCGCGATTGTTACTATGTACCAGACAGTCAGTTTATGAATCTACTAGATGGATGGAGAATGGAATCCCCATCCGTCTGTTTTTAGCGGACTGGACTGGATTGGATTGGATGCAGGCGGGTGTAAACGGACACATCCACTTACATCTGCCTCACCATAGATAACAATGGGTGGTCCGATTGGGCCCGCCTGAAAGGCAGATCTGATCGGCCTGCTTGTGTGAAAGGGGCTTAAGGCCTTGTTCACACAGGGCATACACAGCGTTCCTTTACAGGAATGCACAGGTGTTCCATGCATCTCTGTGCAGGCAGTTCCATTGATGTAATTTGGGATGTAGCAACTGCACGAACAGAGCAGTTGCTCCCAATTTTACATCCATGTAGGTCCGCATGCATGTCCCTGAGCTCACACTGTCTGCATACGGGGTCATGTACCCACATGGATGTCAGATTGGGAACAGCAGCTATGCCTGTGCAGCTGTTGCGTCCCAATTGACATAAATGTGACTTCCTGTACAGGGGATGCACGGAACACCTATGCATGCCCATGCAGGTAAACATGACCCTCAATGGGCGTACACTTTAGTATGCCACATGTAAATGATGCTTTAGTAGTAATTTAGCAGGAATTTTGTAAGTTACGTTGTATTTATGTGCAATATTAATGATTTTAGTGTATTTTTAGTAAAAATAGTGATATGATGAACATTTGCGCAATTATTGCGGAGCCCAAAAAAGTCTGCAGCACTTTTTTTTATTCTACAGGTCACGTGCTTTTAGAAAATGTCTAGTTTGAGGGGTCTTTTCAAATTCTGAGAGCTGTAAGTGAAAAATGGTAACCTCTGGATTTTGAGAGTAAATTGTTTTTCTTTAGTTTTGTGTACCTTCAGTTTTCCCCATTTCACAAAAAGGCGCAATTTAAAATGTACAAATATTTGTTATTAACTTCATTCAGTTTTAACTTTTATATTTACTAGGAATTTTGTACATTTGCTATGTATGAATCCACCATTAATGATTTTAGTGTATTTTTTGAGAAAATATTGTTTTAATAAACATTTGCGCAAATATCACGGTGCCCTTAAAATCAGTAGCACCTTCTTTTTTTTCTACTGGCCATGTGCTTTCAGAAAATATAAGGTTTGGGGGATCTTTTAGAGAAAATTGAGTACTGTCCGTTTTCTCTGTCACAATTGCACTAATACGGCTACAATCAAATCAAGTAGTGGGGATCTTTTACAAATTCTGAAAGCTGTAAGCGAAAAAGGAAAACCTCCAGATTTTCTAAGAAAGTTTTGCATACGTTAGATTTTCACTATTTCTCAAAAAGGCGCAATTAATAAGTAACAAATATTTGTAAATTTTAAACTCCATACAGGTTAAGCTTTTATATTTAGAAGGGATTTAGCAGGAATTTTGTAAAATTAGCTGTGTTTTTATCTGCTAATAAATGGTTTTAGTGTATTTTTTGTGAGTATCTTGGTTTGATAAACATTTGTGCAAATACCACGGGGTCTAAAAAATCAGTAGCACCTTCTTTTTATTTTAGAGGTCATATTCTTTCAGAAAATATATAGTTTGGGGGCCTTTCACAAATTCAGAAAGCTGTAAAAGGGAAAAATGAAAACCTTCAGATTTTTAGAGAAATTTGGATATTTACACTTTTGTGTCTGTTCAATTTTTTACCATTTGCAAAAAGGCGCAATTTAAAAGTTACAAATATTTGTTATTTATTAACTCAATCCAGGTTAAGCTTTTACATTTAGTAGGAATTTTAAAATTTTAAATTTTAAAATTTGCTGTGTATTTATCTCCTATTCATGGTTTTAGCAGATTTTTAGCAAAAAGTTACAAACCCTGAAAGCTATAAGTGAAAAATAAAAAAGGGAAAAATTGCAAAAATGGTCTGGCCACCAGAGTGTACAAAATGGAGCACAGGGCCTGGCAGCGAAAGGGTTAATGCTGCCCAGTGGGTAATTCCTCTAATTTGGCATTTGCAGGTGGCTTCTTGGTCACAAGTAGTGTCCAGAATGAGATTGATCAAACTTATGGAGAGAATATACCACACTATTCATGACTATGCCATCTTTTCATAAAAAATGGGATTACTGTAAACAGCCTTAAATTAATGCATATGAATCTTGGTATAAATGTCAGTTTTATTATTGCTCTTATCCCAGATATTTTTATGCACTCCCTTGACTTGGAAATACTCCAACTCTTAATCCTTATATGCTTGCATGCCGTGAATTACATCTAGTATTCCTTACGTTTTGCGTAGTGTCTGTTAAAAAAAACGGATTTTTAAAACAGCTTACCCGTAAAATCCTTTTCTTGGAGTACATCACGGGACACAGAGCACCATAATAATGACTATGTAGGTTATACGCTTACCTTTAGGTGATTGGACACTGGCAACCAATAGACGGTTCCTCCCATATAACCCCTCCTATACCGGAAATACCTCAGTTTTGTAGCAAGCAATGACTATCCCAGAAAGAGGGGAGGGACATCTTTGTCCCGTGATGTACTCCAAGAAAAGGATTTTACAGGTAAGCTGTTTTAAAAATCAGTTTTTCTTTATCGTACATCACGGGACACAGAGCACCATAATAATGACTATGTGGGATGTCATAAAGCAATGCACCTGAGGGGGGGGGACACATTATCCCTAAGCCCAACGGGCCTGAGACTATAAAGCTGCCTGCAACACGCTGTGGCCAAAAAACCTGGTGAACGTATGCACTGAAGACCAAGCAGCCGCTTTGCAAACCTGAGCCATAGACACCTGTTGGCGTACTGCCCATGATGCACTAATCCCTCTAGTAAGGTGTGTTTTTAAATCCCGGGGTGGAACCCTGCGCTTTAATCCATACGCCTGGATAATAGTCTGACAAATCCACCTGGATATAGTTGAATTTGTTGCCGGCTGTCCTTTTTTAGGACCGTCAGGCAAGACAAAAAAGCAGTCAGTCTTCCGAAAGGAAGCTGACATTTCCAAGTAAACTTTTATCGCCCTCACCACATCCAGTGAGTGAAGCGACCTTTCCTCCCTAGTCCTAGGGTTTGGAAAAAAGGAAGGTAAAATGATATCCTGATTCAAATGAAATTTGGAAACCACCTTCTGTAGAAAATCCAGACGAGGGCGCATGACCACTCTGTCCTGATGAAGAATCATAAAAGGTTCTTTGCAAGAAAGGGCGGCCAATTCTGACACCCTTCTAGCTGATGTTGTAGCCACCAAAAAAACAAATCTTCTGGTCAATAGGACAAAAGAAATATGCCTAATAGGTTCAAACGGTTGACTCTGTAAGGCTGACAGTACCAAATTTAGGTCCCAGGGACATAAAGGTGGTTTAAGCGGCGGTCTCAGGTGTGTTACTCCCTTGACAAAGGTTCGCACCAAAGAATGGGATGCAATTGTTCTTTGGAAAAAAAACCATAAGGCCGAAATCTGTCCTTTAATTGTCCCTAAAGCGAGCTGTAAATCTACTCCTACTTGAAGAAAGGTGAGAACTCTTCCAATCGTATACATACGAGGGCTCCACTTTCTTTCCTCACACCAAGAAATGTATGACTTCCAGACTCTATAACAGATAGCTCTAGAAACTGACTTTCTAGCGTTTATCAAAGTAGACAAGACTGAACCCATAATACCACGGTCTTTCAATAGTCTAGTCTCAATAGCCAGGCCATCAAATTCAGCAACCGTAAAGAAGGATGGAATATGGGCCCTTGAGACAACAGGTCTGGATGGCAAGGAAAGACCAATGGGTCCCCAACTTCACAATCTCCGAGTACCAGGACCTTTCGGGGCCACGCTGAAGCCACTAAGATCTCCGGTTTTCGTTCCTCCTGTATTCTACGTAGTAAGTGTGGCAGAATTTGGATCAGAGGGAAGGCATATATCAGAGAATACTGATCCCAAGGAACTACTAATGCGTCTATCCCGACAGCCAGCAGGTCCTTGGTCCTGGATACAAACCTGTCCAGCTTGGCATTGAATCTGGATGCCAGCAGATCCACATCTGGGGTCCCCCAGAATTGTCAGATTGTAGAAAAACCTTGGGATGCAGGGACCTTTCCCCTGGTAACAATTTCTGGCGACTTAGGAAATGCCAATTGTCTACCCCCGGAATAAACATTGCCGATAGAAACGGCACGTTTTTCTGCCCAAGTCAATATATGATCTACTTCTCTTTGGGCTGCCCGACTCCTGGTACCTCCCTCGTGGTTGATATATGCCACCACCGTGGAGTTGTCGGACTGGACTCTGACAGGAAGACCCCGCAGTCTGGATGGCCAGAATCGCAAAGCCAGCCGAGCTGTCCGAATCTCCAATAGATTGATGGGCAGGGTCCTTTCTGTCTGTGACCATATTCCCTGAACAGACGCTTCCTCTAGGACTGCTCCCCAACTGAAAAGACTGGCGTCCGTGGTTACGACCTTCCAGGCTACCGGTGGGAAAGATTTCCCTCTTTTCAAGTTGCTGGTTCTTAACCACCAAGAGAGGTTCCATAGAACCTGTGGAGATAGAACCATAGGCTGATCCAGGGTTCGAGCTGACTTGTCCCAGGCCTTTAGAATACTGTTCTGGAACACTCTGGAGTGGCACTGTGCATATGGCACTGCGCTGAAGGATGACACCATCTTGCCCAGTAACCTCATGCACTGCCGAATAGGTGTTTTTTTTTCACCTTCTGTACAAGTTCCACTATGGAGGCAACCTTTAAGGGAGGAAGAAACACCTTTTCTTGAGCGGTGTCCAAATCCAGACCCAGATACACCAAGGCTTGGGTCGGACAAAGAGCTGACTTGTCCATATTTAGCATCCAACCTAGGCATTGTAAAACCTGTACTGTTCTTGACACGTTTTGAACCAGTATGGGGCGAGAGCATTCTCTTAGAAGATCGTCCAGATATCCTACTACGGAAATTTTCTGAGACCTTAGGGAAGCCAACACCGGGGCCAGAATCTTTGTAAAAACCCTGGGGGCCGTGGCCAGACCGAAAGGTAGTGCCACAAATTGGAAATGACTGCCCTCTACAGCGAAGCGTAAGAACCTTTGATGTGGACCGAAGATCGGCACATGAAGGTACACGTCCTTGATATCTATGGACGCTAAATAGTCTCCCTTTCTCAGGGATTTTATTATTGAACGAACCGACTCCATGCGGAAGGATCGGACGTCTACAAGGAAGCTGAGAGCCTTGAGGTCCAAAATGGGACTTACCTCCCCATTTGGTTTTGGCACGGTAAATAGGTTTGAGTAAAACCCCTTGAATCTTTCCTTATGCGGAACCTTTACAATTACCCCATGCATCAGCAGATGGTGTAAAGCTAGGAATAGGCATCTTCTTTTCTCTGGATCCGACAGAACCCTTTGAGTACAGAAACCGATTCGGGGGGATCTCCCGGAACTCTATTCTGTAACCGTATTTTACAGTGGAAATGACCCATCTGTCTTGAACCAGTTCTTCCCAGGCCTCCCCAAACAGCCAAAGCCTGCCCCCCACCCGTGAGAGCGGGGCGCCTCTTCACAAGGTAGACTTGGAGTTGGGCTTGGGTGTCTTTTGGGTCCAGGGTTTCTTCTGACCCTGGGGTCTTTTAAACCCAGACGGCTGAGGCCGTCGATACTGCTTAGGGGAAGAAGCACCAGGTCCTAGAGCATTAGGAATTTTATAAGAGGGTTGCTTCCCCTTCTTTTTAATAGGGAGCAGGGCACTCTTTCCTCCAGAGATCTTTTGGATATATTTATCCAGATCCTCGCCAAACAAGCACTCTCCTTGGAATGGAAAAGCTGCGAGTAGCCTTTTACATGGCGTCTCAGCAGACCAGTTCTTTAGCCATAAGACTCTGTGCATATGAATCGACAGTAGCGCAAAACGAGACATCTGTTGGATTGAGTCTTTCAATGCGTCTACTGCAAAACATAAGACATGAGGAATCTCGGATAACTCCTCGGCAGATTCCTCCCGGCAAGGTATGTTCTTTACCAACCTTTTAAAGCGATCCTTTAGGGATTGGCAAATCCCAATAGCTGCAACTGCTGGCTGAACTGCTGCACCAGACACCGAAAAGGAGGCCTTTAATAAGGACTCTAGCTTTTTATCAGCCAGATCCTTGAATACCTGGGCATTATCCACTGGACAGGTTAAAGTTTTGTTTACAGAAGATATGGCAGCGTCCACCAAAGGTGTGCTCCATTTCTTCCTGAACTTCTCCTCCATAAGATATAAGATAGAAAACCTTTTTGGAGGTAAGTATTAGAGGTCGACCGATATATCGGCCGATATTTGGCTTTTTTTACTTAATCGGCATCGGCCGATTGTGCTGATAAAAAAAGCCGATTACAACTTCAGCGGGACTTGCAAACGACTTCTGTAATAGAAGTCAATGCAAGTTGTCTGAAGTTTTCTTCTCTCCTCCCTGGGCAGCCTGCCAAGTCTGATAGGAAGATACATTGTATCTCTTCAGGTTCTTTTATCAATAGACTGAACTCCTTGTGTAGAAGTTCTCAGTTTAACCATTTAAACACTAAATCTTTTCTGACACTTGTTGCTTACAAGTAAAAATCCTGTATTTTCTGCTAGAAAATAACTTAGAACCCCCAAACATTATTTATATATACATTTTTTTTTTTTTTTTTTTAAGCAGAGACCCTAGGGAATAAAATAGCGGTTGTTGCAATATTTTACGTCACACGGTATTTGCGCAGCGGTCTTTCAAACGCATTTTTTTTTTAAAATACACTAATGAAATAAAAAAAAAAATAAGCAGTAAAGTCAGCCATTTTTTTTTCGTCCAAAAGTTTTGATTACCTGTTTTTGTGTATTTAATATTTAAGATATAGTTTTTTTTTTTTTAATCTAAATTATACATACAAGTGAACTGATTGGAGGTTTGTTTTGTTTAATAAATGTTTAAATGTAAAAACCTATTACTTAAGGCTACTTTCACACTGGAGCGGGCATGCGTTGACGGTAAAACGCTGTTAGTTTTAGCGGCACTTTACCTTCATTTTAGCGGCGCTATTCGGCTGCTAACGGGGCGCTTATAACCCAGCTAGCGGCCGAAGAAGGGGTTAAATGCGCCCCTGAAGCGCTGCTGCCTAAACGCTTTGCAGGCGCTTCGGCAGCGGTGCGCATTCATTTCAATGGGCAGGAGTGGTGGAGGAGCGGTATACACATACAGGGATCTGAAGAAAATGCGGAAGCATTGAAACGCGTCATCTGACACGTCCATACGTCACTTCCGCTCTCTGATTCCTGGTACAGTGTTTGCGTTCCACGCTGGTCCCCATCCGGTTCCTGTTTCCTGCTACGGTCCTGGCTCCTCATGTCCCAGTAGATGCTGGCTCTCCTTGCGGACACTCGGATCTTCCCATCTTCCACGCAGCTCAGCACCCACAGCAGAGACCCCACAGACCACCCGCACACCACAGCGCTGATATCATCTCTACCGGAACCTGCACCATGCACCTTTATAACATCTGAGGAAGACGTCCCTGGACCAACTATATGTCCTTTGCCTGTATTCATCCTGTCCTTGTGAGTAGCCATTTGGCTGTTGTTTTTATACATTTTAATAAAGCCTTTCACGATACTGCACTTAGATTGGCGCTTCTTGCCTTCTTTCTTATATTGTTTTTCAGAGCTGTTGCTTCCACTCTCAAGTAAGCTGCCGCTAGTGCTTAGTATCAGATTCCTTTGAACCATACTTTTCCATTGACTTTTAATTTGTCATTTTCTGGAGGTTTTTTGGCAGAGTTTACATTTTTGAGTTTGCATATTCAGTAATTTCAGTCATACTGCCCTTTTTATTCTGGACTTTTTTTACGTTTGTATTATTCACATTTATTCATGTTTGATTGTGTCCTTGCGCCATTTATCTTTCTTGTTGATACACCACTCCAAAGATGCTGCTTGCAGGAATTTTTTTTTAACATCCTGCCAGCGCATTGCCTCAGTGTGGAAGCACTCGAGCTTTCACACAGACTGCAGGGGAGCCGTTTACAGGCGCTATTTTTAGCCCAAAAGCGCCTGAAAAACGCCCCAGTGTGAAAATGGTCTAACTGTTAGATTTTATGAGATGAAAGGAAAAAAAAAAGAAAAAAAAAAAAATCGGCCTAATATATCGGCATCATATATCGGCCATTGGCCACCGCGATTTCTAAATATCGGCTTTGGCATTGGCCAGAGAAAAACCCATATCGGTGGACCTCTAGTAAGTATATCTTGTCAGGGTACTCCCAGTCCGCGTAAACCACCTGCTCCAATAACGGATGCAAAGGGAATGCTTGGGAAATTTGCTGAGGTCGCAAAGATCCCAAAGTAGAACAGGAGAGTGCGACTCCTGAACCAGGGGTAACTTAAACCCAATTCGTACCATCTCAATCAGAGATTGGATAAACAATTTTTGAGAATGGGAGGCTGAAATTGGCTCTTCAGAGCCAGAGTCCTCAGCCGAGGATCCTTCAGCCTCTCCTTCCTCTCGGTCCTTTATGACCACCTCTTCCAAATCCTCTGCCCATTCTGGTTCCAAATCACCTGGACCCATGTGGCTATAAGAGTCCTGGTGCTCTAGTGACTCACCACTTGGCCCAGGCTCAGGGGAGGGAGATCTATTACATGTTACAGAGGCAATCATGCCAGCTATTTTGCCCTCAAGGCCCGCTAAGGCAGATGCCAAATCATCCTTTGTAACATAAGCCGAGGCAGGTATAATGGTATTGGCCACTATGCCTGACAAATGCAATGGCTCAGCCAGGCCAGATGCCGCAGGTCTTTCAGGAGAAACTGAGGCTGCATCAGCATGGGGTTGGTCTCCTGTTTTTAAAGTAGGTACTCTTACCCCTGTGCTTGCCTTTTTCCCTATACCTCCTTTTCTGGAAGACATTGCTTACACACAAGGAAGAAAAGGAGTACTCCCCACAAACTATAACCAGCCTTTAACCTGTCACCACTGTGTCCAAGACCACCAGACTCACGTGCCCAACTATCGCTCTGTCCACGCGCACACCAGGAGCTCCATGCCTATAAGCATTAGCCTAAAAGTGAGCGTGCATCAGCGACCAGCGGCACGCCCGGCGCATGCGCCGTCCTGACACACGCGGCGCATCTGCGACGCGCGCAGCAGCAGCGCACGCACACACCGGTGGCGGGCCCGTGACGGACGCGCACGCCAGTATTCAAAAAATGCGCGCCAAACCGGTCATCTGTAATCCCAGACACAGGCTCAAGGTTACCAGCAGTTTCAAAGGGAAATACATACATATATATATATATATATATATATATATATATATATATATATATATATATATATATATATATATATATATATATATATATATATATATATATATATATATATATATATATATATATAAATCCCAAAGGGGGTACTCACCATCCCAAGCAGCAGGGCCTGTCTTACCAGGCCCAATCTTCCCCCATCATGGTGGGTAGCGCCTCTAAGGTCCTTCAGGGACCGGGTCCCCCATATATTGGGGTCCACACCCCTGGACCTGTAAAGCACCCTTTCTGGTTTTACCTTGGGCAAGATTGACCAGGAATACCAACTTAACAAGGGTCCAGCACCTATATAGGACACATTACAAGCAATACCTCCTTCTTGAACCGAGGTTCGGGTACCATCCACTTTAGCTTTGTTAAGCCATCCGAATGGATACGATTATAACGTCCTCAGTGGGACATTTTGAAGAAATTTGAAGAGCTTCAACAGCCATGACCATCACCTTCAAGACACTGGCGAAAAAACAGAGGTACTTCCGGTATAGGAGGGGTTATATGGGAGGAACCGTCTAACTATTGGTTGCCAGTGTCCAATCACCTAAAGGTAAGCGTATAACTCACATAGTCATTATTATGGTGCCCTGTGTCCCGTGATGTACGATAAAGAAAGGCCAGGTTCACATATATGCGAATTGGACGCGGGTTTCTCCGCATTCAATTAGCATGACAGGCAAGTGTGACCGACTCTCAATGGAGCTGGTTCACACAGGTCTGGGGCGGCCGTGGTTTAGATTGCAGAAGGGCCCTGCGCGTCTTTGGGTCTGGTTCAGGTGCGAATTCAGGCAAAAATTCAGACCTGAATTGCACCTGAACCGATGCACAAAAATGTATCAGACCCCATGCTGGGATTTGCAAAATGTAGTCTGCTACATTTCTTTGGTAAAACTCACTCAGTGTACCGTATATACTCGAGTATAAGTAAAATTTTTCAGCACATTTTTTTGTGCTGAAAGTGCCCCCCTCGACTTATACTCGAGTCAAGCACTTTTCTGCAGCAAAAAATTTCATTTTCCAAACCGACTTTGGGGCCCCGTATCTCAGGGCCACTTAGTGCTAGGTATCCCAAATTTTGTGTGCAAACCCAATGGAACTGGTACCACAACATATCCAAAGCTGAAGTTCCTAGCACTAAGTGGCCCCGAGATACGGGGCCCCAAAATCGGGTCGGAAAATGTCATTTTCTGCTGCAGAAAAGTGCTTGACAATTTCTGAACTGATTTTTGGGGCGCTGTATCTCGGGGCCACTTGATGCTAGAAACCCCAGCTTTGGAAATATTATGGTGCTTCCACTGGGTTTGCACACCAAATTTGGGGTTCCTAGCACTAAGTGGCCCCGAGATACGGGGCCCCAAATTCGGTCAACTGTGTCCATCTGCAGCAATGTCATTTCGGGACCCTTTGGGTTCAGAGACCCCAAATTTTGGCTGCAGCTAGGGGGCATCTAGGAACCCTTAACTACCGAGTTTGAAGTTCAGGGGACCTATGGCTGGAAATGGGCACAGTAAGGCATGCAAATGGGAACAGTGATGCTGCAAATTGGCATTGTTGACCCTCTTTTCTACTTACAGTAGCTGTGCATTTCTCACCCTCGTCTTATACTCGGGTCAATAAGTTTTTCCCATTTTTTTGTGGTTAATTAGGGCCTCGACTTATACTCGGAACGACTTATACTCGAGTATATACGGTATATTATTTAGTCAGTATGAAAGCTATAGAATGTACAAACTTTGATAGAATATATATATATATATATATATATATATATATATATATATATATATATATATATATATATATATATATATATATATATATCATTTTGATAGAAACTGATAAATCCTGATGTACTGATTTGAGGTCCTAAAATGTCAGGACAGTACAAATACCCCAAGTGACCCCTTTTTAGAAAGTGTACCGTCCAAGGTATTTAGTAAGAGGCATAGTGGGGAAATGAATAAATTATAGAGAAAAACTTTTTTGTCACATTTTTTTTTTTTAATATACTGTCACCAGTGCAGTACAGAATCATCATATGACTGGTGTGGCAGCGATACAGATAATTTATTTTTTTTTTTTTTACATACTGTCAGTTGTTCAGTGTCAATATAGTCAACTCTACTACTCTGGGGGGTGGGGGTTGTGTGATCAGGGATTTTATTTTTTTGTACACTGCATCCATGACTCAGTCTTTAGTAATGTGATGAAGCAACTGCAGATCACACACAGTAGTAAACACTGCTTACTACATGACATGTGATTGCATAGCGATCACTTGGTTTTTGATTCGTTCACAGTAGCCCGAACCTAAGCACCGCAATCTGCTGTATCTGGTGGACACAGCGGTTACAGAGTGAGGCTCACAGTGCACATGAGCACCACAATGTAGTGTAAATGCCTGCCTGTCAGGTGGAAGCATTCAGGCGGCTGCACTGCTGCCCGATTGCTTCAACAACAGCCCCGGTACTGGCACTGGAAATGCCGGCAGGTGGAAGGGAGGGAGAAGAACGGACATCCACTCCCCTCCCCTTGTCGCTTTCCAGTCCCAGCAAGATGTATGACATCACTTCCAGGTCACTTGTCACTTTCCCTTGGTAGCATAGCCGGGAAGGAATAGGATGGGAATGCAATGTGCATTGCAACACATTTAGTGGAGCATGTCATCTAAAAATCATCACATAGGGGACTTAGTGCCCATGTAATAAAAAGAAAGAAAAAAAAAACTGCAAAAAAAATAAAAAGTTACACCCAAGCACATAAAGTCATGAATGAGCGAGTTTGGGGTGGAGGAACTTGACTGGCCTGCACAGAGTCCTGACCTCAGCCCAAAAGAACACCTTTTGGACGAACTAGAGCACAGACTTCTCATCCAACATCAATGCCTGAACTCACAAAAGCTCTTCTGGAAGAATGGTCAAACATTCCCATAGACACACTCCTAAACCTTG